>JAUPFT010000031.1:8808392-9408392 GCA_036936625.1 Parnassius smintheus behrii
AAAAATTTTCCCCCATGTTCCACCCTTGGGGCGGAATTTTTTCTTCAAAACATAATAGAACCCTTGAGGTAAAGCCTATTTAATAAAAATGAATCAATAAAATCGATTCACAATCTGCGAAGATATCGCGTAACACACATACAAAAGAAAACATACACTAGAATTGAGAATCTCTATTCTGAAGTTGGTTAATAACAACTAAAATATAATATTACTAGTCTCTTATAATCCGAGCTCTTTTATCTTAGGCCTGGGAGGTAGCCTTCTTTTTTAAAGTTGGTTACAGCTGTCCATAGATTGTGGTAACCACTTGTCGTCAAAAAGACTGTGAATAGGCTTCACACTTTAGATTGTATAATGTGTTTTTTTTTAAATCAATTGAAACTTAAAAATATACATATACATACATAAGCACTCACGCCTATCACCCAGAGAGGTAGCCAGAGACTACAGACTTCCATTTGACACGATCCTGACACACTTCTCACACCTCCGCCACATCAATATACCTACGCATACATGCCCATCGGTTAAGGGTATTCTTGATTTGGCCTATTTTTAATATATAGGCAACTTTGTCGAAATTTCGCTTAGGGCATCCTTTCCCGACTGTGCAATCTGCCTTAAAAATATCTCGTTGGGAAAACTGCAGATTATCGAACACGTTACGGCTTTTGTTCGCTCGAAGAAACTTTAATTACGCCAATACTGATTTCAAAATAGTGAAGCGGGAACCTTGTCAAATTCACCGCACAACAAAGACAATGAGGAAACAGGACGGAGCTTCGGTAATAGCGGCCGTGAAATAACGAAGGAAATTAGTTTTCACTTGAACAGTAAGCTGAATTGCCACCGGAAATTTGATTAGGAAATTATAAATTAAACTTCTTTAATTATCCACTTCTTTAAATTTCATGACTGCATATCCGTTAAGTACTACTGCTTTTTATGAAATAACAATTCAGTCAGACTGTCTCGTTAGTTAAGTGATCGTAAACTTGTTTGTTAACCATGTAATCGCGGGCTCGAAACCCGGTCGGGTAAAAATTTGTAATTGGATATTTCTGTCAAAAAAATTCTCGGTAGCAGATGGAGCCAGGAAATTGGCAGAGTTTCATCCTCGTGACTAGAAAAGCGCGTAATTCCGTTGGTCTCACGCCTGATCTCTCTCCGATCGTATCGAATTTCCGTCAGCCGTAATTTTGTCGGTATTATAAAACCCATGAGTTCCATGAAACTGTAAAAAGTTACTAGCCAATAGCACTAACATCACAGAATATGGATCAAAAAGCTGCTGCCCACTTAAGGGGGTACCCTGACCAAAACCTGGCAAAAGTGCGTTTTTCAGAGACTATTATCTCATTAGTTATGAGAAATAAGCTACATCTAAAAGCACATTATTAATGTTCGATACCCTATCATCACATTCCACGTTCTAATTTGTTTTTATGTGCTATGAATACATTTAAAATCTACTTTTAAAAAATTACTAAAATTATTGATTACATGCATCTGTTGCTAAAGGAAATGCTCTAATCATTTGAGAATTACACTAATGGATAGATAATTTAAAAATCTATAGTCTACACGTTTTATTTAATTTCTCAAGTTCGCTTATCTCTTTTAATTGAAATAATTCCAAATATTCGGGCGTATTTTTCCGTGATATATTGTAGCGAGAGCGCGTGGATTGTATGGGACCGAACGCTCAAGGTCTCTCGCTAGGGGAACTGTCTTAAGTAGTGATTACTGCGTAATGCGACTACTACGTCACCCAACGTGATTCAGATCCACCGCTTACCTTAGGCTTGGTTAACATTTCGAGAACACAAAAACTGATAAATGACAAGTGCTTAGTGCGTATGAACAGGCAGTGATAAGTGTTAATAAAATACGCACTTGTCCCTTCTCAAAATATAAACCGGGCCGCGTGCAGCCGTAAGCTGCAAAACCACACGATCAATCTTTGACCACAATGAGGATCGCTGACGATCGTATAAAGATAAACTAGGTGCGAGAGTGGTCAAGAGCTGGGCGGTGGATTCGAATTGTAAAAAATAAGATAGATATTTATCAATGTAAGTTGAATAAAACTTATTTTATCTGCTGAGTGCTGTATAGTTCCCAAAACGCAGGAATTAAAAAAGTTTAAATTAACCTATAAAATTTGGAAAATTAGTTGCATTTAATGTTAGGATCAAATGTACTTTTCCAAACTTGAATGTACAAATCGACCATATTAATGTGATACAATATAAAATAACTATAATGATAATATATTTTACTTTATTTTATATCTTATCTATATAATGATAATATATTTTACTTTATATTACGTATCATACGAGTTTAAAATATGACAAAATTTCAGATTAAAACCAACCGTCGCCTGTATGTACTGTAGCACTACAATCACCTGCAAGAGTACACAGTCCTTCAAATTGTGCGAGCGTCAAGGCATCAATTTGCGGCCCGCCACGGGCTGAATAATGGCGCCAGCATTAATCACAGTTGTTCCGTTCTCGATTGTTATTTTCACTGCACGCATTTGAAATCTGTTTCACCATCGCTCTTCTAAATTACAGTAGAGCTCTCTTTTTACCGACTTAAAAAACTAGGTTATCAATTCGTGTTTATTTTTTTAGTACGTATGTTACACTATATCTTCTTCAATTGTGTACCAATATTTATATCTTTTTTTTAATTAAGTTGGTTAAACTTCAGGGGTGTTTTCATTAAATTTGTAGATAAAATTCCACAACTGTGTGTGGAAAAATAAGTGATGAAGTTTTAATGAAAATATTGAGATAACATTTCAATTGTTAAGTAGAGATTGTGATCATTCCTTACGCCGCTTAAAAGGGTCAAGAAATAAAACTATAAATAAAAATTGATTAAAACTCCACATCAAAAACCTAAAAATAATAAAATAATTTTCACTTTGTATCTTCTGAAATCAAGGCTTTTATTCTCCTGTACGTTATGCCTTAACAACGATTTCAAAAACTTTTAGATTTTTTTATCCTTTTTAGTTTTTTAAAGTCGCCTTTTATTTTTATCAAAATCTGAATTTCATACTTTTTAATATGTATATGTTATAGAATAAGGTTAACAAACGAGTTCACAGTCCAGCTCACGGTAATGATGCTGTAGCTCGCTTACATCTACATCCATCCTCGATTAAGAATAAAAATGCAGATGCGAAGTCACCCCTAAGGACTATGTGGGAATGCCTTGTTCCCCGTAAACACTCGCCATCCGATATTCGTTCGTTCGATCACCGCTGGTACTTGTGAATTTGTTAATTTAAATTTTAAGTTATGATTTACTCGGCTCGACGGTGAAGGAAAATATCGTGGGGAAAGCTGTATGTCTTAGAAATAAAAAAAAAATTGAAAACCTGTAAAGTCAGCTGACGTGCATCAGACTGCTCGATGGATATTTTCCCTAATACCCTGTCAGAAATGATGGGACAAGGTCTGTGCCGAACTTTGGGATGTATAAAGACTATTACTTTACTTTTACTTTACCTTACTGAATTCTAGCAACTATTCGATCTTTCTTAATTTAAAGTTATTCAAATTGAACGCTTTTGTTTCCAAAATTAAAACTCTTTTTTCGCCTTAGCATGAGTATACTAAAATGTTACCTTTCCAAATGCTTTACAAGGTATGAAATTTAAATCTCTTGGTCAGAAGCTCGCTTTACATTAACAAAGTTAAGAAGTTCATCTTTTGAATTTTATAATTATCAAGATTTCTCTTAGTTTGAGTTTCTCTTCTGAAATTATCATACAGCAAGTATTATTTTATTATAAAAACAAAGGAGCATGCGGCTTACCCGATGGTAAGTGAACAATGCGAGCTTTGGAATTCCGCAACACCAGATGAATCGCATGATCGTTGCTGTCATTTATGAAACGTTTAGGCTCAATTTTGAGGGTCCTTATAAGGATTAAATAGGTTCATACCATACCGGCCATAATAAATTCCTCAATGTGTTTTTCCAAGGACAGCGATTTTTTCTAAACCAATGGTAAAAGCGTAATACTTATTAAGTAACTTTTAACAAGTAGCTCAGGGGCTTTGCGCTCGCCGTAAATGTCACTGTACGCGAACAACCCGGGTTCGATACTCGTACCCGCAGGCACCAATGAAATTACTAAAAATGCAGTTTTAATTGCTCATTTACTACTTAATCGGCGGTGAAGTAAAAATTCTGAGGAAATCTGCATGTCTAAAAAAATATATTTTGGAAACATGTGAAGTCAGACAACACACAGGCAGCGCGACGGACATTTGCCTTGCCCTAAAACCCTCTTGAAAGTGAGGGGAGTCCCAACTGTGGGCTGTAACTTTTAATGTAAGAGGTATAACTTGTAATTTATATTTCATAAAAATATTTTATTCTTTTCTATTATGTGATCGTACGTAGCAGGAATACCTGGAGAAACGCTTGGTAGTGGATTGTCAACAATATAAGTGATGAGGGTAGAATTTAGAGATCAGTGTGTGATAGTGGATCTTGAAGACTGAAAGTAATGTGAACAACTTTTTTTAATAGGATAAGTGTGTTAAACTAGCACGGTTATTATACGTGGTTATTATACGTGATAGAGCCATGCTGCAGTTATATTAGTAGTATAGTTGTAGCACGAATGGGTCGGCTCGACCGGGGAAGGACCACGCTCTCACAGAATACCAGCGTGAAATAGTAGCTTAATGCTGCTGTATTTCGTATGGTGAGTGTAGAGAACCGGAGACCCTTTTTACTGGAAACGAGGCATTCCATCTTAGTCCTCACGGGTGACAACGCATCTGCATTTTGATTCGTAATCGAGGATAGATGTAGATGTCTATGGGCCACAGCAACCACTTACCATCAGGTGGACTGTGAGCTCGTTTGTCACCCTATCCTATAAAAAATCTAGCACACAGTCTACCTGATGGTAAGTGGTTGCTGTTTCCCATAGACATCTACATCTATCCTCGATTACGAATGAAAATGCAGATGCGTTGACACCCGTGGGGACTAAGATGGAATGTCTCGTATTAGTAACTCATTCACCATACGAAACACAGCGACGTTATGCTGTGTCGCATGCGTCTGTGACAGCGTGGTCCTTTCCTGGTCGAGTCGACCCATTAGTACTACAACTATACTACTAGTGTAGTTGCGCCATGGCTCTACCACGAATATATATATATATATATATATATATATATATATATATATATATATATATATATATATATATATATATATATATATATATAAATTCTCTTCTATTTCTCTTCTAACCGTAAACAAACCGAATAAATATGCATAAATATGTGTGTTAATGTGGTAATAGATGCAGGAAGTCAGGTCAGCAGGTGACGCAGGACAGGAAGTGGAGTGGAAGGAATAGAGTGTATGTGCAAGCAGACGTACACTCTGTAATCTGTCACTCTTAAAGCCCATTTGGACGGCAATCCAACAGGATCACACGCCTGGTGAGGTGGTGTGGTGGATCAAACTTTACGTGCTTTCCGAGGAGTGGGGGTGAAAACCCGGCAACTTACTCACCCCGGGCTCATGATCATCATCATCACTACAGCAATTAACAAGTCGACTGCTAAACATAGGACTACCCCAAGGAATGAGACAAAGCACTGTCCTGAGCCAACTGCATCCATCGAATTCCTTCATGTCTAAACAGTTCATCACTCCATCTAGTGGGGGGTTGCCATACACTACGCCTACCAGTACGAGGCTGCCACTCCAGAACCTTTTTTCCACTTCGGGCAGCTAATAAGACTTTCTTGACGGTAAAACCCAAGAACTGATTTTAGCCCGACGCGGGATTTGAACCCGAGACCTCATGATAAACAATCGAGTTTAAGACCACTAGACTCACGAGGTAGTTAATAAATAGTTGTAGGACAACAGCAGTTTAATAGGAGGTACGAGCCCACGCAACTTTCCTTTTGTAGTCAATATACTTAATGATTTCGCGCCCATCGCTTCAGAATTGGCGCATTATTTTTATAAAATAACTATGACAAACGAACACACAGTCTACCTGATGGTAAATGGAAGCTGTGGCCCATGGACACCTACATCTAAAAAGAAGATGCATTCTCACAACTGTGGACTAAGATGGAATGCCTTGTTTTCGGCAAAAAGGTCTCCGGTTCTCCACATTCACCATATGAAACACAGCAGCATTGAGGTGCTATTTGTATTCTGTGAGTTCTGTCCTTCCTCGGTCGAATTCTTGTAGAGACACTATAATATAATCAACTATTGGTTTATAAACACTGTTAAAGAAGAACGAAGAAGCAAATCTATTCGCACGTATGAATATATTTTATTTCCGATTCATTACAACAGTACCAATCGAATAAATATACCATTCAAATAAATGACTTCAACAATCGCCACTATTCCGATATGAATAAGGTGCAGTGAAAATTTCGACTCATCAATATATCATACTATTCGTGAAACCGATAATAAGAAAAGTTAACGGCAATTATATTAGGAGAGCTCACACGAACAATCCGAATATCCACTTATGCTGCAGGAAATAGTTTATGTTGAACTAACGCTGAGAACACATGAGCAGTTATTGTGATATTAACCGCTTCTTTTTCTTCTTCAAGCCCATACAATTATAGTTGCTAATGTTGGACACGGGCCCTTTCTGTCGTATGGAGGAGTGTTTTAACGTGGTGGAGCCATGCTGCACCTATATCAAGGTTCGCGTAGTGTATATATTCTTTGATCAAGGTTGTAGCATGAATGGGTCGGTTCGATAGGGTAGGACCACGCTCTCATAGAATAGCAGCGTAAAATGGCAGCTCAATTCTGCTGTGTTTCGTACGGTGAGTGTACAGAACTAGAAACCCTTTTTACCTCGAACGAGCAATCCCGCCTTATTTCTAAGGAGTGACAACGCTTCCGAATTTTGATTCTTATTCGAAGATAAATGCAGGTGTCTATGTGCCACAGCACCAATGTACCTTCAGGTAGACTGGGTGCTCGTTTGTCACCCCAATTCCTTAAAAAAGAGGAGTTGCGTTAATTTTACGCTTAACACGCGAAATTACTATCACAGACGTGAGATTCCTTGACCTAGCTGCCTGTCGCTGTGTTTGGGTATTTTACATCTGGAATAAGCAAAATGTTTATCGCCATCTATCAGAATCCACGTGACTTTTCCAGAATTTTCTCATAGTCGCCGCTCAGTAAATTTGCAAGTTGAAAATAGGAAAATAGACTCGTTTACACCGGCACCAAATGCTATCATAGTCCTAATATTTTAAGCACATAGAAATAAGGGTGACAACCAAGCACACCGTCTGTCTAATGGTAAATAATGGCTAACAGTAAGCAGAGTTTCTATAATAAAATCCGTAACGAGATTATAACTATTAGCAACTGGTCTATTTGCTTACTTTGTTGACATTCACTTTATAATACATTGCACTTTATGTTTTATGTGCCGTGGTAGTTCTTATAGAAAAGCTATATAGCGTAGACTTAATGCTCCTTGAGTGCGGTCGTATCCATCCTTCAACTTCTGTGTAATTAAAGCTTACAATAAATACCAATGATAGGGCTGAGTTGTTTGTCGCTACTACTGCTATAAAAACAGTAAATAGCCCACATAATATACTAAAAAAAATTCGTTTAAATTAATTAAAAATTTACATGTATATTATGTAAATCCAATGTAATTCCTACTCGTACGATCACAAAAGCCAATGACGAATACACAGTTCGCAACCCGTAAATTTCACAGACGCCTCGGCTGAATTGTAATCGGTATTTTAGTACCACTGCCCCGGAAGTATGCGAGCGAGACAGCTGCAACAGCGCGAAAGCGTCAAGTTTTCCCATATTCGAAATGGATGCATACGCCTTTATCCATATGATGGATAAAGACTTATGCTTCCATGACGTACGATCTTTATCCATTTCGAATATGGGAAAAATATGTGATATTGAATTAATTATTTTTATTCAATGTTTGAGGCTGCAACGCAAATATTTGGCTTAACATAATTTTTTTTGACCTCGATATGGGCCGACACGATAATGTGTCGATTGTTCAAACCCTCTTTAATTTCTTCTGAGTTTAAGCACACATATGTCAGTTTAAATCAGGTCGCTCAAGTGATATTTGGTTGGTCCTATATGACGAGTGCCGGACAGCTTAAACAGGAGATGGGCAGCAGCATCTTCCTGGAAACTACCCAAAAAATAAAATGGAGTTGCCAAACCACTTATCAAGCAAGTCACCTACGCCAATTATCCCCACTAGACTTACGTTCAGCAGTACATTTTGGTAGGCTGTAATGACGATGATGATGTTGATATTACAGGTGTTATATTAGTTCTTACTACCTAAATTAAACTTACCTATTACTTATTTACTCATTTATTTATGAACAATATTCACTGCATTTGCGTTCAAAAACAAAACAAATACGAGTATATTACAGAACAGACTTCTACAATCGATTTTCATTTTATCTTATACCAGCAACCGTCCCGCAACCTGCAAACCAAAAGGGCTTAGGACAAGCTTTACCACCACCCTGCTGTATACCGTTCCTGGATTCGATTCATACAGAAATATTTTGATAGTAATTCCCCATACGTCACTAAGGTAAACAAATATTAACACTGGATTATAGTATTTGCATTAATGGTTCGACTGAATGAATTCTGGATGCAGTCTTTTGCGGTGAAGGACCTCACCCTCATAGAATTGCAGTGTGAAATAGCAGATTAATTCTGCTATTTCATATGGTATATGTGGCGTAAAAAAACAAAGCGTTCTATCTTAGTTCCTAGGGGTCGACACATCTGCATTTTGATTATTGATTGAAGATAGATGTAGACATCTACAGGGCACAACATCCTCTTACTATTTTTTGACCTCGATATGGGCCTCTGACACGACAACGTGCCAATTGTTCAAACACTCTTCAATTTCTTTTCAGCTTAAGCACGCACAAGTCAGCTTAAATCAGGTCGTTTTGACGGCTCCGTGGCGCAGTGGCTTAGCAATGAGTTGCAGCCGCAAGGGCCGCAGGTTCGAGTCCCGCACGGAATTAGTATTTATATAGCCTACAAACAATTGTTCTGGATCTGGATGTTTATCCTTGTGAAATATATGTGTGTAGGCAGTTTACATGCCATGATAAAGGAGAAAATCCTAGTGTGGAGGTAACGTTATTAACAAAAAGACAAAAAAGACTATCAGGTGGACTATGTGCTCCTTTGTCTCTTTAATTATATAAAAAATATGGAGTTATTAATATCTCGTCATGAAGCTGCGTCTATGGTACCAAGTCATCTGGTATTGCGATCTTTAATACGTAGGTATAACGGGAATAGTGATATTGTCAAGTATTTTCATGAAGCTCTACCCAGGTTCGGCATTGAATTGCTGTTTGGTACGGGCGCGGGAGAAAAAGATTTGTACATATGATTAAATACCCATATTTAGAACGCTTCGCAGTTACAATATATTTGACATTCCACGGTTAAGCCGACCCGTTCGTGCTACAACCATAATATAATTGCAGCCTGGGACTCTACCACGTGAAACCAAATCTTCCTGCAATTCCCCTAAGTTCCTTACGACACCCACAGGATGAGCTATAATGATGGATATATAGACATATATAGACTTTACTACTATTTGGGAAATAAACGTTTTCTCATAAATTAAAACAAAGAAGTAAGTAAGATATTGTGAAAAGACGCCAAAGCTGGACGATAGAGCCGATCCAATCCGGACGTACTGTAGATCAATTTCCTGTCAAATCCCAAGTCCCCATGGCCATAGGGTAAATAAAGGCCACGTCACTGGCCACCACACAATAGCCTAAGAGTATTTAACAAATATTCTATGTCTATGAAATACTTTATTTTTTTATTAGTATTATTAATATATTAATACATTTATACACAATTAGTCATTGAATTAGGAGGCACTGTGATACTTTCTTCCCCGAAAGTAAGGTCGAAATACGAAATTTTGATCAAGGTATCATAAAATTGTTTTTATCCGTACGTTAAAACTTCAAATGATAACTGCAGCCTCCAATTTGAATTACAAATTTAGCTTTTTTATACAAAGAAATTTTTACCTAAGGAAAAACAATACCAAAAAAATATCTTTTCAAAGTGTTAAGGTGTACTTTGTTGAATAAAAAAATTTTTTTTTTGCAAATAAGGAAACAAACGAGCACACAGTCTACCGGATGGTAAGAGGCTGTTCTGGCCAATAGACACGTATCTTTTTAAATTAAGAATGAAAATGCAGATGCTTCGTCACAACCGAGTACTATCTAACAAAACCACAGGGTTTTTGTTAAATATTTACTTTTGTTAAATAAATCACCGTCCACTTCCTGACTCCTGGCTGTTACTAATATTTCTTGACAGAAAAGTTCAATAACTGATTTCGGCCCGAGCCGGGATTCAATCTCGTTAAGTAAATAAGTATATAAGACCTTAGACTCTCGAGGCAGTCGACGGGTTCCTTTATAAATTACCTCATAGGGATGTAATTTTCCATAGATGTCACGCTTGGCAGTGGATTGGTAACCGCAGGTTTTTTAGTTGTCATTAGGAAGCAAGTCGATACTGCCCATCTTCTGCTTGTTTCGTGCATCTTTTCCCTTAGTCGCCCCATACGACACTAACGGGGAGGTATGGGGTAGTGGATATTCTATTCTATAGTGAACACCGTCACTACACGCTCAATTAGAATTTAAATTGCAATTGAAAGTACCTATTATGGTGTCTATAACATTATCTACAAAGGAACGTAATGGCCTTAATCATACGAATTATTGTTTGTGATGTTGGTACAGGATGTATTTTTAATAATCATTTTTTTTGTGTTTAATCGCAGCGCCAATTGAAAATTGAAAAATTAATAATGTTTTGCGACGTACTTTGGTTTGTAGACATTTTTATCGAAATATATGATCATACATCCCCACTATCACTGTAATTGGTAATTGACAGACTTACAAAATGGCAACAACGTTCCATTGTGAAATACGGGAACAAGAATATCGTTATTAATCTTAGCTAACATTCTGCTACTACCTATAACCATTGTTTTTCATTTGGGTGGGTTAACCAAAACACCATGTCTGTACGACCAATCTCTTATGGCATCGAGGTTTTGGTTGAGTTTATGAATATTATCGTTACGGTCGTTAACACTAGATTTCACATAGAGCTGAAGATCATCTGCATACAGATGGTACGAACAGTTGAGAACTGAAGTGATAGAATTTATGAATAAAGAATAAAGAAAACGTTATAGGTTATTATAGTTTATGTTGAACTAACGCTGAGAACATACGGGCAATTGTTGTGATATTAACCGCTTCCTTTTCTTCTTCGAGGCCATCTATTATTTGCAAATTATTTGATTGGACCTAAACAATAAGTAGATTTCGCGGGTCTTGAATCGCAACTGTATTGGACTTATTCTGAAATGAGTCAAGGGAGCCATCTTGGCCATCTATTAGTTATTTTAATGTTTAACGATCTTCCTACGGTCGTTGAAGAGGCGCAGTGTTTGGTACTTGCCGATTATCTTATTTTTTCTAAAGTGAACAATACTTCCGACTGTCAATGTATTTGCACAAAAGCGTTTAGGAATCTCGGCTTCTTTAGGCAGTGCAAGGATTTTTGAAATTTATTTACTATTAGAATTTTGATATAATGCTCTAGTAAGAAGTTAACTTTAAACGAACGCAATTGTTTGGAATCTACGCGACACAACTCAAAATAAATTTATACAATTTTATACTTCAAGCAGTACGGAATTTATCCTTGATTTCTGGGTATGGTTGGTTACAGCTGCCTGAGTGTGAGGAGAGACATCGTGCTTATTAAATATGTGTGGAAAGTATCACGTTGATGGATATGTTCAAGTTACTTCTCGTGCCCGCTGCTAGAACAAAGTTGCTTCAGAATGAACCATTGTCACAGATGGTAATACGTCTCACGGGATATTGACATCCTACTTGCAGCGAGACGAAATTCGTAATTGCAGCATACATATACGTTGAAAATTGTAATTTTTTTAATTATTATTTTATATTACAATCGTGTTCATAGTTTCATTATCTATCTATATAATATCTATCTATCAGTCAGTAGTTTTCTTATATTAGGATTAGTTATAGCATCGCATTGGTTTAATAACTGTAATTATATTATAATTATATTATAAATTAATATTGTTTGTCATCAAACATTTCAAAGAAGAATAAATTTTTATAATTACTGTCTTAATCCATCAAATGGAAAGTTAAGCGCTCCATCTTGACAAATTCTCGCGTAGGTATCTTAATTTCGTTAGCTAAACTTCCTTGGACATTTCAACAGAAATTAATAAAAAATGTGTATATAACAAGATACATATTTTTTTAATTTACTTAAAAAGGTATTCGCTCATTTACATAAATTAATTTGGGTCACAATTCGCAAGATGGTTTTGTTGAATCACAAGACCGGAGTAAGAATTATTACTATCTTAATCATTTATTTATTCATTCATTTTAGCTTCAAGGGCGCACTACTGACCATGCCTATCTATGTAGTACACATAGTTGTATGTATACATGGTATATGTATTTGCCACGGTTTGGGTTGGTAACCGCAGTTTAATTATTATTTGAATTGTTATCACGAAGATAATGCTAGTCATTCCCTGTTTCATTTTTCTCTGCCGCTTCTTACGACACTCACGGGATTGTATGAGGTAGTAATCTTACACCGAGACACCATGAAGAAATTCGTACTTAGAAAGATTTAAGATATTTAGCACACATGAGATCATTAGGAAATCCTCACAACTAAATAAGATCTGATGTGATTTAACAATAACCTGACTTTTATATCTCACGTAACAAACTATGCAGGGGATATACGTAGGCGGTCCCATAATGAATTGGCCTAACTATGAACCAATGAAGGAAATGAAACGAAACCAATTTTATTTTTCAATTTAATCACCATGAATACTAACACACTTCTGACATCTGTGAATCAACATCTCTAAACCTTTATAAAAATAATCACATTTTTTATCCTCAAAATAACTGAAGACGGCCGCCTGCAACTTTTCATCGCTTGAAAATTTTCTTCCTCTTAAGTCCCGCTTTAAATTTGGAAATAAATAATAGTCGGACGGGGCCATGTCTGGACTGTAAGGTGGATGTTGAACGTCTGTGAACCCGCATTGACGAACTGCATCCTTCGAAACACCAGCGGTATGAACAGGGGCGTTGTCATGGAGCAACAGGACACCTTTAGACAGCTTGCCTCTTCGTTTTTCCTTTATCTTGTCTCGTAATTTATATATTAAAGAAGCATAATATTCGCCGTTCACGACTGTATTACGTTCTTTAAAATCCACCATCAAAATGCCTTGAAAATCCCAAAATATTGTGCACATCAGTTTTTTAGTCGATTGTTGCACCTTTGCCTTTCTAGGGGGCTTTTCACCCTTATAACGCCATTCCATTGACTCGCGCTTGCTTTGTGGATCATAATACAAAATCATAGTTTCATCACCAGTCACAAGCCGCTTGATCACAGTCTTTGGATTTTCGCCACAAAGATCCAAAAACTCCGAAGCGCAGCGCACTCTTTCCTGTCTCTGTACCGCTGAAAGAAGTTTCGGTACCCATCTTGCACACACTTTTTTCATGTGAAGATGTTCATGGATCGCGCGATGAACGGTAGAACCCTTAGAGAGCCCAAGCCTTGCTGCAATTTCTCTAATCTTCAAACGGCGATCACTCAGAACCTCCTCTTCGATAAGAGCAATTATTTCGGGAGTGAGCACTTCCACAGGTCGACCGTCGTGGCCAAAGTCTTCGACGGTTTCTCTCCCGAGGCGAAACTCTTTCACCCAATTTTTCACTGTGCTATAGGAGAGGGCAGACTCCTTATACACGCTATCCAATCGTTCTTTTATTTGGGCAGGGGATAAACCTTCTTTAAACAGAAACTTTATGACACTTCGATACTCAGTTTTCGACATTCTGAAAAAATACGCGACTCTCGTTATTCAAATGCCCGTTAAATTAAGACTAAGCATTTCATGTCGATGCATGTTTCTTATATTAAGTGCACGATAAACGTACTATTTAATGCAACACAACATGTAGCGACATGTCGCGTTGAACTATATCAGGCCAGTTCATTATGGGACCGCCTGGTATATATAGACATTATTGTGTAGAAGGTTTTCAAGTGGCAACCTCGTACCGGTATGTGATGTACACTCTACATATTATATACCGGTACAATTACCAGTACCTCACTAGATGGAGTAAAGAACTCGTAAGAGATGCAGGAAATCGATGGATGTTAGTAGCTTAGGACCATGCTTTGTGACATTCTTTGAGGGAGGCATATGCTCAGCAGTGGACTTGTAAAGGACTGTAATGATGATGTCAGAAAAGGTATTCCACAGGATTGTCTCCTGTATCGTTAAGGCATTTTACATTAGGCAATTGCACATAGATGAACATCCAGACTCAGAACAAAATTATTCGTAAAGTATAGAAACACCTGTTCTCTGCGGAACCGCGATTTGAACCCGCGACCCTATAATACCGTAACTAAATACATAGCCACTACCGAACCGTTAAAAAGACAAATGTTCGTGAATATAGTATTTTACGTATCTGCTTGTGAAAAGGAACAGTCCTTCAACAACTGTTTTAACTGTAGGAATCAGCAGAAGATTTGAGTGTACTTTATTTACCAAGTTCATAAAATTGTGTACTTTGTATTCGTTAAAAGCAAATATACCAATGCCTGTAAATTTCTGTGGAAACCTTTTTAATATAGAGTAAGAGTAACAAACGAGCACACAGTTCACCTGGTCGTAAGTGGATTCTGTGGCCCATATAGCCCTTTACATATATCCGCAATTAAGAATCAAAATGCAGATGCGTTGTTACTCCGAGGACTATGGAATGCCTCGTTTCCAGTAAAAAGGGTCTCCGGTTCTCTTCACTCATGATACAAAACACAGCAGCATTATGCTGCTATTTTACGCTGGTATTCTGTGAGAGATCTTTCCCCGGTTGAGCCGACCCATTCGTGTTGCAACCAAAACACAGCTGTAGAAGACGTGGCAACTATGGCAACTATCCTCCCTGTCAGGCAATTTTTAGGGGTATAATGTTATTTATCTTTAATTTATGTATACAAATAAATTATTTGAGAGCAATCATTTCTATTCGATTCAGCTTGCGACGATTTGGTAAAGAGAAAAACTGTCAACGTTCAAGACGCTCAATAATGTGGCTACTAAAAAGTTTAGAAATGTTCTTTGTTCATGATGCTGTAAGTTAAACTTTCTCGCTTTTCTTTCAAAAATTTCTTGATTGCTAAAATCATCTGTCATATCAAGCATTTAATGGAAACATATTTAATTCATATCTTTATCTTGGATAAATTCGTATAAGTTAAATATTAAAAAGGACTGCAGTAAACTAGAGAAAATTAAAAGAAAAACCCATATTTAAGGTATTGAAAATTTGGTGGTTTATCTATTTAACATATTTTTTTAAATTTTATAGATTTTAAACCAAAATTTTTGTATATGATTTTTGATTATATGTCCTTGAATTGCATAAAAGGAAAACACGATATCATGAAATTTTCTCGATAGAAAAAAAATGCAAAGCAAGCTCTAATTATTTACATTTTTCCATGACACTACAATATGCTCACAAATAATTTAATGGAATTATTTTTAAGGCATAGTATATTATTAGCATTAGATATAATAATCATATCTAAGTTTTCATAAACCAGTTTTTTAATCTATAACGAAGTTTTGTTAAAATAAATAAAAATGTTGTTTGGCGCTTACTTAGTTTTTTCCAAGCGCTTGCTCGGTATGCCTATCTCATAATTTGCGTACTATAAAATCATTGCATCACTTTCATTTTAACACTCCCTCAGTCGTCCGTTAGCTTCACCGATTAAGGAATAAGCCACGCCCCCAAAACTTCGGTTCATTTTCAAGGTATCCTTTTCATAGCTTTTGAATGATTTTAATCCTTTGATACACATATTTTTTTTTGGTTTTTGAAGTCAGCTTTGATTTTTTGTTTTAAAGTTATATACATAACAACAGGATCGATATACACAAAAGGATCAATGTTTGATCCTTTTGTGTGGAGTGAATAATCACAACCTGAAGGTAACGACAAGAATGTCGTCCAAATAGTTACGTTAAAAATAACATCCTTATTTTTCAGTGGGGTGGTTCTTGACGTACATATAGTCTATTAAATAAAGAAAGAATAAATACATACTAAAAATTACAGTCTAATACGGTACACATGTTTTTTGAAGTAAGTTTTTTATTTTTATAGATTAAGGGTGACAAACGCGCACACTCTACCGGATGGTAAGTGGATGCTGTGGCCCATAGACATCTACATTTATCCTCGAGTAAGAATCAAAACGCAGATGCGTTGTCACCCCTGAGGACTAAGTACTAAGACTAAGTACCGATAAATATGTATTTATTTGATGATTTAGCTCATACATTTATACAGCGACTCGGGAAGAATAAATTGAAAGAATAAGCGATTTTTAATATGTTTTTACATAAAGTTGAAGTGACGAACAAACTTACAGTCCTTAGTGACGTACCTGATAGTAAGTGGCTACTGCAGTCTGTGAATGCCTGCAACTATAAGCAAAGAAAGTGTCTTATACTCGTATATGGAATGCCTCAAGGCATGTACCGCAACATATGTTTTTCAGGCCGGAACGCAGCATAGCACAGTCTGTAAGGTATAAGAGAGCCGGTATAATTACAATACGTAATGCATTCCATATTAGCCTTCAGACGAGACACTGTTGCCTTCTTTGTTTGCAATTGGTTGGTTGATCTGTGTTAGATAAGCTTCTTACATAAAATACTATAATACACAATAAAATGGCTGTCAACCTTACTTTGTAGGGGGATTGGCGTCGCCGGGAGCACACATACAAGCAATTACGTAGTATTATCGGTTATCACTACTACAAACACATTTAAGACTTTTGATTAATGTTTTTGACACATAGTTTCTTAATTTTTGTTTCTAATATTCACAACATATAAATAGTTTCGACTTACTGGTTGTAAAATATGTCTCTCTTATTTAAATTCCATTTCCCGCTGTGTGCAAATATAGTCTTTCGACACGTAATTATAGCACAATTTGCCATTTTTTAAATAATTTGCATGCAGCGACGCTTGACACGAAAATTGGAAACGATTGATTGCGTTGACATTTATACGCGTGAATTGACGTGTTAGTGACATTGTGGTTTTATAGTATTGGTATTATAGTATTCTATGGCTTCTTACCATTAGATAGACTGTAAATTATTTTGTCACTAAAAGTTAATAAAATAAACATGTGAAAAGAATAAAAACCAGTCTAG
Source organism: Parnassius smintheus behrii (assembly GCA_036936625.1). Lineage (NCBI taxonomy): Eukaryota > Metazoa > Arthropoda > Insecta > Lepidoptera > Papilionidae > Parnassius > Parnassius smintheus. The sequence continues at coordinate 8,825,895 of JAUPFT010000031.1, forward strand.
TGCAAGTTGGACTCGCGCGTGAAGGTTTCCGTGCCATCGCATAAGATATAATAGTATGTAGGTACATTTTAAACAGTTTTGTAAAAGAAACAATTAGTGTGGCTCTATAACAATGCGAAAAGATTCGTAAAGTTTTCTAAATGAATTGTGTGGGAACACGTTTAATTTTTAAATATAATTGTATTGTATTATAATTATTTCAGTATTTACTGTTTCTAAATTAACATCTGATTATTTTATTTGTAAATATAAAGGTCGCCTCATTAGGACTTGTACAAGATGCCCTACAACAACGTGAACAAAATAACAACGTAATTGCGTCGCTACTATTAGCAATTTAGTCCCTTTTTGTTGAACATTGAAAAGAAATAAAGATCTCTCGATAATATTTAATGACAACCTTTTTTATTCACATCTCATTCAGAAAGACTTAAGTATAAAATATAGGACAAGCAATTAATGATTAATTAATTAATTAATTCCCGCCTTTGACGTTGCTGTCCGTCTTTAGGCTATTCAGTAATTTTTTTATAATGATTTCTTAAATTTACGCGAACACTACACACTGATTAAAACAACTTTTACGGATTATATCGCGTTTAATTTTAATTATTTTTATTTTTAATTCCCGACATTTTGGGTGCTTCCAGTAGTGTGCTGTAGTGGTTTTAATCAATTTTTTTATGTTACGATTGACTTCAAAAGCATAATTCGCAGACGGTGTTTCCAACCCGAGACTCAAATGAATGTAATGTCGTTAGTACAGCGCCTGATCTCTCTCGTCGTGTCGAATAGCCGCCCCATCGGACTGAGAGTGAGCGAATAGAGAGTGCTTGCACTACCGAATTCTAGTCCTTGTTAAGGCCGTGACCAAAACTATGTTGGAAAAAATTAATACACTCATGCAACTGTTGAGACGTCTTGTGATAGCAGAATAGTAGGTAAGAGAATCCATCACCCTATTTTGTTCTGTGAGTGTCGTAAGAGAAGACCACAGGATATATCAAAAAGATCTCATCACCTTCCGATAGATGGCGGTATAACCATTTTGTTAACGATAGCGTAGGCGATGGGAAGCACGTCGAAAGATGCGAAACTTCTGATGCAGCATTCCTCAGTGAGTATGCCAAGTATGACGATTAATTCATCTCAGAAGTAGGATTAATTAATAAAATAGAATAGATTTTTTTTAATATAGATTACAAGTAATTCCTATGGAAAGTGATTTTTGTTTTGCTTCTACTACTGATTCGGAAAACCTCTATCCTGGAAAAACCAGCAAGAAACCCATCGGGAATTTTTTCTAAGTAAAATTATATAATGAAAATATAATAATTAAATAATAATTATACAAAGTATAAATGTACAAACTACTTACAAAACTTATTTAAGGAACAGCTTGGAAACGACCAGCTTACGATCCCTAGGTCTCCAATTGTACGTGGATTGGAGAAATCCATATCCAACTTAGAACTCCCGCCCGTGACCATGAGTGCTGTAAAGCGTTCGAAACGTCGGGTATTCAAAAAGTTAAATATACGCGATAAATTCCGTAAAAACTAGTATTATTTCAAGAGTATGAAGTTATAGTATCTTGAAGTCTTGCAATTGCATGCTTGGGTTGGGATTTAATTTTATTAATTATGGAATCCCAAGCAGATGGTAGCACCCAGCCATCTTCTCTAATGAAATTATGATGGTTTTTGATTTCAATAGCCTCGCGAATCATCCTTGGAAGGAATCGGTTTAGTGAAGATTTGTGGTCTATCAAATCCGATGTAGTGACGTGTTCACAGACTGCAGATTTCCCGGAGGTCGATTATTCACCACAGCTATAAGTTCTTTAACGCGGGTTTTAATTGATCTTTTAGTTTGTCCTATGTAAGAGAGACCACATTCACAATCAAGCTTGTACACTCCTACATCTTTCAGGGGGACATTACACTTGACCGACGGTAAAAACTGACCAATCTTCTTCGGCGGCTTGAAGTATGTTTTAATGGAAGCACGCTTTAAGATGTAGCCAATCTTGTCAGACAGTCTACATTCTGACATATGACAGTACAGCAGGTACACGCTCGACTCTAGCTGGCTTCACTCGTTCACCGTAAAGAAGGCGCAGGACCCAAAGCTTGTTGTCATGCAAAACTTGCTTGACGTGTTGGAGCTCGGTGGCCAGGTTTTTACTGTCACAGATACCTCGTGCTCTCTGAAAAAACGATTTACCCACGGTAGCTAACTGTGAAGGATGATGGTGAGAATCTCCGTTTAAATATCTATCTGTATGGGTCTTTTTTCTACACCCAGTGTGGCTCAAGGTATCATTGGGATTCCAAATTACTAAGAGATGTAGAAAAGCTGAATAATTATTTGCCATTTCCATAATGAACCGAATTAAAGAATTTATGGAGTTAAAATGGTCTAAAAATGCAGTAACTTTTTTATCGAAAGGTAGAATAATTGTGAAAGTGTTTTGTCAGCGAAATTAAAGGCCAACATCTGGCAGATAATGAAACTATGATCAGTTTTGATGTACAGCCATAGCTAACATGCTTACTTTTTGAAGATTGCATCTCAATTGTAACTAGAAGGCTGGAAGAAAACAACATGGCAGTGGAATATGCAGTATTACTCAGGCACTGCCTTACATCTGACCACCTATTGTGGAAGGAGGAATTCTACAAGCAATTAGATGATGTGGCGATGGGCTCACCTGTATCTCCCATTACCATCAACATATTCATGTAGGACTTGAGGAGAAAGCCCTGCTTACTACTCCCGTAAATCGAAAACTCTACAAGTGGTACGCAGACGAACACTTCAGTCTTCCCGTGACCATGGGTGCTGTAAAGTGCTCAAAACGTCGGGAATTTTAAAAAAATTAACATACGCGATAAAATCTGTTAAAACTAGTTTTATTGAAATAAATGCATGTTTTCATGGGACAACTCGGTGTCATATAAAATTCCTAATTCCGAAAATATTAACATTGTCGTAAAAAAGTCATAGGACCTTTTTTATTTGTATTTTATTAATAAAAAATATTTTTATTCCTTTTCTTATATCTTTAATGAGTCAAAAGCAATCAAATTTGCGATTTTTTACCTTTAAAATTCATAACTCCGAAAATATTAGCTTCATCGTAAAATATGATAGATTATTTTAATTTGTATTTCATCAAAGAATATAAAACATTTATATAAAAATTTCCTGGCTGAAAATAACAATTCCTTGCAATTAAAAAAAATGGTTTAAATAATTAAACACCGAGTTGCCATATGCAACATGAATTTATATCATCAGTAGGACTATTAAAAGAGAATTACATAAAAAATAGAGGTGGAATAGTTTTCGGTACTTATGCGTAGATTCCTCTTTGTGAATTTACAAATACTATATAGATTATAGTGTCAAAGTGCGCTATAATCCTGTCCTGCGCCGATGGCTAGCCGCCGTTGAGGCAGGCCGCTGTGGCCGGAATTCGGTCTGGAAGACATTATTATTATTATTATATAGATTTAATTGTACAAGAGACATAATTGTTAACTTTACCGTTTTAGTTTACTGCTCAATATAGTTTTCCCTCACAAACTGCCCTCTTGCTTGCCCTCTGGGGGCAGGGGGCACTTGCCACAGTTACCACGCTTAGCACTAGCGTCGGCAACCACAGATCCCTGTTCCTTTTTCTATGTTTTTTTACTCGTTTTTTTTAAATTGCTAAAATGTCTGTCTATCAAAAATTAAGATATTAATTAAATAAATCTGTGGCAGCGGGTGAAACGAACTTCCATGATTGGGGTATTACGCTAACCAATTAAATATTAAAATCACGCCGTGCCCTGCAATCGCGAAACAATAACTCAACTTGTTCAACCGAAATTATTACAGTTTTAATCTTATGCGAAAAATTATTTTATATGAAATTTTATTTTATTTTTCACCTGAAAGGACTAAACTTCAATCCTTATATCCTAAAGAAATTATGAAATACGAGTTCAGGGCTTTCGTCTTAGAGGGGTTCAAGAAATGTTGGATAACATTACCGTTTCAAGCTATCAAAGGTCTACTGCTAAATGTGTGCCCCTCCCACAGAGCCTCATAGTTGTGATTTTGTCATAGTAGCCACGTTTTGACAGATGAGTGATGACAACTGCAGTTTTTTTATTGTTGCTGTTATTATTCTCTCTGTTATCGCTTACGACTCCCACGGGACCTTAATATGGGTTAAGGGTATACTCTTATACCGCCACTATACGGTTCACGGTGAAATTGAATACATTTTCCAGTCAAAACACATTTTGATTGTAAAATATATTCAACATTAACATTGTATAGTATATTTTAACTACTACTTGGTTTTCTTAATATTATTTTTAAGAAATATGAAAGCTTACATCATTTATAATTTATTATGACAGTAATGCTCGTTGGTCACGTGATTGTAGTAGTGCGACTGCTGATCATGAGGTCCTGGGTTCGAATCCTGGGTCGGGCCAAAAAATTTATTATTGAGTTTTCCGTCAAGAAATTTTCAGTAGTTGCCCGGAGTCAGGAAGTTGGCGATGTCTTACCCCCGTGCCTCGGAAAGCACGTAAAGCCGTTGGTCCTGCGCCTGTTCTCTCTCCGGTCGTGTCGGTTTACCGTCCCATCGGATTATGAGAGTGATGGAATAGAGAGTGCACCTGTGCTTGCGCATACTATATAGATTATAGTGTCAAAGTGCGCTATAATCCTGTCCTGCGCCGATGGCTAGCCTCCGTTGAGGCAGGCCGCTGTGGCCGGAATTCGGTCTGGAAGACATTATTATTATAACATAGTCTCCCAAGTATTATTTCTAGCAAATCGTTTGTTACAATTGGGTCGGTTAAGATTTCCTTCTTTGTTTTTTATTACAAACATTTTCATACCTACTTTCTTAATTTATCAAATTGAAACGGAAGCGGAAACGGACTCATGATAAAAATCTTAAAGCGACAATGATAAAGCGTGTGGACCGTAAACTCAAATGCCATGGATTCGAATTCACCATTCGTCTATTGTCATGAAGCAACGCTAACACAAGCATTACAAAGTTATCTATATAGGTTAGTACCATTGCTAGTGTTTAACTTAAAAATATTAAAAAAGATAAGTAAGTGGTGTAACTATGATCCTCTGAGATATGATTATATATTTGTGCCATTTGCTGTAGAGACTATTGGTCCGCGGGGTCCATGTTCGGGGAAGTTCCTACAAAAAATGTATCCGCAACTGTTCATCGCTGCTGGTGATAAGAGGGCTGGTTCTTTTCTCGCGCAGAGGCTAAGTATAGCCATTCAGCGAGGAAACGCACCCGGCATTCTTGGCACTATACCGCGGATAATAGGACTGTATGATACTTTCATATTTTAATTTTAGTTTTTTCATTAAGGTAATACATATTGTATATATTTATAACCAATTGGAATTTTTTAGTTACTATAGTATGGTTATGTGATTTTTCTTTTATCAAATAAAAGTTACATGTAATTTAAAAAAATGTAAACTTTGGAACTAAAGTAGAGATAATGGTCTATAATCGATTACAAAACATGGAATTCACTTAGTTTAAATCCACTGTAGAACCGGGACCTTTTACGATATGGATAGGATTTACCTTACTCGCCACGCGTAGGTGGCGATTACGGATCCTGACGTGTCGTACCTTCAACAGTTATAGTGACGCCGCAGCTTTATTAAGGCTGTAGTATTATTGCGCGCCTAAGATGACGTCAGGTACCTGGCACTAGCGCCATCTAGTGTCGGGGACCAGAGCGAGGAGGGCTTCCTAGAAAATGTCAATTTTGAACTTTCGACCAACACCGCCATCTGGTATCGAACAGAAGAATTAGGCTTTCTAGAAGCCCCACACTCGAACTTTCTGCGTCTGGTCGGTCGGCGCCCGTATTTACTAGAATATTCTGGATGTTTCGTGTAAAAGTAAAATTTGTATTTAAAGCCGCTGCAAGATGCGATCGGGGCAGTATTAAATTTGGCGAGACAAGCGAAGCTTGGGAGCGAAATAAAGTAAATCAGTGTGATTAACTATTAGTGTTCTTTTAAGTTTTAATTGGAGTTCGATAATAAAAGTGTGAATTTGGGTCGGCAGTTTTTATTATCACAAACCTCAACCTCGTAATAGTATGAAGAGATCGGCTCGACCGAGGTAGGACCACGCTATCGCAGAATACCGGTGTAAATTAGCAACTCAATGCAAAGCAGACACTAACTAACTAGGTGGCTAACTAGGTATTCTATCATAGTACTCAGGGGTGACAACGCGTGTGCAGTGCTTTTTTTATCCCAAAAAAAAGTACTTAACATGCTTACAAAAGTTTTTACCTCAAAAAAGAACTGTTTTTCGCATTGCTGTAATTTTCAAGTACACATACTTCGAAGGACCCTAAAGTAATGTACTTTAAGTACAAGGGATTCTCGTTTATAGTCGCGCGTGAGATCATGGCTTTATTCTTGTCGTTTCATTTAACGGCTTCGTCCGTTTCCACTTTATATTCTGAAATGTGTGTGTATTTCTATATTACGTAGTAATATCTCTGTAAGTTGATAAAAAATAAAAATATCAATTTCTTTGCAACTTTCCGCTAAACATATAAAATGATGTGTCCTACCTGGATTGAAGCGCACCTCCCGCCCTCCCTCAATTGCATACACTAACTCCGTCACCACTAGACCAAGCACCACTACTCTCAACACCACTATTCCAGGCAAGACACACCATCGACGATAATACGACACGTGTTTCTCTACGGCGGCTAACCGCTAAGTGAGCGTCTACTTAGCGGTCAACCGCCGTAGAGTCTATATTACCTGAGGATGCCTCGTGTAGAGGCGAAACACGTGTCGTATTATCGTCGATGGTGTGTCTTGCCTGGAATAGTGGTGTTGAGAGTAGTGGTGCTTGGTCTAGTGGTGACGGAGTTAGTGTATGCAATTGAGGGAGGGCGGGAGGTGCGCTTCAATCCAGGTAAGACACATCATTTTATATGTTTAGCGGAAAGTTGCAAAGAAATTGATATTTTTATTTTTTATTATAATGGATTTCCGCAAAGTAACGCCTGATTCTATCAATTATCTGTAAGTTGAATAGTAGTTTTTGTGAAACCACAATGTTTTACCACGAATTTTGTTTTTCAACTGGTGATGTGAGAGCGTGGTGCTGCCCCAATCATGCCGGCTCATTAGAGATGCAGCTACACGTAGCTGCAGATTGGCTCTACCGTGTAAAACGAGGCATTCCATCTTAGCCTTTGGGGGTGTCAACACATCTGCATTTTGATTCTTAATAGAGAACAAATGTATATGCCTATAGGCCACAGCATCCACTTATGATCAGGTGGACTGTGTGCTCATGTGTCGCTCCTATTCTATAAAAATTAAAAACACGTTAAAATATATATTTATTAGGGCAGTCTTATTCTTAACACAAACATTAAAAATAAGACTGCATTTAGCGTCCAGTTTTTCATTTTATTACTCGTAATTTGATATTGGTTTTGTCTCAATAAATATTTCCACACGAAGTTTGGCTAGATGGTGGGACTTCTATTCTGTTTCTACGTACCTTAGTAGTCCAATCAACTCGTAAATTATACTAAAGATATAAAAATTAATAAGATCCACATAAAAATGAAATTGAGTCTTATTTTTATTTATTTATTTATTTATGAAATTTATGTTTACAAAGATGAATAGTTTTAGTCATTGGGGGTCATTGTAGAAGCGTGCTCGTCGCGACCCCTGCCAGCCCTTTTCAGGGCTGCAATTCTACACAGCTGCGCACCCATGCGAACGAGGGTTAGGGCGTCCCCCCAAGGCGACGCACACCAGCTCGTCCCCGTTGGTGTGGAATGCAGCGCGCAAAGCGGCGATGGGGACCGCCACCCGTCACGCACAGCCCGACACGGCGGAAGGTGGAGGACGGAGTGCAGAGTTGGCACGTGGAATGTTAGAGGAGGCATGAGAGATAAGACGAATGAGTTGATCGAAATAATGAAAGAAAGAGAATTAGATGTCGTGTGTATGTCGGAGCCAAACGGAAAGGCAGTGGTATTGAAGAGCTCCCTGGCGGGACGTTAGATATATGGTCCGGAGTCCCGGAAAGCGAGAACGCCTGCCAAGGAGTGGGAGTGCTGTTGTCGTCCCGGTTGGTCGATCTTATGACTGAATACAAGGTTGTGAACTCAAGACTTCTCTGGGTTCGCTTCAAAATGGGACTGACGAAGTTATTCCTTTTGGCTGTTTATGCGCCGGTAGCTTCGTCGTCCAGGGCTGAGCTGGAGGAGTTTTGGGAGAATGTAAGAGAAGTTCTAGATTTGGTTAAGGGAAACGAAAGAACTGTTGTATGTGGTGATTTGAATGGATGGGTAGGCATCGCTCGACCAGGATACGAGTCGGTGCTTGGAAAGTTTGGAGATAAAAGGGTTAATGATGCTGGCAAGCTTATACTGGCTGTATGCAAGGAAAAGGGTCTTCTTGTGACAAACACTATGTTTAATCACAGGAAGATCCATATGTACACTAGAGAAAGAAAGAATGAGAGAAGTATGATTGATTTGTTCCTGGTGGATGACCGACTGCGAAAACAGGTGATGGATACACGAGTGTTCAGGGGTGCTGACCTGGGAACGGATCATTATCTAGTAATTACTAGATTTAGGGGTTTGTTCGCGGGTTGGCGCCACCGGACGGCAGTAACAGAACCACAGTCGGTCTGTCGCATCCGAAGCTGGAAGCTTCAGGAAGCGGATACTAGGGACAAATATCACACGAGGGTAGCCGAAAAGCTTGACACCATCGATGGCAGGAAAGAATGTGTGGAGAGAATATGGCAGAACCTTAGGGATGGAATGGTAAGTGCAGCGGAAGAAGTATGTGGTACGACAAAAAGAGGTAGTAGTAAAAGAAGAGATGCATGGTGGAATGACGAAGTGAAAGAAGCTGTAAAAAAGAAGAAAAAAGCATGGTTAGACTACTTAGCCTCTAGTAACGATGAGCATATGAGAGAGAAGATGAAAGAAAGATATAAGCTGCAGAAAGTTCATGCGAAAACATTGATTGAGGAAGTACGTGAAAGGTGTAGAATAGGAGCGGACGAGAGGTTGTCGCACAACTTTAGGGAAAACTCCAAACTCTTCTGGAAAGAGGTTGGAAGGTCCCGGAGTGGTGCGACAGCTTTAAGAATGAACAAAGTGCTTTCGAGAACCAATGACGTCCTCTCAGAAAAATCGGACGTCATGCAGCGATGGAGTGAATTTTATAGAGAATTGTATGCGTGTCATGATCTTAGTGAAGGATCCGGGGGTGACGCCGTGACTGGCACGCCAGACACGGACCTCGATGACACTGAGGTCATCAGCATGAAAGAGATTGAACGTGCGATTCGAAGTTTGAAATGTGGTAAGGCTGCGGGACTAGACAGAGTTACTGCTGAAATGGTCAAGTACGGTGGGCCTCGCGTCTGGGACAGCTTTCATCTGCTGTGCAATTTGTGCTGGCGGACGGGAGATGTCCCGGATGATTGGCGATCCGCGGTCATTGTGCCTTTATATAAAGGTAAAGGTTCACATTTTGACTGCGGGAGCTATCGGGCGATCAGCTTGACCAGTTTAGCAAGTAAAGTTTATTCGAAGGTTTTGACACGCAGGATGCAAGAGAAATCGGAAAGATTCTTATGGGAGGCACAATGCGGATTTAGACCTGGAAGAGGATGCACGGATCAAATGTTTTCTCTCCGCATGATCACGGAGAAGCTTCTGAGTGTTAACCAGAGGATTTTCTGTGCTTTTGTGGATCTGGAGAAAGCATTTGATAAGGTTATAAGGAAGAAAATGTGGGAACTGTTGCCGGGATATGGTGTGGATGGTCGATTGTTAAGGGCTGTGCAGTCACTCTACTATGACTGTAAAGCCTGTGTGCGGGTAGGGCATGACCTGTCACCCATGTTTAGCGTCCAAGCGGGCGTAAAACAGGGTTGTGTCATGTCTTCCTGGCTGTTCATACTGTATCTCGACAGCTGTTTACAGAAGCTGAAAGATAGCTGTTTGGGTGTGAAATTGGGTGACATAAAAGTTAATTGTCTGCTGTATGCTGATGATGCAGTGCTTATTGCACCATCAGAAGCAGAACTGCAGGCATTAGTCACGTGTATGAAAGAGGAATGTGAAATTAAAGGTCTCCGTTTGAATGCTAATAAAACTAAGGTTCTGGTATTTGAAAAGGACGAAGAGAGAACGAAATGTGAAATATGGGTAAATCAGGAATGTCTAGAACAGGTAAATGAAATTGTATACTTGGGGAGTGCTTTCAGCCGGGATGGAAGATGTGATTTAGATGTGGATAGGCGTGTCGCTGCCGGAAACAAAGTCAATGGTGCCCTGAATGCATTAATAAAAAGGCAAGGCGTGGTGAAGAGTGCACGCCTTGCAATACATAACGCAGTGTTGGTACCGACTTTGTTATATGGCAGCGAAACCTGGGTATGCCAGAAGAAGCATAAAAGCAAGTTGAATGCAGTGGAGATGCGATCTCTTCGTAAAATGTGTGGCGTTACCATAGCCGACCGAAAGCGAAACGAAGAGATTCGCAATATGGCAGGATTGAAAGATGACCTTATCACAAAAATTGATAGGGGCGTACTCCAATGGTTTGGACACGTTGAACGAATGAGTGAAGACCGAATGGTGAAGAAAATATATAGAGCGAAAGTAAATATTAAAAGGTGTCGAGGTAGACCGAGACTAACTTTCGAAGACCATGTGAGCAAATTGCTCGAAGAGGGGAGGGTCAAGAGTACTCGGATACCTAGACGTGCATGTATGAAGAAGTTAATGAACCTGAAAGAAGCGAAAGAGGTATGTAAGGATCGTGACACTTGGCGATCTGTTCTCTCTGGCTACCCCGTTAGGGATTGTGCGTGACGATAAGTAAGTAAGTAAGTAAGTAATAGTTTTAGTGTAAAGATAAACTCATTAGAGTTTTTCCGTACACCATTGCTGTCGACACATTATTCTAATTAACACTTTATAATACATTACATTACCAAAGTTACGTTAATATTATTATCAATTTAAATTAGGTGCATCAAATGTTATGTTTCTAATTGACAAACTATTTGTGGGTACAAAAATAAAAAATAAATTTAGGCGATGAGCGTTCACATGGTGAACTTATTACATTCTGTCATAATCATGATACAGAATGATTATAACATATATTTTCATAAATTTATAATAAGATAATATGTCGGTAAAGTAAACCAATAATATAGAACGAGAAGTTGTTTTAAGTGTTACGAATATTTAGTAAGAGTTAATTGTATATAAAAAAATTTAATTTATATTTTATGTTTTTACGTGTTACGACATCTTTCAAAGATTTAGGTAACTGATTGATTAGATTAGGTGTAACATAGTTTAAAGTTCTTTTTCCGTATAAGTTATTATATCTAGGTAATTGCTGTTTTAGATTATCAGTTCTGCGTGCGGAGTATAAAAACTTATCTACCTTTTTAAAATTTTCAGTAAAGTAGTTTTCAGTTAGTAATGTGAATAGGTATAATTTTACAAAATGCAAACAGTTATCGATAATCATATTTAAAATTAATTTTGAGATTATTAGGAACTATTTGTTTTAAAATGCGCAGCTGAAGTGAGTATATTCGATCTAGATATGTTTCAAGCCATATTGTGTAACAGATTCAGCTAAGGATTTATAGAGCATTAAAGAGGTTTTGTAAGGTATTTTTTGTTTGATTAATGTAAAATTTGCTAATATCCCTCTTAATATATCACAAACTTGATTTACATGCTCTTTCCAAAAGAAAGTGAAAGTTTCTCTTACTTAAGAGGGTAGACGGTCTGCACGGCAATTGAAAAACAGGTGTGTGAAGAAACTGCTACCGTCCCTCAGGTCTGGTCTCCACCCGAAGAGTGCGATAGGGACAACTGCAGCACAAAACGATTTTACCTACAAAAACCATGACCGATCGACGTTTCGTGTTCCCGTGTTTCCTCCTCGAAAACTAAGCCAATTTAATTATTTTTGGTATCATAATTTAAAGTAAGAATAGATCTATGCTTCTATGATTTGCTTTTATCTTAAAAGTTTTTGAAATTTATTTGGTAGTAGTCTGATTACGGAGGTAAAAACGGGGTATTTTTTGGGTTTTTGAAAAGTCATATTAATTTTTGTAATAATTTTTTGAAAAAAAGTAAATAACATGCCTTCAATAGATCTAGATTTTTATAAACAAAAACGATTACTCTAGAGGCTCGTCTACCCTCTTAACTGTCATCGCACTGACAAACCCAGCACTACTAAAACTAAGTAAAACAAATGTCGTATTATCGACGCAGAGTATAGAAGTATTGAGTTTAGAGCTCCAAGATACCGTAGACCTGCGTAATTGATATTAAAGGATCTTGACACACAGACAGGTGGATGTACGGGTGGACTGACGGACAACGACGTTCAGTTTTTTCCTTTTGAAGTATGGAACCCTTAAAATGAGTAACAATTTCATTGGTGCCAGCGAGAATAGAACAAATTGCTCGTGCACCATGTTTACGTCCATTGCTTAGCAACTGGGCTACTGGGGCTCTTACGCAGAACTTAGCTCGCCTATTTTTCACATGTTTAACGTACATTATTAAATCTACATTATTCGATGTCAAATTAAACTGTAACAAAAGTACTAATTTAGCGAACGAAGGCGTAAGAATGAGATTGCTAAAACTTTCCCGATAGCATTCCTGAATTATCATCAAACACGGACTTGCATTTCTAATACTTTAATCAAACTTTCGGAAGTTCCTCACAAAATAAAGAGAAGAAGTTTGTTTTACTTCAATTAATTATTCTCAAAATGACATGGTGTTTCTAAAATATGAAACGTAATAATATATTAATAAACTATTAATAAAAATAATATAGGCTGAAGGCTTCAAGAAGCTACAGAGGAAAACAAACAGAAACTAACAGGAAATGGTCAACAGCATCTTCCTGATAACAATTTAATATTAATCAACTGCTGTTTCCAACCCGCTTGACTAGCGTGGCAATGCAGATCAAGAGAGATGATTCTAGGAAATGCCAGAAAGTTATTGTCTTCCATTACCTTTTTTATAAAAACTTAAATGACATACACAGTGCAGTGGCGCTTTAAGAATGTCCATTACCCCATATGGTTCAGTGAGTGTCGATAGTGGCGAAAGGGGGACGCAAACCAAGAGATGGGCAGCAGCTTCTTCCTAATGACAAATAAAAATAAAAAACTGCTTTTGCCAACCCGCCTGCCAAGCACGGCAACTATGGCAATACCTCCTACGAGTCAATCCATCGGGGAGGACAAGTCCACTGCTGAACATAGTTCATCAGTGGCCTTTAATAGGTTGTAACGGCAACTGCAAGCGACAATCGAACTTACAGTCCACCTGACTGTAACTAGCTACTGCAGGAAACCTGCAGCCAACTTCAAACAAAAACGCTACAGATGCGTTGTCATCTCTGAGGACTAGGATGGAATTACTTACACACTGTAAACATACTGACATTTTATACTCTTCACACCGAAATATAATAGTGAAAACGCTGTTTCTCAGTAACAGAAATATTTAAGAGGATGGCTGACTCCAAGGCAGAAAGGTTACCACCATTTGTTATGCAGCAGAAGTGGCAAAGTCGGTAAGGTTTGCCCTAAAAAGGAAGGGAAGTTTATCGACCAAATAACCGATACATTAAAGATGGGCTAAATTAAGAGATCCTTGTAGCACCAGCACCCTTAAGCATGTATGGGTGTATTATTGTGTGTCCGTTATAATAGTACAATAGTTCAAAATTGGATAATAAACGAAAGAATTTAATGAATATAATGGAATTAAATATCTAATAAGGATTAACATAAAACAGAATCGAATAGAATATATTAGAATGGAATGGAATGAGGATTGGATAGGATAGGATATGATCAAATATCATGACAAACAAAAACCGATAGATGAACATATCATCCCAATCCTTCCCCAGGATTTAGTATGATGCGCTTTCAGACCGACAGAAAACTTATTGTCTTGGCATCTGCATAGATAATGTACCCGTGTAATATTCAAAAAATTCACACCCTAGTTAAAGATGTAAAAATAGTAAGTGCAAAGAAATTGACTTCTAAGAGTTTTACTTTAGTATAGATGATAGTACGTTTGTTAGTGAAAAGTATATTGGGAATAAACTGTTGATATATGTATATTTTAAAAATATCACTTTCAAAATGTATATATTTTCAAAATATTATTTTAAAAATATAGATCAACAGTTTTGCTTCATAACATACATCAAATTGAATTTATCTGCATACGAGAGCAACAATTTGCACTCAATAATTTAAAAGAAAACTTATATATGTAAATAAAAAAAATTCACTATTGAATTATATTCAAATTTCACTATTGAATTATATTCTATAGTGAAATTTAAATAGCTCGTTTCCCATAACCAAGAGCGTCCTCATAACAAAAATTATTTTAAAATGGAAAACAGAACTTGTAGTTTTCTCTTGACCAGGCAGCGATATTTACATAAATATTTAAATCTCCACTTAGTGCATACAATTTTAATTCTGTTATTGTTGTGCAAGTTAAAATTATTCCTTTATCAAGTATAAAAATAATTTACGTGGTAAATTCGCGTTGCAGGTGCATCATCAACAATAATAATATAATTTCTTTATTCAGAATTTTTTTAACAACATATATTTGCATCTGCGCCTGAAGTAAGCATTAAGCTTGTATCTCAGGAAACAGTGCTCTTTCTTATGGGACAATTTAACAGAAATCTTTCTGATTAAGAAACTTACGTAAACATGTATTAAACAATATTATTTTAAAATATGAAAATTAAACCTACATATATAAGGTTTTTTATCCGAGGAAGAGGGTGAGTAGCATACATTAAAGTTATAATTATAATAAGAAGATATAATTTAATGGTGTTTTAATTATACATTATACTCTTCTTCCTTTTTCAAGAAATCCTTCACCGTAACTGCTGTGCGATTGTGAAACTTCTTACCTCTCCATATTCGTCGTGCTAAATCTCTTCACCCTTTCAAAGGTCTTGGTATATCGTATTATTTAGAACGCTATTAGATAAATTCCTTTACCTTTCTCGTACTCTTTTCATTTAATCTATCATATTATGATATTTTATATATCATTTTCACTTATCTTTATTTCTATGTATTATTATACTTTTTATTATTATTTTGTATGCCCCCCCCCCTCTCTTTTAACTTTTGTTTGCATCATTTCTCTACGCAAAAGTTGTCTGGAATAAATCATTAATGTACAATAGGCGGTCTTATCACTATCAGAGTGATAAGACCGCCTATTGTACATTCTTTAATTTAGTTTTAACTGTACTTGATGGTTCTGTGTTGTGGTGTACAAAAAAGAGTAAATAAATAAATAAGTTATAAAAGTAATTCGGTTATTTAGGGATTTCAATAATACATTCTGTTTCATCAGAATCTAATTTTTGAAGCCATTTGAATAGTTTTTTTTACATTGATTCTTATTAAAATGTATAAGTTTAATTGCTTATTTATTTTATAGTACAAGAATGGACCAATAAAACAAAATATTTATATGCATTTGAATGTTTAAAGGTAGGTATGGCACACTTAGTCCGATTTTCTCTTTATTAATTGAAATGAGGTAAAAATCTATGAATGCAACCGGCTCCGCTCGACCGGGGAAGGACCACGCTCTTTCAAAAATAAAACATAATATCCTATACCTTTAAACGAGCAATTCTTGTATTCTCGTATATATATAATCGGGATCTCGGAAACGGCTCCAACGATTTTCATGAAATTTAGTGTCCAGGGAGTTTCGGGTGCAATAAATCGATCTAGCTAGGATTTATTTTTAGAAAATGTCTTTTTGTCCGTGTTTTTAGGCAATGAAAATCTGCTACAATATCGTTAGAATAAGAAGGTAAATTTTGACAGATCGTTAACCATTATAAATAGCTTAATTAGTATAGTGGACAGTCACAAAATCGTAAAACCCTGGTTCGATCCCGGACCGACCGACCGACAATTTTTAATTTTTTTTCAATTTCCTTTCTTTTTTGAGAAAATCTATTTTTTCGAGCCTTTTTTTAGTATTTTTTAAAAACACGAAAATTTAAATTAAACTAATTGCACTCATGATTTTTTATTCAAATAACCAGGTCCGTTTTTTCTATTATGTCGCTAAGATCAAAAAATATTATTTGTATTTTATCGGTATGTAATTTGTATCTAAATAGAATTTCCAAAACACAAAAATTTAAAAAAAAGCCGGGCGAAAAATACCGAGCAAAGCTCGGTCAACCAGGTACTTGTATCATAATGCTAACAGGTGAGATGACGAACGGAAGCGATTTTTGATTTCGGATAGGGGACGGAAATCCTTCTTAATGTAAAGGTGCATTTCCTCTTAGTTCCCAAAGATGATTGACTTCTTAATTCGTAGTCGAGGATAACTATATATTAGTTTGTCATATAATTTATTTCTTAAAAAAGTAAGTAATTTTTACATATTTAAAACTTTGTTATATTTAGCAGTAGACTTGTAAAGGGCTGTTATTACGATGATTATGATGATTCAAAATTTTAATCAATATAATTTTTTTTCTTCCTCTTCGTTAGTCAGATAAAGAAAAAAAATTGCTTTACAGGTGGATAGAATAGATGATCGCTGTATCAGACGTGACTTTTAATGTTGCTCAGTTCATATCGGACGTAAACGATATAGTATACTGCCATCTATCGGAAGCCGTCAGAACTATCTAGCATTTTCCATAGTTACTTTTAAAGTTGTTCAAAACGACTAAATCAATAGCACGCTACAGACTATAAACTATAAATTTCTAGCGCGCTATTAAATACGCTATGTTATATCGCGCTATTTAAAAGAAAGCGTGTAGGAGGCCGGTAAGCGCGTTAAGTTTTACAGCACGTTATATCTCTTAGCACGTTACATTACATATCGTTCATTGGATAGATCGCGTGCTATATAAGAACATTATTTCGTAATAAGTCGCATTTTAGACTAAATTAAAATAAAGCGGTAAAGAAAAACAAATGCACGCGTTTTCTAACTTTTCAGGCTTACTTATTTCTTTAATCCTAAAAATATTTTTAAGTTATGTACTAATTAAAATAGAATTATTTTTATTTTTAGAATCGAAATAAAATTATTTATTTTTTATTATAATTGGTGTAAACATTATTTTAACCTTAATATAAATTATAAATCAAATAAAGGTATATTTAAAAGTTTATTTATTGTATTTATAAAAATCAATTATTTACATACACTATTATATACACTTTTATATCTATATTTTATTTAGATTTAAAAACACTAGTTAGGCTTCCTTTATCACAACTGTGTCCTTTGATCGTTTATAAATATACAGTTTACACTAACTAAACAACATCTAACATTAAATTAGGTCGCGCGCGATGAATAGCGCGCTACGAGATCAAATTTGCGTCCTCTCCCAACAGCGCTGCTGATAGAACTAATTGCCGCTAGATATTAATACTTGATAGCGCCAAAGCGCCATAGCGCAATAGCGCCAGGGCGACTAATTACATAACATGCGCTATGTGTTATGAAGAGATAGCGCGCTATAATACGGTGCTATGCGCTATTAACCACCATTAGTTACTTTTCACGGCACCCACAGGACAAACCGAAGTGATGGGTTCTCTTATCCCACCATTGTACAGCAGATACAATTTAATTAAAAACTATCCAAATGGCCGCCGCGCCGCCAGGTTAAACGTTATATAAACACTCATTTGACGCTTAATTATCTATTTTGATACTAAATTGCAAGTTCATAAGTAATCTAACAGAAGACTACTGGACACACGGTCTCGTGTATAGATTTATTAAATTTTAAATTAATAATGTTTTAAAAAATAAATATTTAATTGCATTTAAGTAATGAAATGGTTCAATTTTGAAGAAGTTCATTCTTTCTTATAACAAACAACCAAAATTATCTGACTGACTAATTTCTACATCTGAACTACGCGCCTCCTCTTCAAGGTCAAGTACTTCACTATATACTAGTAAATAAATGGCTGCGATTTTAACCGAAGATCCACACTGCACTGTCGAGCTTCCTGGTGGATTTAATGGTTTTAATTTATAAAATTGACTCGACGTGTAATGTCCAATAGTATTCACCTCTATCTCTACAAGTTAAATCAACAGAGCAAGGAAAAGCCAACAGATTCATTGCGAAGCAATATTGTAATTAAAAGTGCGTTGTTAGTTTTAATGTGGTCTAATTTATAAAGGGTTTTATTTAATATTCTCATGTTTATATTCATATGTGGTAGAGCCATGCTGTTGCTATATTATAGTTGTTTTTCACAAATAGTTCGGCTCGAGCGGTGAAGGACCACGCTCTCACAAAATATCAGCATAAAATAGTAGCTTAATCGTGCTGTTTTTCATATGACGTGCGTAGAGAACCGGAGACGCTTTTTACCTGAAACGAGGCATTTTGTCTTTATCCTCAGTGACTTAATTGAAGATAGATGTATATGTCTATGGACCACAACATCCACCTATCATCAGGTAGATTGTATGCTAGTTTGTCACATTTATTCTTTGAAAAATTATATGGCCTGTGAGTTATGACCATAATGGCTATGCCAACATCTATTATACAAACTCTTTGATTTTGATTCCCCTAACTATTTATACAAACTCTTTGATTTTAATTATAATACCACTTATATAATAAATGAAGTATATTTTTGCCAACAAACCAGTTAACACACGAAATAGAGGCTTAATGCTGCTGTATTTCGTAAGGTATGTGTAGAGAACCGGAGGCACTATTTAGTGAAAACGAGACATCCATATTTGTTCTTAAAGGGAGACAACGCATCTGCATTTTGATTCTTAACTGAGGATAGATGTAGATGTCTATGAGCCTCAGTATCTACTTAACATCAAGTGGACTGTGTGCTTGTTTGTCACCTTTATAATATTAAAATAAAACGGACCGAGTTAACCTTGCTGCATATTATTAAAAAAATTCTGTTAAAAATTCTATAGCGCGGAAAGGCCAGCTGCGCACTACATCTTATCGAAATGGTTTCTTTATGTATTGAATACTAAACGCCACCCGCCATCCTTAATTAACACTTAAAATGTAGATTCATTTTCACGTCTGAGGACTAAGATGAAATATTCTGTTTCTATTAAAAATGGTCCTTGGTTCTCCACACTCACTATACGAAG
The DNA here is from genome assembly GCA_036936625.1 of Parnassius smintheus behrii. NCBI lineage: Eukaryota > Metazoa > Arthropoda > Insecta > Lepidoptera > Papilionidae > Parnassius > Parnassius smintheus. The sequence continues at coordinate 8,845,244 of JAUPFT010000031.1, forward strand.
CATATTTCACGCTGGTATTCTGTGAGAGCGTGGTCCTTCTTCGGTCAAGCCGACATATTCTTGCTACAACTATATAGCCGCAGCGTGTTCTACCACGCATAAAATCTATATAAGAGGCGAGACTGATAAAATTTAATGAATGATTATTAGAAGATTTAGTTACGGTAGTGGAAAAGATCCATGCCTATGAAATATTGGTGACGAATAGCATTTCCGAACTGAAACTTCTGATGAGAGTGAAATGTGCGGATCATGGGGTGCGTTAGAATTTTTTTTAAATTTCTGATGTTGTTGGCTAGCCTAAGATGTGATTCATCTTCTATCCATGTCACTCATGTAAAACAGTGGACTGTCGTAAAGTAATATTCAGTTTATGCAGTTTTGGTACAAACTAAAATACTTATGTAAATAACAAAGCTTGTTAAAAGAGAAATACAAAAACACCGCTTTCCATTTTTAAAATATTTTAAGCGAACACTTGTGGGCAGTATGCAGTATATTCGTAAAACTTTGAAATTTATGCATTTCAGTAAATGTATTGAATTTGGTATTATTTTTGGATTTCTGTAAAAACTCTTCATACATATCACCATATACTGTCAAAAGAAAGTCAGTAAATTTTTCTATTGGTAAATCCTAAAATACTGGCTTTGTTGGCGATCATGAACAAACTCTGTCCGCAGTGAAAGACTACAGAAATTTCTGTAAAGCTATGAGAGCTGACAATAACTACTTAAATTACGATTAGTAGATTACTAGAAGTAGTAGTATAATTTTGTTACGCGAGTAAGTAAAAATTAGCTACAACATGTGTTACGTCTTCATATATTTTTTTAATTTGTCGGGCACACAGGTCTCACCACTTACGATGTTTTTTCTCCGCTGATCACATGGTTAATCAACACTTAAAATTTGCAAGTAACAATTTCATTAACGTCAACGGGATCCAACCAGGATTGCGCGCATAATGTGAAGTTTATAACAAGCTCTTAACCTCTAAGTTACCATGCGTCACTTGCGCGAGCTTTGTCGCAATGTTCCCGCAGAAATGTGAGCTCGAGTGCGCGCACTCTTACAAGCGGGAGAGTAACATAATCGGTTATGCAAGTTGCTGTTCACTGTCTTAGGACAAACTTTAGATTTCACGCAGCATCTTACTAATAACAACTCAAAATTTAAAAAAAAAACTGCGGTTGCCAACCCACCTGCAAAGTGAACCAACTATGGCGAAATGTTCTCTGTGAGGCAATTTATAGGGAGATCTCTATACTCAATAGTGGACTTTTATAATAATAATAATAATAAATAAGTAAATAGGCGTAATAATAATAAATAAATAGGCGTAGGGAAGTGACGACCCCATCGCCCGCTGACGTAACGGTTATGTGACAAAACCGGTACGTCAGCGCAGTCAGTCAGCACCTTGCCCAGAGGTGTTAGTGCCGTGCCTCGGCAAAAATTGAAGGTGCAAAGGCCCGCTTGTGCACATGGCCTCACCATGAAACGGCGCCGGGTCTGGGCGTCTCCCGCTAAATGACGCCTACCACTATGGATGATGGAATACGGAAGAACGCGCAAAGGGCCGCTGCCTGGAGGTCGCCAGGGCGCGTCTGGAGCTGGCGCTGGACGCGACAGCATGCGAACCGCCAGCCGAGCGCGAGGTGCTGCACGACCACCCAGCAGCCCCTCGCATCCATCATCCCCACCAGCTGGTTTAGTGTCGGCAGGGTCTTCGCGGGCCCAGCAATCGGCACCCGCCACTGGTGGAGTACGCCGCATGCGTTGGACAACCCAGATGAACAGCAACGCATTGCGGGCGTATTTTAGGGCGAAAGGGGGAGAAACTGGAGGTTTTGCGTATCGGGCAAGGATGCATCGACTTTTTGCTGAGCTGAAGCCATCTGTAACCGTCACCGAGCAAAACCTGGCAGACCGAGTTCGGTATATCTTGCGCTCAAATACATTTGATGTCACCGATCTCGAACGGCTACGACGTGAGGCTATTCCTTCATCGGTTGAAAATGCTGCGGCTGAGGATGCGGCGCCACAACTTGCTGAGCAAACGGCAAATGTGGCTGCCGCCGTGAATAGGCCAGTTGTGGTTGATTCAAACGATGACGGAACAGTCGCCCAGGTACTGGAACTAGAGCAAATGAGGAGTACATTGGAGGAGGCGATTGTGGAAACGCGCAGTATGCCTCTCGAAAATCGACCGCGACTTCCCCGCATAGCCCTAAGCAAGCGGAATCGGGCTGTCGTGAGGGCTCTGAACCCAATGCTGGTGACCTATTTGGAAGCCAGCCGGGACCTTTGCGAGACGGACTCAATTCTTTTTGGCGCCGCGTTGGCAGTCTGCCGTATCATAGGCGCCAAGGTTTCCACGGCTGGACGCGCTACTGGCCATAGTAGCGCTATCCCAGCATGGAGAAGAAGAATTGAGGAACGTATCGCAAGGGCTAGGGCCCTCATCGGCAGACTGATATGCTTCAGGTCAGGCAATACCAGGCCAAGGATTGTGCGCACCGTCAGGATGGCGTTAGCTGGACATAACGCAAAAACTGACGGAGCGCATAGACGACCTGAAGCAAAGAATCGCTGCTTGGGGAAAGCGGATTCGGCGATATACCGAGAGGTCGACACGGTTCAACCAGAATCGTCTCTTCCAGAGTGATCGGAAGAGGCTCTACAAATCATTGGAGCGACCAATATATAATAGTAAGTGGAACGGGCCCAGCACCAAATCAGGCCGACACCGTCGCATTTTGGCGCAGCCTGTGGTCAGAGCCCGTAAACCACAACGAGGGCCCTTGGACGGAAGTTGTAGTGAGTCAGTGTGCGGGTATTACGCCCTTGGATCCCGTCACCATAACGCCGGATGACGTAGCTGAGGCGGTCCGTAAGGCCCCGAACTGGAAAAGTCCGGGGCTTGACGGGCTGCATCACTACTGGCTGAAGGGGTTCATGGTGTGTCACGCTGTGCTCGCCCGACAGTTTCAAGAGGCTCTCAACCAGAAGTCGCTCCCAAGCCTCTTCACTACTGGGATGACTTATTTGGTTCCTAAAGACCAGGGTGCCACAGACCCGAGCAAATACCGCCCCATCACGTGTCTACCGACTATATACAAGACACTAACATCCATTTTGAGCGCGAGAATCGCTCGTCACCTGGACTCAAATCAGGTGATGTCGCGCGCTCAAAATGGATGTCGGGGCGGCGGTCGTGGAACCAAGGAAGCACTCCTCATTGACGCGGTCATTGGCAAAGTGGTGAAACGCAACCGTCGGAACTTCTCCGCCGCTTGGATAGATTACAGAAAGGCATTTGACTCGGTGCCCCACACATGGCTAAAGAGGGTCCTCGAGCTGTACAAGATTGACTGTACAGTTCGAGACTTCCTCGAGCAGTGTATGGAGCAGTGGAGTACGATCCTCTGTCATCTGGGCGAGCGGATGACGGCTGCGGAAAGCCGCATAAGAGTCGGTAATGAGGCTGTACTTGCCGCGAAAGCATGGTGGGCGTGGCTTCCTGAGCGCGTTCACCATGCATAATCGCGAAGTGTGCAGCCTCCGTCATTACTTCCTGGCGAGATCGGATGATCCATTCTATAATGACGTCATTTCTAGTGATAAAGGACTTACCCCTCTATCCTTAGCCAACGAGCAATGGCAAAACCCGGCAGTACAGAGCATTTCCGACCGGGAGACCGTATGGAAGGAGAAGGAGCTCCATAGGAGGTACTACAGGGCTCTACATGAGCCTCACGTAGATACAGCCGCCTCCCTCAACTGGCTACGTTTCGTTGACCTCTTCGGGGAAACCGAGGGTTTTGTCTGTGCAATACAGGATCAGGTTATTAAGACCAACAACTATCGGAGATACATCCTAAAGGATGGCACTGTCGACGTCTGTCGAGCTTGTCGCCATCCCGGGGAGTCACTTAGGCATGTCATCTCCGGTTGTTCGGCGCTTTCTAACTCTGAGTACTTGCACAGGCACAACTTAGTAGCCAGAATTCTACACCAGGAGCTCGCTCTTAAATACGGTCTCGTGGACCGGAAATTGCCGTATTATAAGTACTTGCCGGAAGCCGTGCTCGAAAATGACCGCGCCAGGTTCTACTGAGACCGGGCCATCATCACAGACAGGACTATTCTTGCGAATAAGCCTGATATTGTGCTGATGGACCGGGCACAGTCAAGGATATTTTTGATCGACATTACCATTCCGTATGACGAGAACCTCGTGAAAGCCGAAACAGATAAACAAACAAAATATCTGGACCTGGCTCACGAGGTGACCGACATGTGGGGTGGTGTGTCGACCAAAATTATTCCTGTAGTCGTCTCTGCGAATGGGCTAATCCCAGTCAGCCTCTCGGGTCATCTGAGGCGACTGGGACTCCGTGATGGACCGCTCCGGGCTCAAATGCAGAAGGCGGTGCTCCTCAATACCGCCCGCATCGTCCGCCGGTTTCTTTCCCTTTCCCCCTAACCCTCGGCCGTCTGATCTCCCCTGCCGAGGGCTCCCATCTGGTTGGAGCTTATTTATTTATGTAGTTTTTGTATTTTTTTTATTGATATTTATGTACATTTATCTTTTCATTTTAATTTATAATTATATATTTATAGAACCCAACCCAACAAAATTATATAGATACCCCAAATAATAATAATAATAATATTCCACAACTATCACACAACGCCATCTAGTCCCAAGCTAAGCAGAGCTTGTGTTATGGGTACTAGACAACTGATGAAACATACTTATATATTTCTAAATACATAAATATTATAGATAAATTACACCCAGACACAGAACAAATTATCGTGCTCATCACACAAACATATGTCCTGGGTGGGAATCGAACCCACGACCTCCGGCTTAGCAGTCAGGATCATTAACCACTAGACCAACAGGCCAGTCAGTTTATAAACTGTAGAGGATGGAATGATGATTGTTTTTTGTTTTCAAAGCGCGGCCCTGAGCCATTTTCATCTATCGATTTCCTGCATGTCTTACCAGGTCGTCACTTTATCTAGTGGAGGGTGCATGGCCTACCAGTACGAGGCTGCCACTCAAGAATCTTGTTTCCCCATCGTTTGTCAATTTTTCGAGAAAATGTGCGGACTGTTGCCAATTCAGCTTACTAATTCGTTGCGCTAAGTCGGTTACTCTGGCTCTACTGTGGATAACATCATTTCTAAATTCATCACACAGAGGAATAGCCCTTCCCATAGCTTTCTGAGTGATCTTGAGTTTTCGCATACGGTCATCGGTGAAGAACCACGTCTCAGATCCGTAAGTGATCACTGGCAACACGCAGTAATTTAACAATCGTTTTCAATTTTTCAGGTGTACCTGACAAGAAGACATGTCGTATCTCCTAAACGCTGCCCAGCCAAGTTGAATCCGTCGATTGACCTCTCGGTCGAAGTTGGACTTATAGGTATATAGTCGGACTATTTGTCCCAAGTAAACGAACTTGTCAACAACTTCGAATTCATTGCTCCCAGCAACTACCGTCATAGGTACACCTATGACGGTAGTTGTATATACATGAACACATAATCTTTATTTTGTCTATGTTAACCGTTGGGAGGAAGAATTGAGGTCATTGAACATAGTATTTAGGTCCTCCAGCAATTCTGCTATAAAAACTATGTCGTAGGTCAATTGAAAGTGAATGAGGTACCCGCCATTGATGTTAATTCCGTATCCTTTCCAGTTCATTAACTTGAAAACGTCTTCAAATGCAGCGGTGAGGAGTTTCGTGGAAATAACATCACCCTGTCCTACACCACTCTGCAGTTTCCTAGGTTTGCATTGGATATGTTGGATAGGTGGATCGTATGTTTGAAATAATGCTGCCACTGGTCTTCAGGTTCAAAAATCGGTTCTTTCTAGCAGACAGATCTCTGGCAAAATGTTAGGAGTCCTGATTGCGCTCCTGATCAGTACGAGTAGTGTTGAAGTTGCGTAAGTTCCGTCACATGCAGTTTGGAGATATATATGTTCAGTTGCCTGTATGCTGTCATTTGTGCCGAAGACTACAGTTTCATATCCTGTCTAACAATCATGAGATTAAGAGTGTAATCGGAGAGTTTAAGTGTTCTTCTGCAACGGGTCTTGCAGAACTTTTCTCCAACCGCATGGACAGTTTCCACGAGCTTTTCATTCGTATCATCTACTGCATTGCAGTATTCTAGGCATTGAAAACGGTTTTGTAGCTCGAGCTGAAAGTTTTCGGGACTTTGGATTAGAGCACGAGGGGGACGGAGCGTTAATTGATTAGACGTGACCTCTCCAACTTAAAGTTTCGCTCAGCGAGCTATGGAGAGGGCTATGCTCGGAGTTTCTCTGCGTGATAGACTCAGAAATGAGGATATCCGCAGTAAAACCAGAGTGACCGACATAGCCCAACGGATTAGTAAGCTGAAGTGGCAATGGGCCGGCCATATAGCTCGAAGAACCGATAACCGATGGGGAAGAAAGGTTCTCGAGTGGCAGCCTCGTACCGGTAGGCGTAGTGTAGGGCGACCCCCACTAGATGGAGTGACGACCTGGTAAGACATGCAGGAAGTCGATGGATGCAGGTGGCTCAGGACCGTGCTTTGTGACATTACTTGGGGGAGGCCTATGTTCAGCAGTGGACTTGTGAAGGGCTGTAATGATGATGATGATGATGACCTCTCCAACTTAAAGTTTAGGTTCAGTGTGCCTCTCACAATTCGGTGATCGCTGCCAGTTTTCATCCTCGTGAACACTGAGACATCACTGAACAGTCTATTATTTGGCACGAGCCTGACACACCTATTTAGCTTTTTTCACGTCCATATATCTGCGCACACATGCTGTAGATGTGCACAATTTTTGTGAATAAATTATAACGTACACAATTTCGGTGGAACCGTACTTTAAAGTCACAGTGATAGAACCAGACGAAGAAACACCTTCATACATCAATACGGAAAATACAAGTAAAGTTGACATGGTCGAAGTCGTTAAACGAAACGACAGAAATAAAGCCCCGGACTCACACACTATATATCTATAAACGGTAATCGCTCAGACATCATTTTAAGCCCATGTTTCATTAGGTCATAGATTGGTCTAGTGAGGAGATGCTCTAAAATGCTTGTAAGTACAAAGTTGACTCACGAACAACGTTGCTGTTGCCACTTTCACTCGTTTTTATTTATTTCACTTTCTATTTCCATTTATTATTTTAATACAAATTACAATTCATTCATTATTCTTACATTAAACAGGTTGTAATAATCCTTTACGAATTAATAGAATTTTAGGTGAAATTTCTTTTCAGTCTTCCATTCTTTAACTTTAAAGATTTTATTAGATTTATTATTATATTAACACTATTAAATACATTAATATTATTAATTACATTTACATTTATTTTGATCGCAATTCTTTGACTATACAGCCAGTATTTTTTTTTCTAGAATAAGGTAAGATGCGAGATGCGAGCACACGGTCCACATTATGTTAAGTGGATGTTGCCGCCCCTTAGACATCTATATCTATCCTCGAATAGGAATCAAAATGCAGATGCGTTATCATCTCCGAGGACTAAGGTGGAATGCTCCTTTTTCAGTAAAAAGGGTCTCCGGTTCTCTACACTCACTACAACGACAGCAGCGTTAAACTGCTATTTCACGATGATATTCTGTGAGAGCGTGGTCCATCCCTGGTCAAGCTGGCCAGCGTAAAATAGTGGCTTTGTTGTGTAAGTCGCTGTGTTTCATACGGTGAGTGTGAAATAACAACATTGATAACGCATCTACGTTTTGATGTAAATATCTATGGGCCGCAGCTTTTATTTACGATCTGGTGGACTGTGAACCCGTTGGTAACCATTATTCTAAAAAAAAGTGATAAATGGAAAATGATCTAACTGTTTATCTGATAATCAGTGGCTACTGGGGAGGCCAATGTTCTTTATTTGTATCTTCGTATCTTTTGAAGGGCTGTTATGATAATGATGAGGCGACTACACTCACCATACGAAACACAGCAGCATTGAGCAGTTATTTTATGCTGGTATTTCGGGGAGCATGATACTTCCCCGCTCTAATCATGATATAGCAGTGACATAGCTCTATCATGTATGCGGACATAAACTATTAAATAAATAAATAGAATGACTTGGTACGGCATACAGGATTTCGATATATGCAGGTACCCTCTTAGCACTTAAGACTTCTTCATTCATCATTTCGTTTCTTTCTGCAAATATCATAACAGATGGCAATACAACTATCTCACTTACGTCAGGCGTAAAATATAAAGGCGTAAAATCGTAAGACATTGTCAAGCGTCAACGCCAGTATGTAAGTTGCCAAACATTGTGAACGCTGTGGCCTTTTACATAAACATAAACACTCACGCCTGTCACCCAGAGGGTAGGCAGAGACTACGGACTTCCATTTGGCACGATCCTGACATACCTCTTTCGCCTTTTACATACTGATAAATTAAAAAATACATATTTACTCATTAACGTTTTAAACGAAATAAACGAGTTTAAAAAGGTAATATTACAAAAACGTGAAATTAAGAAATAACGTTTTATTTTTAAATGAAGTATTAATTTGCCCATTGAGATTTACACGAAGAGATTTAAGAGATTAATTTTTTTTTATAGGAAAAGGGTATACTTGCACACAGTCCACCTGTTGGGTAAGTGGTTGATGTGGCCCATAGACATCTACATCTATCCTCGTTTGCGAATCAAAATGCAGATGCGTTGTCAGCCTTGAGGACTAAGATGGAATGCCTCTTTTCCAGTAAAAAAAGGTCTCCGGTTATGTACACTCAACATACGAAACACAGCAGCATTAAACTGCTATTTGACGCTGGTATTCTGTGAGAGCGTGGTCCTTCCCCGGTTGAGCCGACCCATTCGTGCTACAACTATACAATTAATATAGCTGCAGCATGGCTCTAACACGTAATGCAGTTCGTTTAAAAAAATGAATATACTGTGTTTTGGACATCACACGGGCGTTTTTATTTAAATTTCTTACATTTACTATTAGTTTAAAGCCGTGGTAGCTCAGTTAAGCGCCGATTGCTTCAGAGAACGCGAGCGACCTGGGTTTGATCCCCGCCAGCATAATGGAATAATAATTGAAATTATAGGTACTGATTTACTACGTGTTCGGAAGTGAATGAAAACATCACGATGTTTTCTTCCTCGCGTGGAATCCATCCAGTAATCTTTTTTTAAATAAACAGACCGACAAAAACTCTACAAAATATTTTTTGGCTTGAACATCCTTTTTTTAGTCCCCTGGATTTACTTTCCAGTAAATATAAGAATTACTGACACTACTTAAAAGTTAAAAAAAAAAAGATTTATTATGTGTAGATAATGTCACTACTGCACTGAATCTAAATTCCCCTTTGCAGCTCGCGAAAGATATATATGGTTTTTTTATAGAACAGAAACGAAGCGTGCATGCGAATCACTTGATGGCAAGTGACTACCACCGCCCACAACTGCAACACCAGGGGAGTTGCAAGTGCATTGTTAGCCTTTTAGAAAAGAGTTAGCTCTTTTCTTGATAAGGTACCTAAGTCGTATCGGTCCGAAAAAATCACCGGTGGTAAACAATTCCACAGATAAGTGGTAAAAGGAAGAAACTCCTAGTAAAACGCATACTGGTGGCAGCCAAGCATCCAGATGGTGTGGATTGTATCTTGAATTTTGACGCGATATGTGTTCGCGAAATTTGGTGACTGAAATTAATCCGAACAATTCCTGAGAAAACTCTCCGTGGTAGGTGCGATAGAAAATGCAAAGGAATACAACATCCCTACGCAGCGCCAGTGATTCGAACCGATCAAAAAGAACTCGGTCGTCGACGATTCGAACCGCTCAGTGGTGGATGCGGTCAAGTGGATGGAGCTGGCACTGGGATGCCTTGGTCCAGAAATGAGGACGGTATCCCATGTGAGGCCAAACTTGTGCTTTGTAAAGTTGCAAGCAATGGACATGAAATACTGCCCCGCTCTGCTGAGCAAGCCAAGCTTTTTAGAGGCCAATTTAGCCTTCTCTTTCAAGTGACCATGAAACTGTAAACTATTCGACATGTCGTAGCCGAGGATTCCGATGCTAGCTGAGGCAGCAAGAGGAGTGCCTTGAAATTAAGAAGATACGACAAAGGGTTTCTTTTTAGATGTAAATGCGCAAGCTTGTGCATTCTGGGGATTAAACTGGACTAGATTTCGTCGCTCCAAATCCGATACTTTGTTCAGCAAAGACTCAACTTCAGATATTAATTTGTTCCGGTAATCCGCGACGTTTTCCCGAGAAATATTGGCACGGTTGGTATATAAGGCATCACCAGTGCTGTCGTCCACATAGCAATGAATGTTACTAGTTTGAAACATATCGTTTATATGCAGAAGAAACAGCGTTGGTAATAGCATTCAGCCTTGTGGAAAACCAGTATTAATAGGCTTGTAATCAGGGCATGCACCGTCTACTACGACCTTGGTGCTCAGATCAGCAAGGAAAGTGTTGATTCAATTGCACAATTTCTAACCCATAGGAAGACAGCTTCGACGAAAGAGCTGTGTGCCGGGCCCGATCGAATGTCCGAACTAATGGCCAATGGCTCCCCGTTGGACTCTACTGACTCTGCCCATCCATGAGTTAGTTAGACCTGAAGATTAACAGCTGATCGACCCCGATGAAAACTGTATTTGCGTTCATTAATTAATGTACATGATGTGAAACACAGTGAAATGTAATTTAAACCCACTGGACTTTTTAATTTGCAGCTCTCACAGGCCTTTCTTAGCTTCCGTTAAAACTCTACTGTTAAAACCATTCATAAATATAAGCACATTATGCGCCATGCTGAACGGAAGAACCATTAAAACATAAAGAATAAAATAGCACACAGTCCACTTGATGACATGTTTTCTAGTAAAGAATGCTAAATAGCATTAAGTCCGCCCTTTGTATTCTTTTGTAATAGAGAATGCAATATAGAAGGGAGTAGAAACCTCAGTATCCACTTACCATCAGATGGAATGTTTGCTCGTTTGACATTCCTTTTTTATAAAAAAATACCTGAAAAAAATCCAAACCAAAATCCTTTCTTGAAACATATTTCATCTTGTTAACTCCCGGGCACAGGAGTTCCCCTATTTTATACTACTATTTTACAAATTTAAGTTTAGTGTTGTTGAATTGACGTTAAGTTTTGGTTGGCTAGCTAGATTTTAATGATGAAAATTAAGGAAACTACTTTTGTAAATAAAAGTTCTAAATACGTAAAAACGAGACACAATTGACATTTAAATCTTCAGCGTTCGTTTTGATACAAGTTGAAGACTGGGAAAATAGATATAGTGGTATGGTTCATGTTTACATTTGCTTAATATTTTATCAAACTACAGTTGCCGTGGTAGCTCAGATGGTTAACACTCGCTGTTAATATTATAGAACGCGAGTAACCCGGGTTCGATCCCCGCCGGCACCAATAAAATTGTTAATTGCAATTTTAAATGCTGATTTACCACGTGCTCGGCGGTAAACGAAAACATCGTGAGGAAACCTGCATGTCTGAAGAATAAGAAAAAAAATATTTCGAAAACATGTGAAGTTCGCCAATACGCATTGGGGCTGCGCTGCGGACTCTTCCTTGCCCTAAAACCCTCTCGAAAAAGAAGGGGGGCCTGTAACTTACCTTTACTGTACTTTACAGTTGCGTTATCATACTTGAGGTCTATGACAAGATACCTCATTGCCAGGTGGTAGAACTCCATTTCTGCCTAGAAGTCCATCTAGTTAGGTACCTAACTCAGCCGCCAACCAACAGAGTCACTCCAGGGTTCCTGTTTGAAGGGTATAGAGCGCCGGTATAAATACAGGCTGCAAGTCATTCCATCTTATGCCTCAGAGGCGCAAACGCATCTGTAACCTTCCTTGTTTGCAATTGGCTGCAGATGCCCATTAGCTAGCAGTCAAATTCGTTTCCCATCCTCGTCACTCTCTTACTTACGAAACATAGCAGCATTATGTCGCTGCTCTTTTTCTGTTCCAGCCTACACTTTCGTGCTGCAATCATAATACGCTAAAGCAAGACTTTACCATGTTAGAGCCACGCGAAGGCTAAACACAAACGGGATGACTATACCGTCATCTATCTGGATCCATAAGATTTTTTGGCGTTTCTCATAGTCACCTCTTACGCTGCTGTCACGTGGTAAAAGTAAATAAAGGTATTTACTAATTAAGAGTTATACACACGCAAAACCGTTGTTAGAGTTAGAATACCTTTTAGAATTATAATTTATAAATTAAAGTCATTTACATTAGTACATATAATCTGTACTCTCAATGTTGTTCAAGTTGAATACGTCATACTTATAGCTAACAGTTGTAATGCTATCACAGCATTTTTGTGAGGCGAACTCATAAAATTCAATCCATTAGAAATCGTAAAAAGAAAAGGTTAAAAAAAAGAAAAATTAAAGATATTATCTCAAGTCAAGTCTTTACATCAAAATATCTCGTTTCTATAACAGTTGTTATACAGGGTTTGCGCGGATCATATTCACGGTGTCATTTAAAGCTACAAGCAGGTAGTTCCCGCGGGTCAGAACCTTTATTAGGGATACTTTTGTGAGGATTGTCATTGCTGACTGCCGATTGCTTAGTAATGGAGTGGGTTTAAAAAAATGAAGTTATTTCTTTTGGTGTGTTAATTTTGAAATAAAATATTAAAACAATAAAAATAATATGATTTATTACGTTGGGATACCGCGCGGCAGCTTCTCGTACATTATGACGTATGACTACGCTCTTACAGAATACCCAAGTAAAATGGAAGCAAAAACTAATGTAAATGATTTTTATAGTTACGCGAACACTACACATTTAAATAATACTAGTTTTTACCAATTTTATCGCGTATATTTAACTTTTTAAATACCCGACGTTTCGAGCACTTTACAGCACCCATGGTCAAGAGGGGACTGAGATGTTCAACGTTCAGATGTCATAATTAATCGCAGTTATCATAGATTAAAATTATTAACTTTTTTCCGATCTACGCAGTATGAATTTATGGTATCTTGAAGTCTTGCAGATGTATGCTTGGGTTGGAATTTAATTTGATTAATTATAGGATCCCAAGCAGATGGTAGCACCCAACCATCTTCTCTATTGAAATTAGGATGTTTTTTGATTTCAATAGCCTCGCAAATCATCCTTGGAAGGAATCGGTGTTCTTTAGCGAGGATATGTGGTCCATCAAATCTGATGTAGTGACGTCAGGTATTTAAAAATGAAATATACTCGATAAAATCCGTAAAAACTAGTATTATTTAGAACACTAACGTGTTTCGTAAATTGACTTCAGAGAACTGGAGATACTTTTGGTAACGGAGCATGTCATTTTATACCTCATAGGTGGTAACGCATCTGTATTTTTATTCTTAATCTATAATAGATTTGAGTTTCTGTGGGTTACAGCATCCACTTACCATTAGAATCGTTTGTCACCGTTATATCGATAAAAAAGTCTATTTAGTCTATTAATAGGCTTTTTATCGATATAACGGTGACAAACGCTTACTATGCTATAATTGGTAACTAACGTCCCGTTATGTTCTCTTTTAGCTCTGGAGCTGAACGTGCAAAAATAAGGGCTGATTATACACACGCGGTTTACACCATCACGACTCATTTATATATTAATTTATATAAGGGTTATTTAGAAAGAAACTTAATAAGTAAGATATTTAAGCAGGCTCTTGGTCTATAAAGTTAAATCGATGCGTTCACATTTTTGAAAGAAATGGTACGTCTGCAGATCGACAGAGTCCATACGGGCCTTGAATAGGGTTTACAAAATTGTACCCAATTTTATGAAGTCCTGAGCTGACCAGACCTGACCCGAGCAAATATTCCAAAACGTTTTGTAAATATAGGCAAATCGATATTGTCATATTCGGGTTATTTGTACCTGAAGTAATTTTGTGTTGACATTTTATTTAAATATACAAAGAATGTCGAAAGGATACCCCACTTGATTCTCTGTGGTATCTGTGACTGTTTCTTTATGATCAGTGAGCTGTTTATTTAAGGTCGAGGGTAGCAACGTTCCCCTACAACCAATCCAGGCATTCTGATCGTCGCACCATAGCTTCAGGACACCCTCCGTTTAAACGACTTTGAATCTAATATCTGGGCCGGACGCTTCAGGATCCTGGCTAATCCAGGCGTTGCTGATCATTATCCTCTGTATTGCCACGATGCCATCAGCTACCTCCTTCGTTATGTGATCTGAATGCGCACACATTAAGATCACACCAAAATCTGCTTAAGCAGCGGAAGCGTAGCTGGTTCTTGCATCCTTTGGTTGCTATTCCTGTCGCACTTTATTGTGCTTGCCTCTCGGCGAGTTGGATTCTTCCAGCATCCTCTTGGCTGCTTTTTCTACTCTCTACTCTCTGCTTCCCGGCGGATACCTTAGAGCTGGTCTCTGCGATAGCGCCTTCTACTTGGGCTGGATTTTTATTCTTTCTAGTTTGATCGCGGCTACTGCTTCCAGCCCCAAGCACCGCAGTAGCAGTACCTAGACCAGGCATCTTGATGTTGCTCTTAGTAGCAAGCAACGCGACCCTTTCTCTACGGCATTTTTTTTGCTGCTTCTAATTCTTTTTCTCTTTCTTTGCACCACTGTCTGCTAGGATAGACCCACCTGATGGTCTGTCAGGTCGACAAGTCACTTTTTGGGTGCTTTGCTCTTCCCCTTACGGCTCATCACTTGCCAGAAAAGGTTGTCCGCTCTCTCGGGTTCCGCAGGAGTTTTGTTACTCACGGTCCTTGCTCCTTTCTCGCGTCCAACTCCTCAGGTTTGGAACTGGGTTTGGGAACATTTTAATATAATGTTTATTTATTATTTATTTTATTTTATTCTTTATTGCATCCTTAATACAAAGGGTGGACTTAATGCCTAGAGGCATTCTCTATCAGTCAACCCAGTAACAATTTAACGTTAATATAATATATTATCGTCCATACGGAGTACGAAAGCACTTTACGTTACGAATTACTTTGCTCAGGTTCTATTTACTGAAATTTGACGGTTGGACGATTCTGAAGTGCCAGCATACGATTGTGTAGTACAAAGCTTGCCGTGCTCAGCAGAGCGAGACAGTATTTCATGTCGGCACACCGCCTGCAACTTTACAAGGCGCAGGTTCGGCCGCACATGGAATACTGTTCCCATCTCTGGGCTGGGGCTCCTCAGTACCAGCTCCTTCCACTTGACCGCATCCAGCGCAGAGCGGCTCGAATCGTCGACGACCGAGTGCTTTCCGATCGGCGCGATTCACTGGCACTGCGAAGAGATGTTGCATCCCTTTGTATTTTCTTTCGCATATACCATGGAGAGTGCTCTGAGGAATTGTTCGGATTAGTCCCAGCCGCCAAATTTCGCGAACGCACTACGCGGCAAACGTCCCGATACCATCCACACCATCTGGATGCTTGGCGGTCCACCACTGTACGTTTCAAAAGGAGTTTTCTTCCGCGTACAACCTCTCTGTGGAATAATTTATCACCGGCGATTTTTCCTGACCAATACGACCTGGGGACCTTCAAGAAAAGAGCTTACTCCTTTCTAAAGGGCCGGCAACGCACCTGCAATTCCCCTGGTGTTGCGGTTGATCATGGGCGGCGGTAGTCACTTAACATCAGGTGAGCCACATGCTCGTTTGCCCCCTCTTCTATAAAAAAAAGTCTATGTTCCAACTTTCGAGTTGCTTTTGTAAAATAAAAAATTGTGCGTTTAATTGTGTACACACATACGTAATAAAACTTTTTCGCGACATATCAATAGTCTTTTATTTTGTATTTTATATAAGCAGGTTAAATAACAGTATACTCACGCAGCCTCGGCGGTGAAATGTTACAAGAAAACGTGACGTTTTTAATACCATACTAAATTACTTCTCTACATCGATAAAGAAGTTTCACTTCAATACACGGAAATTATATTTTAAAAAAACGGTGATATTTACTTTAAAAAGTGATTTATTTCTACGATATAACAGTGTCGTTAAATTACCGTTGAACATTTAAGAATTAATAGGAATATAATAGGAGGATGCGCTAATCGAGCAAAAACGCTATTAGATCATATATTATTAATGTGTGTGTGTGTTGCTTGTATTAATAATATGTTATTTAGTACACTAATTTTTATATAATTACTACCTGTTCGCCTAACAATTCTGTGAACATTTGCCATAAAATCTCGCTATGTAACTCAAAGAGATTAAAGATATACCTGCGCTCAACGCGATGCTTTAAATTTGCTAAGAGATTTACGATGTGTTCAAAATTATATCTAAAAATCTACATAATATGTTGGTGTGAATAAACTATCGGTTTTTGAGCCAAATTCAGGCAAAGCAGTACTTTCAGCTTTCAATAATTGATGTATATGCTATATATATATATATATATATATATATATATATATATATATATATATATATATATATATAATAAAATAAAATAAAAGTGACAAACGTGCACATAGTCCACATGATGGTATTGGGATGATTTGGCCGATAGGGATTTATATTTATCCTCGATTAAGAATCAAAATTCAGACACGTTGTCACCCCTGAGGACTAAGATGGAATACCCCGCTTCCAGTATAACGGATCTCTGGATCGTTACACTCACCATATGAAACACAGCATCATTAAGCTGCTACTTTACGGTGGTATCTGTGAGAGCGTGGTCTTACCCCGGTCAAGCTAACCAATCGTGCTTCAACCATAATATAGCTGCATACTGGCTCTACCATGTGTAAAACTTAACTACCACGTGTTAGGCGATATCTTTGTCAGTTGTGAACCGAATTTAAATTTTTTTATTAAGAAAGTCTCGTCTTTACTTCAAGGTTAGGTTAGGATATCAACAAACTCTTAAAACTAGTTTTAGAAGTTCGTTGACTCTAAAACTAGTGTTCAGAGTTCGTTGATTTAGACCAACTTCTAGGTGGCAGAGCTTGGGACGTTCCACTCAACAATAACATAAAATTAAATTTTTAACCAAAATTTTACTTTTCGTTCGACTTTATAAAACTAAAACAATTAAGATAATTTCCAAACGACAGCTTCTGAAGTCGAGGCTTTAATATTTCAGCAAATTATATCTTATTAGTATATAACAAAGTAGCTTCCCGCCGTGTGTACGCTTAGATCTTTTAAACTTCGCGTTGTATATTGATGCGGTTGTCATCAATAGACATAATGGTTCAAGAGGAAGATTTGTATGTATAATAGGTATATCCATACATAATCGAGATCCAAAAATTACGGGGTGGATCACCAGGTTTATTTAAAGCATAATTTTTGATCTGAAAACGACTCAATTACGTTGAACTGCAATAGCAGTTGAACTGCAAAGAGTAAATAATATGAAATATCTTAGATCAACTATTGATAACAAACTCAGTTCCCAAAGCCACATAGATATATTAACAACTAGAGTGAGAAAGATAATATACATTTTTAAAAACCTTAGGCACATGTCTGATTTAAAAGTAATCGAAATAGTTTACTTTGCCTCATGTAAAACGATTATCACATACTGCATAGCATCCTGGTGTAATACGAACGTATAATATTTAAATGTGGTAGAGCCATGCTGCAGCTATATTATGGTTGTAACACGAATGGGTCGGCTCGACCGAGGAAGGACCACGCTCTCACAGAATACCAGCGTAAAATAGAATCTCTATGCCGCTGTGTTTTGTACGGTGAGTGTAGAGAGCCGGAGACCCTTTTTACAGGAAACAAGGCATTGCATCTTAGTCCTAGTTGCTAAATAACTATTAATATCATTTATTACAATGGATTTCCGCAAAGTAGCGCCTGATTCTATCAATTATATTTTTTTATTTATCAGCATGTAAATGGTCACAGCTTGGCTAGAGCCTTTCTCGTTGTAGAGAGATATATTCATGATGTTTGGCAACTTAGATGCTGGCGTTGATGCTTGACAGCGTCTTACGATTTTACGCCTTAATATCACAGAGCAAGCTTTCTTTACTCATGTGTTAATATTTCACGCCTGATGTAAGTGAGATAATTGTATTGCCATCTGCAAATATCATAAAGCACTCGGCTTTGTGATATTGTCAGACGGAAACGAAATGATGAATGAAGAAGTCTTAAAATATAATGCTAAGAGGGTACCTGCATATATCGAAATCCTGTATGCCATACTAAGTCATCACTTCACTTATTTATTTATTTAACAGTTTATGTCCACATACATGGTAGAGCCATGTCACTGCTATATCATGACTCAAGCGGGGAACGATCACGCTCTCACAAAAGTAAAGTTAAAGTCTATACACGTCCCACTCACAAATTACCAGCATAAAATAACTGCTCAATGCTGCTGTGTTTCGTATGGTGAGTTTAGTCTCCTCATCATCATCATAACAGCCCTTCAAAAATCCACTGCTGAACATAGGCCTCGCCAGTAGTCATTTTTATATGATGTACAGTGAGGGTATTTTCCATTTAACACTTATTTCGGAATAATGGTGACCAGGAGGTTCACAGCCCACCAGATTGTAAATAAAAATTTTGTGCCATTGAAATTTACATCAAAACGCTGATGTGTTGTGAATGTAGTAGTTTCACACTCACCGTATGAAACACAGCAGCTTATACTACTATTTTACGCTGATGTTCAGTGCAAGCGCGGTCCTTCACCGGTCGAGTCGACCCATTTGTGTTATAAAGCTGCAACGTTCAGTTTAACAATAAAAGATAAGAACTGAAAATAGTTAATAAGAGAGAAAAGTATTATTTTTCTTTTACTCGGTTCAGTTATTTCGTTTCTTGCTACTCGTAATGTTAAGTTATGTTATTATACCCTCTATAACCGTTTTATTTTATTTGTGTCCCATTAGTATATTGTTCAGCTGTCACAAGAACGTCAGTAGTCGTTCAGTTCTCAATATATTGCAAAATACAGCACAAAGGAAATAATTGAAGATGGTGAAGTGTTTAAAACGTGGTACAGCTATGCTGTAGCTATATAGTTGAAGCACAAATGGATCGGCTCGACCGGGAAAAGATCACGCTCTCACAGAATACTAGCGTGAAATAGCAGTTTAATGCTGCTGTGGTTGGCATGGGAAGTGTAGAGATCCGGAGACACTTTTTTACTGGAAACGAGGCTGGATGTAGATGTCTAGGAGGTGGCAGCATCCACTTAACATAAGGTGGACCGTGTGCTCGCTTCTTTTTTTATAGGAGAGGTTGCACACGAGCATACGGTTCACCTGATGTTAATTGACTACCGCAGCCCATGACCAACCGCAACACCAGGGAATTGCAGGTGCGTTGCCGGCCCTTTAGAAAGAAGTAAGCTCTTTTCTTCAAGATCCCCAGGTCATATCGGTCCGGAAAAATCGCCAGTGGTAAATTATTCCACAGAGAGGTACTTACACTTATTCTATAAAAAAAATATTTCACTGGCTATACAGCTCAAAGAACTGTGAACTGAGATGAGAAGAAAAATGTTAATGTAATTGATAATATTAATATAATAGTTTTCAAGCTACTGGACTGGAAAGGATACGGTATTAACATCAATAGCGAGTACATCACTCACCTTCGATTTGCCGACGATATAGTCCTTATGGCAGAATCGCTGGAGGACTTAAGCACTATGCTCAATGACCTCAATAGTGCCTCCCAACGGATAGGTCTTAAGATGAACATGGACAAAACAAAGATCATGTTTAATGTCCATGTCACACATATGCCGGTAATTGTTGGGAACACTATGCTCGAAGTTGTTGACGAGTACGTTTACCTGGGACAAATAGTCCGACTAGGTAAGTCCAACTTCGAGCGAGAGGTCAATCGACGGATTCAACTCGGCTGGGCAGCGTTCGGGAAATTACGACATATTTTCTCGTCAGGTATACCTCAATCTCTAAAAACTAGATTGTACAACCAGTGAGTGTTGCCAGTGATGACTTACGGATCTGAGACGTGGTCCTTCACTGCTGGCCGTGTGAGGACGCTCAAGGTCGCTCAGCGAGCTATGGAGAGGGCTATGCTCGGAGTTTCTCTGCGTGATAGACTCAGAAATGAGGATATCCGCAGTAAAACCAGAGTGACCGACATAGCCCAATGGATTAGTAAGCTGAAGTGGCAATGGGCCGGCCATATAGCTCGAAGAACCGATAACCGATGGGGAAGAAAGGTTCTCGAGTGGCAGCCTCGTACCGGTAGGCGTAGTGTAGGGCGACCCTCCACTAGATGGAGTGACGACCTGGTAAGATATGCAGGAAGTCGATGGATGCAGGTGACTCAGGACCGTGCTTTGTGGCATTACTTAGGGGAGGCCTATGTTCAGCAGTGGACTTGTGAAGGGCTGTAATGATGAATATAATAATAAATCTAATAAAATTTTTAAGGTTAAAGAATAGATGAAAAGAAGTTTTACCTCTATAAATAGTGTATACTACAATAATAATAATAATATGGCGTAGGGAAGTGATGACCCCATCGCCCGCTGACGTAACGGTTATGTGACAAAACCGCTTCTTCAGCGCAGTCAGTCAGCATCTTGGCAAGAGGTGTTAGTGCCGTACCTCGGAAAAATTGAGGGTGCAAAGGCCCGCTTGTGCACATGGCCCACCATAAACGGCGCGGGGTCTGATCGTCACCCGTTAAATGACGCCCACAAAAAATGTATGATGGATTTGACTAGAATGCGCAAAAGGCCGCTGCCTGGAGGTCGCCAGGGCGCGTCTGAAGCTAGCGCTGGACGCGACAGCATGCGAACCGCCAGCCGATGAGCGCGAGGTGCTGCACGACTACCCAGCAGCCTCTCGCATCCATCATCTCCGTCAGCTGGCTTGGTTTCGGCAGGGTCTTCGCGGGCCCAGCAATCGGCACGCGCCACTGGTCAACCAAGCCAACACGTATTGGAGCAGCGCGGTGAACATTTCCTTGCCTTAATACCCTCTCAGACATGATGGGAGGCCTGTGCCCAGCAGTGGGACGTATTAAGGCTGTAACTTTACTTTACTAATTTTACTGGTGGAGCACGCCGCATGCGTTGGACAACTATTAGTATTTTAGAGCGAAAGGGGGAGAAATCGGAGGTTTTGCGTGTCAGGTAAGGATATATCGACTTTTTGCTGAGCTGGAGCCATCTGTAACCGTCACCGAGCAAAACCTGGCAGACCGAGTTCGGTATATCTTGCGCTCAAATATTATTTGATGTCACCGAACTCGAACGGCTACGACGTGAGGCTGTTCCTTCATCGGAAGAAAATGCTACGGCTGAGGTTGCGGCGCCACAACTTGCAGAGCAACCGGCAAGCGTGGATGCCGCCGTGAATACCCCAGTTTTGGTTGATTCAAACGATGATGGAACAGTCTCCCAGGAACTGGAACTGGAATAAATGAGGAGTACATTGGATGAGGGGATTTTGGAAACGCGCAGTACGCCTCTCGAAAACCGACCGCGACTTACCCGCATAGTCCTAAGCAAGCGGAATCGGGCTATCGTGAGGGCTCTGAACCCAGTGCTGGTGACCTATTTGGAAGCCAGCCGGGACCTTTGCGAGACGGACTCAATTCTCTTTGGCGCCGCACTGGCAGTCTGCTGTATTTTAGTCGCCAAACTTTCCACGGCTGGACGTACTACTGGACAAAGTAGTGCTATCCCAGCCTGGAGAACAAGAATTGAAGAACGTATCGCAAAGGCTAGCGCCCTTATCGGCAGACTGATATGCTTCAGGTCAGGCAATACCAGGCCAAGGATTGTGCGCACCGTCAGGATGGCGTTTGCTGGGACAAATGTTAGTTTGTCCCAGCCGGATATAATGCAAAAACTGACGGAGCACATAGACAATCTGAAACAGAGAATCACCGCTTGGGGAAAGCGGATTCGCCGATATACCGAGAGGTCGACACGGTTCAACCACAATCGTCTCTTCCAGAGTGAACAGAAGAGGGTCTATAAATCATTGGAGCGACCAATGGTAAGTGGAACGGGCCCTGCACCAAATCAGGCCGACACGGTCGCATTTGGCGCAGCCTGTGGTCAGAGCCCGTAAACCACAACGAGGGCGCTTGGACGGAAGTTGTGGCGAGTTAATGTGCGGATATTACGCCCATGGAGCCCGTCATCATAACGCCGGATGACGTAGCTGAGGCGGTCCGAAGGGCCCCGAACTGGAAAAGTCCGGGGCTTGACGAGCTGCATCACTACTGGCTGAAGGGGTTCATGGTGTGTCACGCTGTGCTCGCCCGACAGTATCAAGAGGCTCTCAACCAGAAGTCGCTGGCAAAGTTGTGAAACGCAACCGTCGAAACTTCTCCACCGCTTGGATAGATTACAGAAAGGCAGACTCGGTGCCCCATACATGGCTAAAGAGGGTCCTCGAGCTGTACAAGATTGACTGTACAGTTCAAGACTTCCTCGAGCAGTGAATGGGGCAGTGGAGTACGATCCTCTGTCATCTAGGCGGGCGGATGATGGCTGCGGAAAGCCGCATAAGGATAAGAAGGGGTATATTTCAGGGCGACTGTCTGAGTTCAATCTGGTTCTGCCTCTCTTTGAACCCTTCTCAGTACTTTACGGGAGGGCTCCGGGAGAGGATTTCAGCTTCGGAAAGGAGGTACAAAAGTGACCCACCTTTTCTATATAGATGACCTCAAATTATTCGTCTCCAGTCGCTCCCATCTTATGGAATTGCTAAGCATCACTTGAGAATTTAGCAATTCTTTTAGAATGAAGCTGGGGACGGATAAGTGTGCGGTCCTCCATGTTGAAAGGGGAAGGGTTGCTTACTTTAAGGGCATAGACTTATCTATGCCCGTCAACTTAAGGACCCTTTCCGAGGCTGAAACATACCGATACCTGGGTATGTCACAGAACATCGGTATCGATGAGGCTGGTATGAAACAATCAGTTTGCGACGTGTTTTATGCAAGCTTGACCAAAGTGCTTAACAGCCTTTTGTCCGGTGTGAATAAGACACACGCATATAACGGCTGGGTCATGCCTGTCCTCATGTATACCTTTGGCATACTCAGGTGGAGTCAGACTGAACTTAACGCCCTGGATAGAAAAGTCCGCACTACAATGACATCCCATAGGATGCGTCATCCGATATCGTCGGTAATGAAGTTGTACTTGCCGCGAAAGCATGGTGGGCGTGGCTTTTTGAGCGCGCTCACCATGCATAATCGCGAAGTGTGCAGCCTCCGTAATTACTTCCTGGCGAGATCGGATGATCCATTCTGTAAGGACGTCATTTTTTGTGATAAAGGACTTACCCCTCTATCCTTAGCCAACTAGCAATGGCAGGACCCGGCAGTACAGAGCATTTCCGACCGGGAGACCGTATGGAACGAGAAGGAGCTCCACGGGAGGTACTACGGGGCTCTACATGAGCCCCACGTAGATACAGCCGCCTCCATCAACTGGCTACGTTTCGTTGACCTCTTCGGGGAAACCGAGGGTTTTGTCTATGCAATACAGGATCAGGTTATTAAGACCAACAACTATCGGAGTTACATCCTAAAGGATGGCACTGTCGACGTCTGTCGAGCTTGTCGCCATCCCGGGGAGTCACTTAGGCATGTCATCTCCGGTTGTTCGGCGCTTTCTAACACTGATTACTCGCACAGGCACAAGCTAGTAGCCAGAATTCTACACCAGGAGCTCGCTCTGAAATACGGTCTCGTGAACCGGAAATTGCTGTATTACTAGTACTTGCCGGAAGCCGTGCTCGAAAATGACCGCGCCAGGCTCTACTGGGTCCGAGCCATCATCACAGACAGGACTATTCTTGCGAATAAGCCTGATATTATGCTGATGGATCGGGCACAGTCAAGGATATTTTTGGTCGATATTTACCATTCCGTATGACGAGAACCTCGTGAAAGCCGAAACAGATAAGCAATCAAAATATCTGGACCTGGCTCACGAGGTGACCGACATGTGGGGTGGTCCGCCGACCGAAATTATTCCTGTATTCGTCCCTGCGAATGGGCTAATCCCAGTCAGCCTCTCGGGTCATCTGAGGCGACTGGGACTCCTGACGGACCGCTCCGGGCTCAAATGCAGAAGGCGGTACTCCTCGATACCCCCCGCATCGTCCGCCAGTTTCTTTACCTTTCCTCCTAACCCTCGGCCGTTTGGTCTCCACTGCCGAGGGCTTCCATCTGGTTGGGCTTTTATTTGTTTATGTATTTTAGTATTTATTTTATTTTATTGATATTTATGAATATTTATCTTTTCCTTTTAATTTATAATTATATATTTATAGAAACCAACCAGATGAGAAAACTGTATAGATACCCCCATAATAATAAATGAAAATAGAAAATGAAATAAATAAAAATAAGTTAAAGTATAGGTAGCATTATCAACAGCAACAGTGTTCCTGAGTCACCTTTGTACTTACAAGCATTTTAGGGCATCTCCTAACTAGATGACTCGACGACCTAATGAAACAAGGCCTTAAAATAATGTCTGAGTGCGAGGGATTCCATTTTATAGCAGTGTGTGAGTCTCGGGATTTATTTTTGTCGTTTCGTTTAACGACTTTGTCCATTTCAACTTTACTTGTATTTTTCTCAAAGTATGAAAGTGTTTCTTCGTCCGGTTTTATCACTGTGACCTTATAGTACGGTTCCACCGAAATTGTTTACGTTATAATTTATTTACAAAAAAATTGTGCACATCTTCAACAATCAGAGTTTAGAGCATGTGTGCGCAGGAGTATGGACACGTGAAAGAAGCTAGAGAGGTTTGCCAGGATCATGCCAAAAAATCGTGATCGTGGACCCAGTGAAACCACGACGGTTCGACCTAACGGCGACTGTTCAGTGATGTCTCAGTGATTGCGAGGATGAAAACTGGCGGCAATCACCAAATGGTGAAAGCCACCTTACCTAAACTTTAAGTTGAAGAGTTCACGTCTAATCGGTTAACGCTCCGTCCCCTTTGTGCTCTCATACAAAATCCCGAAAACATTCAAAAATTTACAAAACAGTTTTCAATGTCTAGAAGACTGCAATGCAGTAGATGATACGAATGAAAAGCTCGTGGAACGGAAAAAAAAAGTTCTGCAAGACCCGTTGTAGAAGAACACTGAAACTCTTATCCATGGCTGTTAGACATGATATGAAAATGTAGTCTTCAGCGAATAAGACAGCATACAGGTAACTGAACGTACACATCTCCAAATATATGCGGCGGGACTTACGCAACTTCAACACAGCTCGTAATGATGAAGTGATTGAGCGGAATTAGGGCTCAAAAGATTTCGTCCGGAACACTTGAGATTTTGAGTGAAATTAAGAGGTTCTAAGGGCAGCTATACACGTCATCGTTGGAGCATACGCAAGTGTGAGTAACGAGCCAAGACCAAGTCTTATCTACTATTTGACGCTGGTATTCTGCGAGAGCGTGGTCCTCCCCCGGTCCCCGGAGCCGACCCATTCGTGCTACAACTATACTACTAATATAACTGCAGCATGACTCTACCACGTATAAAATGTTAATATAATATAATTAGTATATTAATATAGTATAAGAATCATAATGCAAATGCGTTGTCTCCCCTGAGGAGTAATATGGAATGCCTCGTTTCCACTATAAAGTGTCTCCGGTTCTCTAAACTCACCTTAAGAAACACAGCAGCATTAAGCTACTATTTTGTCTTTTAACTGGTTTATAATTAATAGCAAAGAGTTTGTATAATTAGTTAAGGGAATGATAGATGTTGACATAGTCATTATGGTCATAACTCACAAGCCATATATTTTTTTGCAATTAAATGTAATAAACAAGCATACAAACCATCCCATGATAAGTGGATCTTGTGGCCCATAGACATCTACATCTATCTTCAATTAACTCATCGAGGACGAAGATGAAATATCTCGTTTCTGGTAAAAAGGGTCTCCGGTTCTCTACGCACACCATACGAAACACAGCAGCATTGAGCTGCTATTTTATGCTGGTATTATGTGAGAGCATGGTCTTTCCCCGGTCGAGCCGACCCATTTGTGTAACAACTATAATTTAGCAACAGCATGGTTCCACCACATATTAATATAAACAAGAGAACATCAAATAAAACTCTTCATAAATTAGACCACACATTAAAACTAACAGCCCGCTTTTAATCTCAATATTGCTTCGCAATGAATCTGTTTGCTTTACCTTGCGCTGTTGATTTAACTTGTAGAGGTAGAGGTGAATTTTATTGAACATTAAACGTCAAGTTAATTTTTTAAATTTAAACCCTATGTGTTGACTTCTTAACCGCGTGTTTATTATAAGGGAGCTCGACCTTGCAATGCAGATGTTCGGTTAGAATTGCAGCCATTTATAATATCAGTAGTGAATTAGTTGACCTTGAAGAGGAGGCTCGTAGTTTAAGTGTTGTAGAAAACTAGGTCTAAATTTTAAACCAGGTTCTTCCATTTCATTACTAAATTGCAATTAAATGTCCTAACTTCTTGTACTTTTCGAATTCGTTGACAGTGTGTCCAGTAGCCTTCTTTTAGGTTACTTAGAAACTTGCAATTTAGCATCAAGATTAAGCGTCAAATGAATATCTATATAACATTTAACCTGGCAGCGGCCATTTTGATAGTATTTAATCAAATCATATTTGCCGTACAATGTTTAGATAAGAGAACCCATCACCTCATTTTGTCCTGTGGGTACCGTGAAATATAAATTTGGTAAATGCTGCATAGTTCTTACGGCTTCCAATAGATGGCAGTATTCTATATCGTTTACTCCCGAAATTACCGGAGCAGCATTAAAAGTCACGTCTGGTACAGCGATTGTCTGTTATATCCACCTGTCAAGCAAACCTTTTTTTATCTTTAACTGGCTAACGAAGAGGAATAAAAAAATATACCGATAAAAATTTTGAATCTTCATAACCATAGTAATTACAGCCTTCCACAAGTCCACTGCTGAATATAACAAAGTTTTGAATAGGCAAAAATTTAGTTTAATTAAGTTGTTAAATTAATCGAGAAAACTTGTTTTTTTTTCTAACTTTTTTAAGAAATCGAATTATTTGACAAACGACCACACAGTCCACTTGGTGGTAAAATTGGGTGCTGTGGCCCATAGACAAGTACATTTATCCTCGACAACGAATTAAGAAGTTAATCACCCTTGGGGAATAAGAGGGAATGCACCTTTCCAGTAAGAAGGATCTCCGTTCCCTATCCGAAATCAAAAAAAATCGCTTCCGTCCATCCTCTTACCCGTCAGCATTATGATACAATATTATGTTTTATTTTTGTAAGAGCGTGGTCCTTCCCCGGTCGAGCCGAGCCGGTTGCATTCACGATACACCTGTAACGCGAATCTACCACGTAAATTATTTTTATACTTGGTAAAGGAATAATTTTAACTTGCACAGCAACAACAGAATTAAAATTGTATGCAGTAATGTGGAAATTCAAATATTTATGTTAATATCGCTGTCTAGTCAAAGAGAAAACTACAAGTTCTGTTTTCCATTTTATAATAATCTTTGTACTGAGGACGCTCTTGGTTATGGGAAGCGTGCTATTTAAATTTTACTATTGAATATTTGCATGCAGATAAATTCACTTTTATGTATGTTTTGAAGAAAAATTGTTGATGTATATCGTGAAAATAATATTTTGAAAACGTATACGTTTTTAAATTGTTTTTTTAAATCACATCAACAGTTTTTAAAAGGTTTATTTAAAATATTATTTTCACTGAGAAACGGATACTATACCTAAAATGTCAAAATCAATTCAGTAATAAATAACAACAGTTATAATAACCGTATTTCATATTAAATATGTGTATGTTTAAGTAATATAATAAATATTAATATTAAGTAATTATTTAACAATTGTAATAATGAAACTAAATAAATGTTCCTCCTTTATCATATTTTTGTACCCATCAGGGTACAAAAATATACCATAAAACTATGTAACACCTTTTGTAACCTATGGAATGCAATTTTATTGAGTATAGTGAAACTCTTATTAGAAAATTTCTGTGTAATTTAACTGGAGTGTGTATTATTTGAATATTACGTTATATTATCCTATTTTGCACTATTCTTTCCATAAACCTTGGAGAAGAACAGGCAAGAAACTATGGCGACTTTTTTAAAATTCCGTGCACCAATTTAATTTATAGCTTTTTTGAAACATACATAGACATTCTTTACGCCTTGTATATTTGAACCACACACTTATTATATATGCCTATATACTTATTAACACACACATATTGTGACAGACATACCATATACATCTACCCATACATGCTTAAGGGTGCTAGTGCTACAAGGGTCTCTCAATTTAGCCCGTTTTTAATATATCGGTAATTTGGTCGATAAACTTCCCTTTCTTTTTAGGGCAAACCTTACCGACTTTGCCACTTCTGCTGCATAAATTTGCTTAACACTCTTTATTCAAACCAACGAAGCATTCTTTTCTTAATCCTGGTCACATTAAACCCTAGCAAACCACATTTTTCTCTTTGTTTTGATTCTACACCCAGGATAGATCTAAAAGTTTATGGGCCATAGTATCATCCACTTACCATCAGGTGGACTTTGTGCTCGTTTATCATCCTTATTCTATAAAAAAAATCTAAAAAATGGTAGAATCCTTTCTGCCTTGGAGTCCGTCTGAGTATGTTCCATCTTTTTACCTGCTTCTGCTGCAAAGTAGCAGAGCCTGCAATTTTATGTTCTGTTCTGAAGAGTATAAAAACTCACTATAACTACCGGCTGTAAGTAATTCCATCCTAGTCCTCAGAGGTGACGACGCATCTGTACAATTTTTGTTTGGAGTGGGTTTTAGGTGTCCACGAACTTTTTTTTATAGGATAGGGTGACAAACGAGTGCACAGTCTACCTGATGGTAAGTGGTTGCTGGTGGTTTCCAGTAGAAAGGGTCTCCGGTTCTCTACACTCACCATACGAAACACGGGAGCATTAAGGCGACACCGTGAAAAAATGCACCTCCTTTCATCGAATAGTATAGGACTGTGACACCACTAACGAAAGTGGAATTTTGATATAGGTAAATTCATGTCTTTATCTTGAATTTGATTGTTCAAAAACACGATTGTATAATTTTGACTCGATCATAATTATTTGCGAAAACACCTCAAAAAAATCACTATAATTGAAATTACAACGAAATTTCTTAATCTATATGCTTGGGAATCACTCAAATATATTTATAACATCAATATTCGTAATTTACTTGTTCATTATTTTGATTACTTTGTGGCCGTGGAAGGAAAAGGGGAGATCTACCGCCGGGCAAGGTGTTCTGCCCGGGGAGCGGCCAGCACTCCAAGTGGTAATTCGGAGATGTTCTATAGGTATATGCTGTTTATGATTCGGAATGTTGATAGCGTGATTTAGGCTTCGGTATGTTTCACGTGTGGCGCGACGACAGCGCCGCCACAACTTAAATCAATATTTTTTTTTAAATATTTTAAGAATCTAACAATTTCTAATCACTTTTAATCGTCGCGGGCGCTACGCAATTTTAGACATTATGACGGCGTTTTTTTAAGTTTTTATAGAAATTATGTATTCACTCAGAATAATACGGTGATAGACTTTTCGATGTGTCGTCTTAAGCTACTTTTTTACGCTGGTATTCTGTGGACTGCAGTAGCAAGTTGTAAGAATGTTTCAAATCAGACTGGTAGTTAAAGAGATTAGCGTGTTTAAACAAACAAAACACTTTTCTGCCTTATTACATTAGTATAAACTTATTCTATGTTTGTAGTAAGAATATAAGGATCACGAAAATTATACTAAATCCTTTCCTCCTTTCAAGCGTCAGCCACCAGCGTAGCCAAACGTCACAACGGACATACACAACGGACATACACAACGTACAAGTTCATGGTACAAATCTCCGATTTTGTTTTTTTTTTTTTTGCTTTTTTATTATTAATATTAATATCTTCGTAATAACAATTTTATATTATTTTATTTACAAAAATTAGTAGTTAATGACTGACTCTATCAGGACTGTAAGTTTGATTATCACTGACGGTTATCGTTATAACCTATAGATGTCCACTGCTGAACATAGACCTCCCCGAAAGATTGACTCATAGGAGGTATGCCATAGATGCCACGCTAGGCAGGCGCGTTTTGCAATTGCAGTTTTTTCATATTTTAGTTATCATTTGGACGACTGCTGCCCGTATCCTGGTTTGCTTCCCCATCGCGGCTCTAATGACAATCACTGAACGATATGGGATAATGGACATTCTTAAGGCGCCACTGCACGGTGTGTATGTCATTTAAATTGGAAGTCATAATACTATACTGGTATTTCCTAGAGCCACCTCTCTTGATCTGAATTGTCATGCTTGTCAGACAAGTTGGAAAGAGCAGTTTATTTATATTAAGTTTTTGTCAGGAAGATGCTGTTGACCATTTTCTGTTATTTTCTGTTAGTTTCTCACTGTCGCCTCTTGCAACAAACTATATTATTTTCGTTAATAATTTACTGATAGATTATTACGTATCTTATTCGAGAAACACCATTTCAAATTAAGAATAATAAATTGAAGTACAACAAACTTCTTACAATTATTTTGTAAAGAACTTCCGAAAGTTTAATTAAAGTATCTGAAATGCAAGTTCGTGTTTGATGATAATTCAGGAATGCTATCGGGAAAGTTTTTCCAACTCCATTCTTACGTTTTCGTTTGCGAAATTAGTACTTTTGTTACAGTTTCATTTGATATGGAATAATATAGATATAATGTAGGTTAAAGTACCGCGTTAAAGTACCGCTTACGAAACACCACCGTGCTACAAAGAATGTAGTATCTCTGCGACCTTCCCGGTCGCAGAGATACTTACAACCATAAAGAGGAGGAAATTGGAATATTTTGGGCACGTGATGCGTAACACCAAAAAATATGAACTCCTTCAACTTATCATTCAGGGGAAAGTGGCAGGCAGAAGCAGGCCTGGCCGCAGAAGGATATCGTGGCTGAAGAACTTGCACCAGTGGTCCGGGAAGAGCACAAGATCACTGTTTAGAGCAGCGGTCTCAAAAGTTGGAATCGCCCTAATGATTGCCAACCTTCGCAAGGAGACGGCACCCTAAGAAGAAGTAGGTTAAAGTTGTGAAAAATTGACAAGATAAGTTCCGCGTAAGAGCCTAAGTGGCTAAATCATGGACGTAAATTACACAGTGCACGAGCAATTTGTTCTATTCTCGCTGGCACCAATGAATATGTTAAACGAATTTTAAGGGTTCCGTACTTCAAAAGGAAAAAAACGGAACTTCGTTGTCCGTCCGTCCGCCAGTCTGTCTGCCTATCTGCGTCAAGACCCTTTTATATCACATACGCAGGTCTACGGTATCTTGGAGCTCTATACTCAATACTTCTATACTCTGCGTCGATAATACGACACTTGTTTTACTTATGTAGTAGTGTTGAGTTTATCAGTGCGGTGACAGTTAAGACGCAATTTCATTTTTTATTTGGATCTTATTAATTTTCACATCTTTAATATTATTTACGTTATTTGAGATACGTAGGAACAGAATAGCAGTCCCACCATCTAACCAAACTTCCTGTGGAAATATTTATTGAGACAAAACCAATATCAAACTACGAGTAATAAAATGAAAAACTTAACTCTAAATGCAGTCTTATTTTCAATGTTTGTGTTTGTAATATAATAAGACTGCCCTAATAAATATATATTTTACGCGGTTTTTTTTTATAGAATGGGAGTGACACATGAGCACACAGTCCACCAATCAGAAATGAATGCTGTGGCTTTTAGACTATACTATACATTTATCCTCCATTAAGAATCAAAATACAGATACTTTGTCACCCCTGAGAACTAAGATGGAATACCCCGTTTTACGTGGTAAAGCCAAGCTGCAGCTATGTAAATCTGCCTTTCTTATAAGCCGCCATGACTGGGATAGGATCACGCTCTCACATCATCAGGTGGACTTACTCGTTTTTCACACTTATTCTATAAATACTTCGTTGTATAACATTGTTGTTTCACAAAAACTACTATTTAACTTACAGAGAAATTACAACGTAATATAGAAATACTTCACACATTTCAGAATATAAAGTGGAGACGGACGAAGCCGTTGAATGAAACGACAAAAATAAAGCCATGGACTCACGCGCGGCTATAAACGAGAATCCCTTATGTTTAAAGTACATTACTTTAAGTTCCTTTGAAGTATGTGTACCTAAAAACCACAGCAATGTTGTCGGTTTATTTTTTAATTTTTAGCCGACACCAAAAAACGTTTCTTTTTTGAGGTGAAAACTTTTGGGTGAAAACTTCTTTAAGCATGTTAAGCACTTTTGGGATAAAGAAAAAGCACTGCATATACGTTGTCACCCTTGAGGACTATGACAAAATGTCTAATTAGCAGTAAAATGGGTCTCTGCTTCGCATTGAATTGCTAATATATGCCGGTACGAGTATACTGTGATAGCACTGTCCTACCCCAGTTAAGCCGACTCCTTCGTACTACAGCCATAAAATAGCTGCAGCGTGACTATCAGTGTTAAAGGTACGACACATCAGGATCTGGAAAGGTAAATCCTATCCACAACGGAAACGGTCCCGGTCCTGCGGTGGATTTAAACTGGGTGAATTCCCTGTTTTGTAATCGATAACAGACCATTATCCTTCGTTCCGAAGTTTACATTTTTTTTAATTACATGTAACTTTTATTTGATTAAAAGTTAAAAATCACATAAACAATAATATAGCTACTTACAAATTCTAATGGGTTATAAATATATACAATATGTATTACCTAAATGAAAAAACAAAAATTAAAATCTGAAACAGTAGGATGATGCTTTCCTCCCAGCGGTATAGTGCCAAGAACATTTGGTGCGTTTCCTAGCTTAATGGCTATACTTAGCGCCTGAGCAAGAAAAGAACCAGCACTCTTATCACCAGCAGCGATGAACAGTCGCGGATACAGTTCTTTTAGGAACTTCACCGAACATGGACCCCACGGACCAATAGTCTCTACAGCAAATGGCACAATGATCTTATATGCAAAAGAGGTAGATAGGTTATACGCGCACCACGAGTGGCACGCCAAAACTATGCTAATTAGCAAACCTGAGCTCAGTCGTCGCTCTATCGTCGCGTCATTGACAACAACGTTGAAAGTAATTTGTGTTTTGTTTTTGCACCGAAAATGTCGTTGTATGTGATGAGATTCTGTACAAACTACACAAGCAAGGTTTCCAAAAGTCAAGGAATTACATTTCATTCGTAAGTATTACTATTTCCTTAATTTATTTCATATTTACAAATTAAACGTATTAAATTTCTGACAACGTGTTTTAAATATGTTGTCAGAAAAAAACCGAGAGGGATAGAAATATCCCAAATGAGTAAGTTTGAAAGAGAAGTGATATTGTTTTCGATCAAAGAATGTAAAATAAACAGATAGGTCTCTTCTGAGTATTGTCAATTCAAATAGTGTGCATATTTCTTGTTTTAGGGAAGGGTAAATTAACTTTCATTATTAATTATAACTTCAATTCATTTGATTTGTGGCGTAATAAGGTGGTATAATATATGTTTAATGTTTGCCTGAAGTCAGAAAATATATTAAAGAGTCACATCAAAGCAAATGGGTTATACTTCACAAAAAATGAAGAAATTGATATCGTGAAAACCCGTATTTTAAAATTATTCATTAATTCTTATATTTTCAGTGAATTGAATGATCATTCAATGACACAGCCACCAACTTTTAATCATCGTATGCTTCTAATAAAAGTTATAGAAAAATACGCCAATCTCCGTCTCCACTCTGAACACAAAAATAATCCCGAATTGAACAAAAGATCAAAAAGACAAAAAAGAAATAAATTTATTTGAAGGTCACTGATATTCGAGTATTTATATTTTGATCTGTATTTTTTATTATTATATTTTATCACCTTCCTATTGGTTCCAATTTATTATCATTAAAATAAAACATAGGAAGAGCTATTTAACAAGATTGTAAATTATTTAATTAAAATAAGCAACTTATATATAGCTATTTCATTTTATTTTATTTTTATTTTTTAATAAACTACATAATTTTTTATTATCAACTCGACTCTTAATTTATTTTAATTATTTTACATATTTTTATATAACTACTGTAGGCTTAAATCGGCATTTGCCGAAATGACACACCTGTTTATTTTTCTTTGGCGTTCCTAGCTCCCATATGTCCCATCTCTATTTCGCTCGAAGTATTAAGCACGTACCCGTCCTTCTCCCACATACAAGATTGGTTCTGTGCGAGACGACGTAGTGTAAAATACAACCGTCTCTTTTTCGCACGCAAATTTAGCCTATAACCTGTTGGTATACCATCCTTCTTCCACATTTACTCTCTTTTGTGTGCCGTTATAATACCATATGTGCCTTTTAAATGTGTGTGCGTAGTACGGCGGTGATGCAGCGTGCCATTTGTAAACATCGAATGTGATATAGGTAACCTATCTACCTCTTTTACATATAAGATCATTGAAATGGCACAAATAAGTGGTCATATCTCAGAGGCTCATAATCGCGCCACTTTTTAAAAGTATTTTTAGGTAAACACTAGCAATGGAATCAACCTTTGGAGATATGTTTGTAATGATTGTGTTAGTGTTGCTTTATGAAAGTAGACGAATGGTGAATTCGAATCCAAGACCTTTGAGTTCGCGGTCACCACGCTTTATCGTTATTGCCTTAAGATTTTTATCAAGAGTACTTTTCCGCTTCTGTTTCAATTCGGTAAAAATTTGATAATGTCTGGAATAAGAAAAAAACAAAGAAGAAAATCTTAACCGATCCATTTCTACCAAACGATTTGCTAGAAATGACACTTGAGAGACTTACATATGTTAAAGCATTAGTGTCATGAAAAATTGTAAGTGATGTAAGTTTTCATATTTTTCAAAAATAATGTTAAGAGCGTAGTTGGTCTGCGCGGAAATTAAAAAATAGGTATTTGGAGAAACTATTGCCGTCGCGCTGCGCCCGAGCAACCGAGGTATTAATATGTGAGTGAATAGTCTGTATTTATGTGCGTAGCTCAGTACTAACTTCGACTGTTGTCATTTCCCTAATTGTGTACGTGTTAGTCTAACCCTCCCTCACCTCTGGTCTCCCCCCGTAGAGTACGATAGGGACAACTACAGCTCAGAACGATTTTACCTGCAAAACTGTGTTGTTGAGTGCATCTGCATGCGGCCTACGAATATTTGTGAAGATTTGTGAAGCTTACGCCCTCACACATGGTTTGACTTATAATCTAAAATTCCATGCCATGGTAAGTGACATGACACAGTACCATCTATTTCAATTAATGATAATATTTTACAAAGAGCGTTTAGGTATAAATATCTTGGCCATGTTCTGACTCCTCGTCTCAAGGATGATGATGACATTGAGAGGGAACGGAGGACGTTGTCAGCAAGAGCGAACATGATAGCTCGCAGGTTTGCACGCTGTTCAAAGGAAGTTAAAATAGTCTTATTTAGAGCTTACTGCACGCAAGCGAAGCGAAGCAACTGATCGACGTTTCGTATTCCCCTGTTTTCTCACCTGTTAAACGTAATGCAATTTCTGTCTTTCCTGGTGAGTAAAAATTTTAACTTCAATTATTCGCATAAAGATTAAAACCGTAATAATTTCGGTTCAACAAGTCGAGTTATTGTTTCGCGATTGTAGCGCAGGGCGCGATTTTAATAATTAATTGGTTGGCGTAATTTCGCTATAATAAGAGTTCGTTGCACTGCTGCCACAGATTTCTTTAATTAATGTCTGAATTGTTGATAGCCTCAGATTTCAGATTAAATGTTTTTTTTTTTATAAATAAAGGAAGTTTTGAAAAAGTCCAAAAAAAAAGAAAAAATAAGGAAATAGGGAGTTGTGGTTGCCAACACAATTGCTAAGCGTGGCAACTGTGGCAAGTACCCCCGTCCATGCAAAAAGGCAGTTTGTGAAGCCGAACTATGTTGAGCAGTTGGTTTTTGATAGGATAACGTGGTAAAGGTAAACGTATCACAATGTTTATCTGAAGGTAGATGTTTTTTTTTATAGGATAGTGTGACAAACGAGCACACAGTCCACCTGATGGTAAGTGGTTGCTGTGGCCCATAGACATCTACATCTATCCTCGATTACGAATCAAAATGCAGATGCGTTGTCACCCGTGAGGACTAAGATGGAAGGCCTCGTTTCCAGTAAAAAGGGTCTCCGGTTCTCTACACTCACCATACGAAACACAGCAGCATTAAGCTACTATGTCACACTGGTATTCTGTGAGAGCGTGGTCCTTCCCGGTCGAGCCGACCCATTCGTGCTACAACTATACTACTAATATAACTGCAGCATGGCTCTACCACGTATTATTATCTACCACGTTTACTTATAGACACCACCAGTATCTGGATCCATTGTAACTCCTGAAAACATACTTACATATATACATATTATGTGTCACGCCTGCAATTTCCGACGGTGTTGGCAGAATCCAAACAGCGTCGAACTCGGCACACGGACCTCGCTTCTTTGTTGCAATAAGTTCCACGTAAACAACCTATAAATAACCCCTCAAGACTGAGATGAAATACTCATAAATGTCTCCGGTTCTCGTCATTTATCGAATGCATTGTGGTAAGTATTTGAAATGTTTGAAAAATTGTTGGGACTAATTCTAGCCACAAATTTCACTAACGTACATTGCGACAAAACTTACGATACCATACACAGGCAAGGTGGACAAATTTTCTCAGGTTTGCACCTGTGTCACGTGCTTTAAAATTGTTGAATATTATAGCTGAAGAAACGCACATTTTTTTATAATTATTTCCTACGTGGTGCAGTGGTTGGGTTACTCATAAACTTTTTTATATTTATATTGTAATAACATTACAGAGTGAATCTATTAAGTAATTTTGTTAGAGATAGATACACTGATAGACAACAAGATGATTTTGAACACTAATGTTCTTAGTAAAGCGAAGTCCACGTGAGCGAATTCGCGGAAATGAGCTAGTACTGTTTAAAACGTTGCCTACCATAACTTAATAATAAGAATTAAAAGACAAAGCTTTGTTAACTAAGTATCTACCTACAGAAACAAGGTCCCTAATGACTTTAATAGTGGGAACTAAACAAAAGGCGGTGGAACCGTGTCAAAATCAGCCTTATGATAGCCACGATAGGTACGAAAGGACAGAGTCTGAGAATGACGGTCGTTAATGCCTGAGAAAATTGGTTTTTATTTAAACAACGGCAAGAATAGTTTATTCCATCATGATGAGATCGTTTGTATCCTTATAAAGTTATCATTGTCTGTCATGATCATCATCATCCTATAGTAGTTCACAGTTAGACATGGATTTCTCCAATCCATGTACGATTCCAGACCTAGCAATCGAAAGGTGGTCGTTTCCAGACTGTTCCTTAAATAATTTTTTTTAAAAAGCCCCGCAGGGCTTCTTGCCGGTTTTTTCTAGGGCAGAGGTTTACCGAATCAGTAGTAGAAGTAAATCTAAAATGACTTCCCATAAGAATTACTTGTAATCTATATTGAAAAAAAATCTGTTCTATTCTATTAATCAATCCTACTTCTGATATGCATTAATCGTCATGCTTGGCTTGCTTACTGAGGATTGCAGCACTAGAAAGTTCAACATCTTTCAACGTGCTTCCCATCGCCTTACGCTTTCGTAAACAAAATGGTTATACCGCCATCTACCGGAAGGTATGAGATCTTTTTGATATATCCTGTAGTCTTCTCTTACGACACACGGGACAAAATAGGGTGATGGATTCTCTTACCTACTCTTCTGCCATCACATGATGTCTAAACGGTTTCATGCATTAATAGACATTAATATTTTCCAGCGTAGTTTTGGTCACGGCCTTAACAAAGAATAGAATGCGGTAGTGTAGGCGTAAGCACTCTCAAAAGTCCGGTAGGACCGCTATTCGATACGACGAGAGAGATCGGGCGCGGAACTAACGACATTACATTCATTCGAGTCCCGAAACACCGTCTGCGAATTATCTTTTTGCGTCAAACGTAACCTAAGAAAGTAGCGGTGTCAAAAATGAGAATGAATGAATTAATTAAACATTAATTGCCTGTCCTATATTTTATAATAGGGTCTTTCTGAATTCTGAATAAAAAAGGCTTTTAATAAATATTATCAAGAGATCTTTATTTCTTTTCAATTGGACTAAATTGCCGATAGTAGCGACGAAATTACGTTGAATGTTTTGTTCACGTTGTTGTAGGGCATCTAGTACAAGTAATGAGGCGACCTTTATCTTTACAAAGAAAATAATGAGATATTTATTTTTAAATATTAAATACTGACAAAATTTTCGGGGAAACCATATATTAAAAGAGTTCATTGTCGTCTAGACATGAATAATTAATTTTATTCGATATCTCTCTTATTTGATTTGAGTTTCTGTTATAGAATATAATTTAACAACGTTTTATTAACTCGCTGTGGTGTATGTCTGTTCGGTTTAAACTTAATATGTAATTGATTTTAAACCAACATTCCAATGAGCTAGGGACTTTACATATAAATAAAAGCTCGGAATCGGATGACAATATAAGTATGTGTTTGTTCCTTGT
Organism: Parnassius smintheus behrii; assembly: GCA_036936625.1. Taxonomy (NCBI): domain Eukaryota; kingdom Metazoa; phylum Arthropoda; class Insecta; order Lepidoptera; family Papilionidae; genus Parnassius; species Parnassius smintheus. Next base: position 8,884,032 of record JAUPFT010000031.1, read on the forward strand.
TTTTGTTCCTTAAATATGTTCCTACTATTGAGATGCGAGTTCAATTCATTTTCTAGGGTTCCGTACCTGAAAGGTAATTACCGCGACTCTATTACTAAGCCTGCGCTGTCTGCCCATCGTTCGTCCGTTCGTCCGTCCACGGTCCGTCTGCTATTTTTAATGTAATCTGCCTGTTAGCGGGCTGTATCTTAATAGGTAGACAGCTGAAATTTTCAAAGAATGTGTATTTCTGTAGCCGTCTACTATAACAACAAGTAATAAAAATAAAAATAAATTACAAATTAGAGGGGACTCCCCTACAAGAAACCTGTTTATTCGGCTTTTTTGCTCGTTCTTAATAACGGCAACAAGTAGAGGCTTGAAATGGTGATAGAGTTTGTAGTGATATATTCGCAAAAAATAAATTATATTGTTATTAATTATAATTAAATTAGAAAACCTTTAAATCTTTACGCACCGTTATAGCGCCACACTTGTTTCTTTTACAAAAGTATTTAGAAAGCCACTAGTATATATTATCTTGTGCGATGGTACGTGTTGACGCCCGTTTTTGTGTGTGTTAATAGTGGAGCGGGTTCGCTGGCGGGTTGTCGACTGGAGAGCATGCAGTAGCAGTAGGATGAGCAATGATAACACTTCTTCAGAGTTTCTTCTGTTTATTTTCTTTTTGTTTATTCTTACATTTGCCGGATGCGGAATGTCGGACGACAAAAAACGCCTCTTTTTATAGGCAAATCTAACCAATCACAATTCTTAAATTTTGCACACGGCACTAATGGATTGCACGCGGCACTAATGAAGTTCCGTCGACCAATCAGAGCGCAGGGCGACTTTTTCTATGGAAAACTTACAAATGCCTTTTATTTTGTCGTAAAATATTCCTTACAAAGTTTTTATACATTTCTGATACCTATTAGAACGAACTTATATTTATCATATTACACACTAAACATTCTTATAAATCTTAATTTATGCCTTAAAATAATGAAAATACTGACGCGGTCTTTTTACGGTATACTATATATCACGGCTTCCTAGTAGCTAAGCTTTTTGCAGGCGTTAGCGCACGTAGCGCCGCCAGGCGACAGGAATGCACAACTCTTATCATGATAACGTTACGCCTAAAAATTATGCATAATACTCTTGAACATTTTATCGACTAAGTCTTAGCATAGTTCTAGTTTATAATAGAAAAACGAAATTGAACAAGTAATTAAAGTTACGTATCGTCGCTATCTTTACGTAGTTTTAAATTACAATAAAGGCAAAGTTAAATAAGTAATTAAATTCACATTTCGTTGCTAATACTCTTAACGTAGTTTTGGATTACAACGAGAACAAAATTAAATAATTAATTAAATTTACATTTCGTTACTAACATTCTTTACGTAGTTTTAGATTACAATAAGAATAAAATTAAATAAGTAATTGAATTCACATTTTGTCACTAACATTCTCCCCCACGGTGCGCAGCACTTTATCCTCCGGAGGCGACGATTCCGCTGGTACTAGCGCGATGACCCGTCGACTTGGGCGGCGAGGTATTCCTCCTGATGTCCGCACGTCTAGCAGTCTGGTTCTTCCGTCTGGTCCGGGATAAGTCTTGACAACTTCTCCGCGAAGCCATGAGTTTCGTGGTAACGTAGCGTCTACTATTAGCACGATATCTCCTTCTCTTAGGTCTTTGGTTTCTTTATTTTCGAGCTTCCTTGACATCGGGAGGGGTAAATATTCTTTTATCCATCTTTTCCAGAAGTGGTCTGCAAATCTTTGAGTGGTTCTCCAGTTTGCCTTCCCGATCAGCTCCGTGTCATTGAATTCTCCCGGTGCCATTGCTCCACATGAACTTCCCAGCAGAAAGTGGTTCGGTGTTAGGCTCTTTTCGTCTTCTGGGTCCATGCTGATCGGGGTGAGAGGTCTAGAATTGACGATGTGTGACACTAATGACCGAGGTTGACCATTAGTGTATGGAGTACTTCTTCGGGGGGCCTTCTCTCGTCGAGAACCACTGCTAGCGCCATCTTGACTGTTCGTACGAGTCTCTCCCAGACGCCTCTCATATTCGGAGCTCCCGGGAGAATAAACTTCCTCTTGATGCCTTTCTCTTGTGCGGCCTCTTCTAATTCCCTTTTGGCCCCGACAAAGATGGTTCCGTTGTCGCTGAATATGATTTTCGGGGTCCCTCTTCTGGCTGCCATTCGTCGGAGAGCCATGATCATTGAGCTTGTGCTGAGAGAAGGAACTAGCTCTAGATGTACGGCTCTAGTAGTAAGGCAGGTGAATAATGCCCCCCAGCGCTTCTCAGTTCTTCTTCCGATAGTGACTTGTATCGGCCCAAAATAGTCTACGGCCGTGAAAGAGAACGGAAACCGATGATGCTGTAGTCTCTCGCTCGGTAGGTCTCCCATCGGGGGTATCTCTGGTGAACTCTTCTTTGTCTTGCATCATTGACAGCTGTGCGCGACTGCCTTTAGAGACGCTCTTAAGCCAGAACAGAACAGAACTCCGAACATCCAGAACTTTTGACGAATCTCTTTCATAACTGTAACAGTGTTTGTAATTTTTTGTGGTAGTGTTGTATTATGAGACGCGTTATCTTCTGTTTCCCGTCTAAAATGATAGGATTCATTTTCCTTTCGTTTTGGTCGTAGAATTTCATTGTTCTACTTCTTAGTTTGATAATTCAATCGTCTCCTACGTAAACGTCGATTTTCTTGAGTCGACTTGAGTTTTCTAGAGGTTCTTCTGCCTTCAAATTCTTTATGTTTGACGTGAAACTGTCGTTCTGGCTTATCCTCATTAATAATTCTTCGGCCTTCTTTAAGTGTTCTTCTTTCAGGGGTAGGTACTGCTGCTTATTTTCATTTCTGTTGGCTGAAGGGTTTGAGGCTCGTGCTTCTTTGTTCTGGGCTTTCTCTCGTGGTTTCCAAGGCTCTTCCTTCTGACGCGTGGCGGTCGCTTTACGGCTCTTCTCTAATAAGTGGTGTGTGAAGGCAATCACTTTGGCCGTAGTGTGCAACAGTCGCTCCCAGCTCGAGAATCTTTCTAGATTCAAAAGGACGTCTTCTGCTACCTTTATTGCCAACACCTTTTGTTTATTCTTCTCTTCTGGCGTAATACCCTCTGGTTTTAAGTCGTGAAACGGCCACTCTTCTTCTGGTTGACGAAGAAATGACGGACCGTTGAACCATCTGGCGTTGTGGTCGAATTCGATTGGGGTTCCCCTCGTGGCGTCGTCTGCTGGATTTTCCTTAGTTGGTACCCACCTCCAGTCTTCTGGCTTGGACCTCTCTTCGATTTCCGCAAGTCGATTGGCCACGAAAGTTTTGAACTTCCTTCCGCCTTTATCCACTGCAGTACTGTATTGGAGTCGGTCCAGTAAGTCGTCTTTAATATCTCGAGCTCCGACTCTTCTTCAATCGTGGCGGCTAGCCTACTTCCGAGTAAAGCCGCTTGTAGCTCTAGCCTCGGAATTGATACTGGTTTTGTTGGCGTTACTCTTGCTTTGCCGGAGATCATGGACACACGAACTTACCCTCCGGGCTCGGCAGTTTTCCAGTAGACTACTGCTGCAGGCTTCTTCACTTGCATCGGTGAACGTATGTAGTTGTCCTTTTCTGCCGTTAAGTGAGACGCATCTTGGAATCTTCAGCCTTGCTAACGTTGACACTTCTTCTAAGTATTTCACCCAGGCTTCTTTTTGTTGTTCGTTAATTACTTCATCCCAGTCTATTTTCCTTCGCCAGATATCTTGAATTAATTTCTTCCCTTGTATCAAGACCGGTGTTTCAAAACCCATTGGATCAAAGGTAGACATCACTTCACTGCGCTTGTGACTTCTCTCTTTGATGGAGTTCTTCTGCCATCTTGCAGATTCTTTGGCGTGTTGCGTAGCCCTACGTTGAAAACTAGTGCATCTTCTTTTACTAGCCATCTTAGCCCCAAAGTCTTCTCTTCCTTTGTTAGTTGCAAAGAGTTTTCTTTATTGGTGTCTTCCACTTCTGATAGTACCCCCGAATTGTTACTGGCCCAACCCTTCAGATGAAAGCTTGCTCTTGCGTGAATATATTTCACTTCTTTGGATATCTTCTTTGCTTCGATTATAGACGCGAAGCTCTGTAGATAATCGTCCATGTAATGGTTTCTGTTGATTGCTTTCACTGCTTCGGGATGAGTGTTCTTGAATTCTTCTACGTTCTTGTTCATTACGTATATCGCCGTTGCTGGTAATGATGCTGCCCCAAAGATGATTGAAGACATTCTATACTCTTCGGGCTTGCCAGTTCCTTGGCTTCCGCGCCACGGAAACCTAAGACTGTCTCGGTCGTCTTCCCTGACTTTGACCCGGTGGAACATATCTTGAATGTCGGCCATGACGGCCACTGGTCCCTCTCTGAAGCGTAGCAGTATTCCAAACAGTGACTGTAACAGGTCTGGGCCTGAGAGCAAGGCGTCGTTGAGGCTCTTCCCTTCATACTTAGCAGCTGCGTCTAACACTATTCTCAGCTTCTTCTTAACTGGGTGCATAATAGCGAAGTGGGGTAAGTAGAATATTCTTCCTTTGTTGGAGGTTTCCAGAGCTATCTCTGCGTATCTTTTTTCAATTAGACACAAGATCTGCTTCTCGTAGTGCTCTTTTGCTTCTTGGTCTTGATCAAGTTTCTTCTAGATGTTGACCAGGCGTCGGATTGCTTGATTGTAATTGTTGGGCAGGGTTTCGTCCTCTTTTTTCCACAGGAGTCCTGTTTCATATTGATCGCTTGACAGTTTCTTTGTAGTCTTCTCGAGGGTTTCTAGTGCTCTTCTGTCGCTGTCGTTGGTTGACAACTAATTTTTAATCCCGGGATATTCCAGCTGAACATGTTCTCGGACGATTTCTTCTATGTTTTCTTCGTCAGTGGTCGCTCTGCCATAGTAAGTGAAGTTTACTGTGGCAGTTGCTCCTGTTTCACATCCGTGTAACACCCACCCTAGGTTCGTGAGGGAGGCTACAGGATCGGATGGTTTGCCCTTCTTCAGTCTTCTTGTTACTATTAGTCCCCAGTTGCCTTGGCCTATCAGTAGCTTGGGTATTTCGGTGACGTAGAGGAGTTGGCTTTCAATCATATTTAAAACAGATCTATGATCTTCAATTTAGTATTCTCAAAAATATTATATCCCCTAATATACGTGTCCTAATTGATGATGATGAAAATGCGATTTTTAAACATTGTAAAATCTTACCAGTTTATGACCAAATTAAATTCATGTTATTTAAAAAATATTTCTTTTGCGACAGTTTAAAATCATATATAGAACATCCAGTACGTACGCGCGCTATGACAAAAAACGGACTCCGGCATATCACTGCTAATAATGTGTACGGGCAACCGACGGCTGCATATCTGATACCGCATTTAATAAATAACTTACCTTTCAATGTACGCGAAAAAGTATCACAACAAAACATTAAAACTAAACTCAAAAGCTTTTTCCTATCTAAATTATAATTACATACTATATCTACTTAATAATAATGTACTACCTGCCTAGCTCTTACTTTTACTTTTACCTTGCTACGACTGACTTTAACTAAGTTGTTAACTTACCTTTTTAGTCTTTATATTCTTGTTACACCTTCTACCTACTCATATACGTAACTATTGAATTAGACTGTGTTTTGTACATAATTCGCTTACTTAAAGTTAATTATTTAGCATCAAGGTAAACCTCTGTGGTTTTTAGATGTTAATTAAGCCTATATTGGAATGTAATTTTTGTTTGATCTGATAAATAAATTGAAAAAAAAATTGCCTTTAGATGCTCTCAGTTCCTCATGGTGTCCTTGTTTATACATTGTTCGGACAGCTTCAGGTCGTCGATGGTTCTTGCTACGACAGTTCTCTTTTCTCTTCTAAGAGCCCCTTTTATTTTGAATTCGATCTTCTGTGAACTATCTTTTCTTAACACCTTCCCGGCGACTGTTTCGATCGTAATTTTTTCTTGCTTCTCTTCGACTCTGATTTTCTCAGCGATTGATGCGTCTAAGAGTGTGACCGTTGACCCTTCGTCTAGTAATGCTAACACGCGAACTTCACTTTTTGGGCCATAGAGGTTCACTGGGATCATCTTCTGGCCTTCTCTTCTCCTTTGGCGTTGTGAATTGAGGCGACCTTTACGACTGACGTGCTACTGATGTCTTCTTCCTTTGCTTCTTTTTCTATTGGTGCTGGTGGTTTGTCAGAATGCAAGATGGTATGATGCCATCTTTTACACATCTTGCAGACTGGGGCTTTACAATTGATTCTTGAGTGCTTAAATCGAAGGCACTTGAAGCATATCTTTGCCTTCTTGGTCATATCCCATTTTCCATTCAGGTTAGCTTCTTTGAACTTTTTGCATTCCAGTGCGAAGTATTCTTCTTCACAGAACGGACATGACTTCTTATATTTTTCTTTTGACGCTTCTTGTACCGAATGAACGGGTTTTCTTATTCCTCTCTTTTGCTCCGAAGGTGCTTCAGGCGGAGCGAAGTCTCCGCACATGTCGGCTTCTGTTTCCAGGAACGTTTCGACGAGTAATAGTTCTTGAATTTCTTCATCTCTTCTGCTTCTATGGTAGGCAAACCTACAAAATTTCATCGATGTTGGGATCTTGTCTACTATAACTCTCAGTGTTTCAGGGGAAACGAGATACCGTCGTTTCTTCAGGGCTTTGATTGTCTCGACGGCATTCTTCACTTTGCTTGCAAATACGCATATGTCGCTTGGATTCTCGCCGACTTTTGAAAGGTTCTTCATTTTTTCTAGTTCTGCTAATGCCAGTGTCTTCTTCCCGAATCTTGTTTCTAGTTCCTTGATTACTTCACGTGGGTCTTCGGCGGTGAACAACAGGCTTTGGACGGCTTCTCTAGCTTTTCCTTGGATCGCTGTTCTAAGGCGCGCTAGGTTCTGATTGTTACTGAAAAAAGCGGCCGTATCTTCGTATGATCTCTTGAAAGCCAACCATTCTTCACAGGTCCCGTTGAAGTGAGGGAGTTCGAGGTGCTTCGGTGAAACGGCGTGACTTCTCGGATAACTTAAGTATGACTGAAGCTAGTTCCTGGATGTCACTCTTCTTTTCTTCTGCCTCGATGATGGTCTGGATGAACCACCGTTCGACTTCTCGAGTTCGTTCGAACAGTTCTTCTCCGGCATAATCTTCTTCTTCTCACTCCGCGATGAGAAGTTCTAATTCAGCTTGAGCAACTTTTGATCGAGCTTCTGCCAGTTCTAGTTCCCTTAATGCCATTGTCATTCTTGCTTGCGCTTCTGCTCTCTTCCTATGCGACGAGCAAACAGAATGTGTGTCTAGATCGCAGGTCGTAATTCTTAGGGTGAGGCCGTTGCAGACTCTTTTCTCTGGACGTTGCTGTGCTTCCCTCGTTCAGACGTATTTTTACTGCGACACTTCTTTCTTGAATCTGTGGCGTTGGATGACTCTCTTCTCGACGAGGAACTGACGCTTCGATGGTGCGGGTCGGGGGGGGGGGTGTATTCCGATGTTGATTCCTCTCCGGCAATGTTCTTGGTATGAAGTACGGGTTGTTCGTGTACGCTGCTGGGCGGTGATCTTCTTGTAAGCGTCGATCGATTTGAAATTGACGCGTTCGTAGTCGTCGCGCTCGTAGATTCACTCGGAGTATTCATACTCCAATCTGTTTTACTGGTACCCGTAGTAGCGTTACTTTCACTCGTAGTCTTTGACTGCACTGATTTTGATCTCGTATTTGTGGGCATCTTCCCAGTTTTTTCTTGAACCCAATTCGGCTTTTCGAAGGACCAATGTTGACGCCCGTGTGTGTGTATGTGTGTGTTAATAGTGGAGCGGGTTCGCTGGCGGGATGTCGACTGGAGAGCATGCAGTAGCAGTAGGATGAGCAATAATAACACTGCTTCAGAGTTTCTTCTGTTTATTTTCTTGTTGTTTATTCTTACATTTGCCGGATTCGGAATGTCTGACCACAAAAAACGCCTCTTTTTTACTAACTTAAACTACAGCCTTGTTTCAATAGATGGCGTTGTGATACTGTAGATCCTCATCGGTCAATCAAATAATAAAGGCTCAAAAGGGTGCTTTATGGACTCCACTTTAACAGTTGACATTATAGTAAATATTTTAGTCAATTTTTATAATATGTTGTAGTATGGTTAGATTTTTTAAAGTTTATTTTTCGCTCTGTTCCTAATATTACCAAAGCATGTTTGCCATTTTTTTTCTAGTATATTAGTTACAGTATAAGACTTTGTGGTTTTGTCTCCATCCTCCTCCTAGTTTTGGTTTTATAGGGTGGCGAAGCTTAAAGTGACCAATTACCCAACTAACTATTTGGACGACCAAATATTGATTAATGCATTTAACTTTAAAACAAAAAGAATAATCTAACTTCAAAAACAAAAAATTAAATGTTTTTTTTTTCTACATATTTTAATACCTTTCAAAGTAGATGCTAGCGCAATGTGTATCGAAGGATTAAAACCATTCAAAAGCCGGTAAATATGGGATTTTTTTAATTTTATTTGGGTTACTATAGTCGTTTTTTTTTTACTTTTTTATTGTTTAACGAATACGAATTTACCACAGATAAAGAAATGAATTAAATACGTCTTCATTAAGTGCTCCTTAAGATAGATAGTTTTACCAATCACGAAATTTTTGAAAGTAAAGCGAGAAAGTCTAGCTTACAGGATCACGGACAAAGAACGTTTCTAAAGTGTTTAGTAACAACATTTAGATTATGTCGAATTTAATTCACCCTACCTTTGTAATCTTGTACCGTTAATATTCAGACATACTTGGATGTTTATGATTTTGTATCTGGTCATAATTATAAATTTCTGTAGACTCCTTATTTGCTTACTGTAAACAGTCGACCGGCGGGCTAGTGCCTATATTAACTGCGTGCCTTTTTATTTATTTACATATTTATAATTTATATATATATATATATATATATATATATATATATATATATATATATATATTTTAATATCATATCTATTTTACATACCTTACATTAATTCGTTTTACAATACAATGTCTGATGATGGTTCCTTTTACTCGATTTCTGACTCAGATTTATCATTTAAGTCCACTGAAGACTCGGTAACAGAATCGGTTAGCGTAAACATGTTTATTGCTCAACAACTTACAAATTCCCATAAACACTTCAATGTTTGTCACATCAATGCGCAGAGCTTACCACATCATTTCTCCGAACTTTTCGATATCTTTACCGATACGATCCATGCTATCTTAATCTCTGAAACCTGGCTCAAACCATCTCTACTCTCGACTTCTTTTAGTATACCCGGCTTTGTGCTATTACGAAATGATAGACTAGGAAACCGAGGTGGTGGAGTGGCGATCTACCTTCGCTGTGGTATCCCTTATAAAGTTATCGCATCTTCTCCTTCTATAGCATCTGGATCTCTTGAGTATCTCTTCGTAGAAGTTCTCTTAAATGGAAACAAAATTATTCTTGGAGTTGTATATTCTCCGCCTTCAGTTAACTATTTTCATGACCTTGAGTCAGCTATCATGAATATCGCATCTGAGTACGCACATCACATAATTATGGGCGACTTCAATACTGACCTTTTGCATAACTCTTCTTTTTTTTTATTTATTTATTTAACATAAAAACAAAACATAATTAGTTATTTTTACAGTCTGCCAAACTGCTCAGCAGTTTGTTGGCAGAAAAATGCTCTCTTACTTTCTAACATGCAAAAAAAGAAAAAAAAGAACTAGCTTAATACAATTATACTACCACTAATATGACAAACCAATAGTATTACTATAACGTTATTCAATAATTTAAAGGATAACGGCATTTTTCATATATGCATAAATTTTGCATGTACGCTTACACATATACATACATACATGCGTACAAATATATGCATACCTTAATATTACAGCTTACCTATGATGTTGTACAATGGATCGTCGTGATACATTCCATTTTTACTTTTTATTAGTATAAAGTTTTTTTTAACTTATTTTTAAAATGTTGTTTTGATTTATGCGTAAGGCATTCTTGGGGTAAATTGTTATAAATTTTTGCTGCTAAATGTTGGAACGTTCTTTTACCATAATAATTAGCACATTTATATTGTAAAGTTATTAATTTATGTGGTCTGCGCGTATTCTTATTTATGGGGATAAAACTACGCAATGCGTCACATAAGATTGTATAATACTTTTCACATGTCGCAAATGATATTTTAAATTGCTCATGTATCGGTATTAAATAACACTCCTGGAAGAGCTGCTCATAATTATCCCTATATTTTATTTTGGCTTTTGGGTTCACTAATATTTTCATAAATCTAATTTGAAACTGCTTCAATTTATCTAAATATGTTTTAAATGTCCTTCCATATGCTACTAATCCATATTGTAACGTTGACTCAACTAGTGCGTAATATACAACATACAGTACATTTTTAGGTGTTACTTTCTTCAAAAAATAGAATTTACTATTTCTAGATCGCGAGAACTACAAATGATCATGAATTCAGTAAATTTCTCTATTCTCCCACTTGGACCCACGCATTCTAATATTAACACTGCTGATTCATGGCTAGATTTGATAATCGTTTCGTCTACTGAACATGTTGTAAATCATGGGCAGTTTCCGGCTTCTGGTTTCTCGCGCCATGATTTTCTATTCATTACCTATAGAGTCAAATCGCCTAAAGTTACCGCACCTGTTCTCCGTCTGCGTAGCTTTGCGACTCTGGATATGGAGTTGTTGAAACGGAAAGCCGTCTCAATAGATTGGTCAGATATTTTTAATACATCAGATGTAAATCATATGGTAGAGACACTGACTAATAATATCCTTCAGTTATACGATGCAGTAGCGCCGATTCGCAATGTTAAAGTCAAGCGCCCCCCAGCACCGTGGATGGACAGTAACATCCGTAAAGCAATGGCAAAACGTGATCGGGCTTTTGTAAGATTTAAAAACAATCGCTGTGATGCCAATTGGAATGTATATAAGGCTACCAGAAACAGATGCAATCAGATGGTTCGAGCTGCAAAACGCCGATATATCCATAAGAATATTATAAGCTCTTCGCCGGCCGGCACTTGGAAGTTTCTTAATTCCCTTGGGTTAGGTAGACTAAAGAATTGCCCTGATATGGGGTCAATATCTCTCAATGATCTTAATAAGCACTTCTCCTCGGCAACTAACGTCGATAATTCCATTAAACATAGAACTATTTCTCTTATCTCATCACTTCCCAAAATCGACGCAAACTGCTTTGCTTTTTCTCCAATAACTGATGAAGATGTTCGTAAAATTATTTTTTCCATTAAATCTAAAGCAACTGGCTATGATGATGTGAGTAGAAATATGATTATCCCCATACTTGACAACATTCTCCCAATCATTACCCACATCATCAATTTTTCTTTCTCTAGTGGGGTTTTTCCATCTTTTTGGCGTAAAGCATTTGTCCTTCCACTTGCCAAGTTAAATAATCCCAGTTCTGTTAACCATTTTCGACCAATTTCTATACTTCCCTTTCTTTCAAAGACTTTAGAATCAGCTGCATACAAACAGTTATCCAGCTACATTTATAAAAATAATCTTCTTAGTTCTTTGCAATCAGATTTTCGTCCTGGGCATAGTACAACCACTGCTCTTCTTAAAGTTCTTGATGACGTACGAGAGGGTATGGAGGAATCAAAATTAACGGTTCTCGTATTAATTGACTTCTCCAATGCTTTCTGTACAGTTGATCATGACATTCTTCTTGCTATCTGTAAATACATGGGTTTCTCTTCGTCAGTTTTGGATTGGTTATCAACTTATCTTCGTGGTCGCCAGCAAAGAGTTAAAGTCAACCAACAGTCTTTCTCTGATTGGTCTGATCTTACTACTGGCGTTCCACAAGGCGGAATTCTTTCTCCTTTATTATTTTCTATTTTTATAAATCTCATAACTGTAATTTTCAAATACTCCTACCATCTATATGCTGACGATTTACAGCTGTACGCTCGGATTGATCCAGCAGAGGTTAACTCCGCGATCGAAATTTTAAATCTAGATCTTGAGGCCATCTGTGACTGGTGCAGAAATTATGGAATTGCTGTCAATCCTGTTAAATGTCAAGCGATAATTCTCGGTAGTCCTCGCCGTATAGCTAAATTAGATTTTAATTCACTGGAGCCTATCGTTTACAATATCACAATTATTCCTCTTAGGCAAGTAGTTAAAGACCTTGGGTTAATGATTGATGCTAATTTAAGTTGGCATTCTCAGGTGGCTGAAATAAGCCGGAGAGTGACAATCACCCTGCGTGGCCTTTATCGTTTCAAGAACTTCCTTCCAACCGAGACTAAGGCTATGTTGGTGCGAGTGCTTGTTTTACCACTAATTGATTGTGCTGACGTGTGTTACTCTGATGTGAGTCAACTACTTCTGTGCAAATTGGATCGTTTATTAAATAATTGCATCCGTTTTATTTTTGGCCTTCGTAAATACGATCATGTATCCATATATCGTTCTAAGCTTAAATGGCTCCCTATCCAACAGCGTAGATGTATCAAAATTCTTCGCACGCTTTTTTCAATCCTATATGATCCATGCACTCCTCAATACCTGAAATGCAAGTTTCAGTATTTGGGTTCTTCTCACGATCGTAACCTGCGATCCTCCGAGGGAACTACATTATGTGTTTTTCCTCGCCGTACCAAATTTATGTCTCAGTCTTTCGCCGCTGAGGCCATAAGGCTATGGAATAAATTACCCCCTCATATCAGAAAACCGACTTCTGTTGCCACATTTAAGAGGATGGTGACTGATCACTACCTTTCTTCTTGCAGCAAGTAACTTTCATATTTAATTGTTTCTGCTTATATGTGACTTGACATTTTAAATTATTTAATTTGTTTTAGTTATGTTCGTATGTAAGTGTACTTAAAATGTATGTATTATGTACTATTTAAACATTATGTATGAAATGTATCATATATTACTTAGCTTAATTGTAGTTGTGTATATTTATTTTGGTATTTACACTTATGGTATGTCTATTTATATATTTACATTTACGTATAAATTATCCACATATTTTATGGCACCTGCTAAAGTTCTCCGCTTAGCTCATGGTTGACTGGTAGAGAATGCCTAAAGGCATTAAGTCCGCCAATTGTACATTTTAAGTGCAATAAAGTTTTTATAAATAAATAAAAATAAAAATTAATGAGTGTCTTGAACGTTGATAATTTTTCTCTTTACCAAATCGTCGCAAGCTGAATCGAATTGAAATTATTGCCATCTTTATTCTTAAGATAATATCAACTTAAAGAAATTACCAACAAAAAAACCAGCTGGGACCGATTATATATTTCTATAATTTTGATTGCTTTTTTATTCTACATCTGCCCGTGTAAGAAGACATGGACGATTTTTTTAATTAGATTAAGTTTGAAAAAAGATCAAATAGACCAGCTAATGCTGAGTGGATGCTTTGGTGTTAACACCTATCCTCTACTATCATTCAACAGATACTGTTACTAAAATAAAATTACTCATTACCTGTAAAAAGCGTCTCCGGTACACTCACCATACGAAACACACAACAGCATAAGGCAGCTATTTTACGCTAGCTTTCCGTTTGAGCGTGATTATTTAACGGACCTATTCGTGCTTCTATCATAAAATAGTATTATTAATTTTTGTAATTTAAAACTTAACTAAATGGAACGTTTAAAAAAACTAACGGTGGGACGAATATATGTGTATATATATATATATATATATATATATATATATATATTATAGTATTATAGTTGTGGCACGAATGGGTCGCCTGGACCGGGGAACGACCACGCTCTCACAGAATACCAGCGTATAATAGTAGCCTAATACTGCTGTGTTTCGTATGGTGAATGTAGAGAACCGGAAACCCTTTTTACTAGAAACGAGGCATTCTATCTTAGTCCTCGAGGGTGACAACGCATCTGCAGTTTGATTTGTAATCGAGGATAGATGTAGATGTCTATGGGCCGCAGCAAGCACTTACCATCAGGTATACTGTGTGCTAGTTTGTCACCCTATTCTATAAAAAAAAACCAAAGCCCCCCCCCCCTCGGCTTGAAGGGTTCCCTTCGAAACTAACAAAATATACTAATTAGAGTTAATTTAAATTACCAACTTAACATACATAGAAAGACAATTCGCAAACTATTGGTTAGATAAAGGACACAGACCGACAACAGGACGCATATCTGACCCGGTAGCGATCCCAACACGGGCTATTCTCATTACTCCATCAGATCCAGGAAAAATCTCTCAAATGATCTCTAATGGCCAATGAAGAGGCGGTGCGTTTTCTTTAGTGAGGATAACTACAGTTACGACCGTTAATGGATTAGCTGCTGTGTACCATTTCTGCCGCGACTGCAACTTATGCAGATATTCCGTCTTCCAACGATTCCAAAATAACTGCACGAGCCTGTGTAATAAGTTACGACGTGAAAGAACATGGAGTTTATCATTGTCTACATCTATAGCGGGAAAGTACTTCAAAAGTAAGATTCCAAAAATGTGCTGAAGTTAGAGCTAGTGGCTCCGATGGATCACTAGACACCATACGACCTAAAGAACGGCTGTTCATAACGCACTCGATTTGTACAAGTATAGTGCTTAATTCTTCAAAAGATAAAATTTGATCACCGATTACGTGATATAAGTGACTCTTTAGACTTTTAATATTAGTCTCTCAATTTCCCCCAAAATGATGTTCTCAGCTAAGATGTGAGCGAACTTCGAACTATAATACTTAGAGCGGTGGCGAAGCTACAGCTCCAAACTAGGGCAAGCCCAAGATATAAATTGATAAAAATATAGATTGTTGTTTTTAGCAGTTTTATAAAAATACACCAATCTTCATCTGTCTCCACCAATCCACGCTTCAGTTTCATATTCAGTGCTGTCAAGGACGTGTTTAACAAAGCACACAGAAGGAATACCACTGCTAGATAGATTTTATTTTTATTACATATCAGAAATTACATAGCTTCGCTGGCTTTGAAGAAGGCCGTTTGAGTTCGTTTAAGCGAAAGAAAAAAATATTTACATCCAATACAATACATGAACAAAAGTAAAACATGAACAAACTGCAAACTATGTACAATGTATAAACTATGTACAATGAATAATATATATATATATATATATATATATATATATATATATATATATATATATATATATATATATATACATACATACATGAACAAAAGTATATACATACATACATGAACAAAAGTAAAAGAACAAAGTACAAACAAACTATGTACATAATAAAAAAACAACAAATTATTTACATTCTAATGGATAAGAGATAAGATAAGTGGAATCGTCTAGCTTACTTAAGGAAAGATTTAATTACGTCCACGTAAATGGTGGTCAACGTTTTAATTGCACCAATAACTGTTTTTAATTGCCATAATTGACAAGTCTGAAATACACTCTTGACCTTGTATATTATCTCAACAAAGTAAAAAATTTATCACAAGGAACACTCTTTCCCTCCATTTTCATTAAAAATCTTTAAAAAAGCATAAATTTTTAACTCGCAATACATTCGCTCAAGCTCAACACACAATGCACAAAGTACTTTTTGATTTTTGACACAATGTAAACACTAAACATTGAAATGTGACGTGAACTTGCTAAAATATCGTCGGCTCGTCGGCGTCGGCCGCGCGCCTCCTCTCTCGACTAACTTCATAACTAACGTGACCATATGCCATACCATTTAAAGGTTGTGTCGCGCTATCCCCAAAATATGTAAAAATGTCCCGCTTTGACCAACAAAAGCATGACAATCATGCAAACCCTGTCACCCGTGCCATCATTATGACACCGCGCGTACCAGGTTTGCATAGCTTGTCTAGTTACGTGATTATTCTGAAAAGCTACACTTTTGAATTTAAAGTTACGAAGTGACAAGTTTTAATTAATCTACAATAAATTATCAAATAACATAATATATTTCCAATTAGTATTTATTTGATGTTCATAATTCACTTTTGATCGTTAAAAGACTCAAACAACTATGTGTTCTATTTATAAAACTATATTGAAGGGTTCCAGATTGAATTTTGGTAACGGCGTAAGTATAATTCTAACATATACAATAAGTGTAGTACTACTGCTACTGAGAATTTTGTGACGGAAAAACCCAATAAGTAAATGATTCTTGACCCGACTCGGGTTTCGAACTTGGGACCACATGATCAGCAGTTGCGTTTACAACCGTTAGACCAAGAAGACAGTCAAAAGTGTTAGAACTATAATAATTTTATAGGCATCCCGCTCTGAGGAAAACATTAATGGTCACTAAAAAGCCGGGCTTTTTGTCTCCATACTAATTGCTGTTTATACAATCGTAGTTATATTTCATTATAGAACATTTTACCACATATTAGAAAGGGAGCGATCGCCTTCTCGAAAGCCCGGTAAAAAGCCCACGTGTGCGAGGGAGACAACCAATGGCTCAATTCAACTCTTCTTATATGTATGACAGCGGTATTCGTAAGGCTACGAGGTCGAACAGAGTGCGCGGGAAATTTGAAATAGTTTGCAACAGTTTACGAGTTATTTTATTACTTTATATAATTGATTGATTCATCTTAATGAGGCAAGCCGGGCTTTTGGGCTTGTATAGAAGCTTCGCCACTGACTTAGAGGTTAAAAACTCTTGCAACTCTGATAAAATACGTTTTGCTCCTACATAGTTTGTACCGTTATCTGAGTATACTACTCACAAGACCGAGGCGAGAAACAAACCTTTTAAATGCACCCATGAAGCTAGCCGTGCTTAGATCACCGGTAAGCTCTATGTGTACAGCACGAGTAGAGAAACACACTGAAATACAAACACACGCCTTCGTGGATCTTACACCACGTCCACGAGTAAGCGAAACCTTAAATGGACCAGCAAAATCCAAACCAGTGTGCATAAAAAACTTTACAGATTGTGTTACACGACAAGACCTAAGGTCCGCCATTTCCGAGAATGACGGCTTAGGACGAACTCAAAAACAAGCGATACATCTGTGCACCCTATTGCGAATTAAGTTTCGACCAAAAATAATCCAGTAATTCTGACGCAAAATAGACACAATAATTCATGGCAAGCGCAGCGTGACCATTCAATTTATAGTAATAATCACCTAATAAATTCAAAATATTATCTTCACGCGGTAAAAATATAGGATGTCGTTGATCAAAACTTAAATGCGAGTTACTCGTAGATAACCGCCTACTCACTCTAATAATCCCATTTTGTAAAAATTGGTTTAGGCGTTGAAATGTGCGACTACAAACCTTGCCTGATTGCCAACCATGCAATTTCAGCGGTAAAGTGCAAACGTTATTTATGCAGAATTATTAATAAAGCTCACGAAATATTAATAATTCTGCAGTTCTTCTTATAGTCAGCTGCATTGTTACAATGACGTAGCGACAAAAGCCTTTCAAATTGGCAGACATAAAATACGCTAAGCAATACAAAACTATATACAAATAATTGTACTAAACACGAACAAAATATTACACAATCACTTCCAATACTATAAATAATACTATAAATACAAATAATAAAACATTTATACAAAGTATTTATATTGTAACGGCAAAATTAAAAAAAATGGTTTAAATTTCGCACAGTATTGGTAGTATATTGTCAAACTAAACCACTTACACAATTTTATACAAGGTGTCCCAGAACGTAACGATCAAACGAAAGGGGTTGGAGCACAGAACACTTAATTTCACTATATCAGGTGTTCTGTGGGTTGGAGACTATAGAAGAACTGTTCAAAAAAATTTGGTCCTATACCCAAATTGCGTGGTTTGAAAGATAAAGGCTGATTTATAAATTTTCCAGAAAATCAGCCTTTGCGTCTATATTTTTGATGGTGAATCCATAAATAAGGACCGATTTTATTTTATTTTTTTTCGTTTTGTATAGCCTAATAATATTCCTACTATACCTTCTATTTTATTTTTCAATACCTATTACGGTTTGGTAGAAATACTTACTTACTTACTTACTTATCTTCACGCACAATCCCTAACGGGGTAGCCAGAGAGAACAGATCACCAAGTGTCACGATCCTTACATACCTCTTTCGCTTCTTTCAGGTTCATTAACTTCTTCATACATGCACGTCTAGATATCCGAGTACTCTTGACCTTCCCCTCTTCGAGCAATTTGCTCACATATTTACTTTCGCTCTATATATTTTCTTCACCATTCGGTCTTCACTCATTCGCTCAACGTGCCCAAACCCCAAACCATTGGAGTACGCCCCTATCAATTTTTGTGATAAGGTCATCTTCAAATCCTGCCATATTGCGAATCTCTTCGTTTCGCTTTCGGTCGGCTATGGTAACGCCACACATTTTACGAAGAGATCGCATCTCCACTGCATTCAACTTGCTTTTATGCTTCTTCTGGCATACCCAGGTTTCGCTGCCATATAACAAAGTCGGTACCAACACTGCGTTATGTATTGCAAGGCGTGCACTCTTCACCACGCTTTGCCATTGACTAATGCATTCAGGGCACCATTGACTTTGTTTCCGGCAGCGACACGCCTATTTACATCTAAATCACATCTTCCATCCCGGCTGAAAGCACTCCCCAAGTATGCAATTTCATTTACCTGTTCTAGACATTCCTGATTTATCCATATTTCACATTTCGTTCTCTCTTCGTCCTTTTCAAATACCAGAACCTTAGTTTTATTAGCATTCAAACGGAGACCTTTAATTTCACATTCCTCTTTCATACACGTGACTAATGCCTGCAGTTCTGCTTCTGATGGTGCAATGAGCACTGCATCATCAGCATACAGGTTGGTAGAAATAAATACATAAAAATTCTTAAAAGTGTAAAAATGTGACATTGAAGTTTTATTATTTTATATTACATTAACATAAAACTTTAATGTTACTTTTTTACACTTTTCATACTGTAAAAAAATTTTACCCACTTGGCCTGGTAACTGTATTCAAAAGTTGGCGCAATTCATGTAGTTTTCAACATGCGTCTCTTCGCCTTACGCTGTCGTAAACAAAATGGTTATACCGCCATCTATCGGAAGGTATGAGATCTTTTTGATATATCCTGTGGTCTTCTCTTACGACGCTCACGGGACAAATAGGGTGATGGATTCTCTTACCTACTCTACTCTTTTGCCATCACATGACTTTCTAAACAGTTGCATAAGTGTATTAATGTTTTCCAACACAGTTTTGGTCACAGCGACCTGCATTAACTAAGACCAGAATCCGGTAGTGTACGCGCAAGCGGTCTCTATTCTTTCTGTATATATTACTCTACTCTATGCTCTATTCGCTCACTCTCATAGTCGGATGGGACGGCTTTTCGATACAACGCGAGAGGTTAGGCGTAGGACTAACGACATTACATTTATTCGAGTCTCGGGGTGGAAACACCATCTGCGAATTATTTTTTTATGTCAACGTAATATAAAAAAAATAACTAAAAAGACTGAATACGGACAGCATCGTCAAAGGTGGGAATTAATTAATTATTAATTGCCTCCATACTTGAGTCTTTCCAAATAAGATGTGAATAAAAAAAGGCTTCTAATAAATATTGTCAAGAGATCTTTATTTCTTTTCAACAGAATGAGACCAAATAGCTAATAGTAGCGACGAAATTACGTTGAATAATTTGTTTACGTTGTTGTAGGGTATCTAATACAAGTAACCAGGCGACTTATTATTTTATTTCTAAAGATATTTTATCTTTAGAAATAAAATTGTTGACGACGCTCACGTTGCTTCTCGAACACCTGAAATATAAATAATATTAATCAATAAAAAATAAAATATGTAAAATATATACTCATAAAACATTGTTACTTACCTTATGTACTTGCTGTTTTTCTATAATAAATAAGTACGTGTGCATACGGGGACGGTGGCACTTACCGCGATTTTTATCAGTAGGGTGAAGGTATATTTGCAACAACGGCGTTGCACCGCTGAGTACATGATCCCGCGTTTCGAGTTAGTTGCACTAGAACATCATACGAGGTGACACCTATGTCTCCCTCCCCGCGGATGTACACGCGCTCACCAAATTTTTTTTGTATATTTTTCTCCCAGACGACACCAGCGGCCTACATCATCAACATAGTGGTCCTTCGGCCGAATCCTTACGTCGTCTGCAAAAAATATAATAATAATAAGTACCAGTTATGTTCCACGCGCCGGCTACGCCGCAAAAAAAGCGACGACCACGTGGCACCACTGCAAAATCGGAGTGCAAGAACAACCAAGATGTGTTACCATCGTTCAGCTTAAAGGATGAAGTGCTGGAAAAACCTGGAAATGCGCTAAGTGCCTCTAGTAAGAGTAAAAAGTCATCAAAGACCGCAGGCACGTCGTCAAGTACGGCACGCAAACGGCAATTGGAATACGAAACCGCTAAAGCTATGGCTCTCGTGGAAATACAAGCAGCGGAAGCTGAAGCAGAAGCCAAAGTTAAGAGTGCTCAGGCAGAAGCTGCCAAGCTTAAGGCAAATATTCAGTCGAAGCTGCTAAACAAACAGCTTGCAGCTGAGATGGCAGAATTGGAGTCTCATTCACGCTCTTCCCACAAGTCGGTTATGAAATCTTCGACCAGCAAAGTTGAAAATTGGCTGAATGCTCCAGGAAACCAGCATGAGGAGAACCGAGAAGAGTACTCTTGTGAAAAAATCGGCCTAGAAAAGCTGGCACATGCCTTGAATGATGCAGTAGCTGCCTCATCATATAAAATACAGAACCAGGAGCTCTTAACAAGATTAGCAACGTCTAAAGACCTGCCTTTATTTTTTGGAGATCCAATGGAGTGGTTGCAGTTTAAACAGGCGTACCAAGAATCTACCCAATTATGCAAATATAGTGACACAGAGAATTTATGGCGGCTACGTAAGTGTCTTCGTGGCGATGCTAAAGAAGCAGTGACTTCACTCTTGATTGGTGGAACTACACCCGATTTAATAATTGACACCTTAGAACTTCGATTTGGCAAACCAGAAACAATTATGAGTAAAATAGTTTTACAGCTTAAAAAACTATATCCGTTGCCGTTAACTTATCATAATGATATCATTAATTTTGCAATAAAAATAAAGAACTATGTGGCTGCTGCCAAAGCAATGCAACAAAGTGATTATCTTCGCAGCCCGGAGTTAGTATCGATTGTCGTATCTAAGCTTCCAACTTTGCTTGTCGCAAAATGGACCGACTACGTTTATGAACAGCGAGAGTGTAATTTACCGAAGCTAGAATTGCTTAGTGATTTTTTATATGAGGAAGCCACTAAAACAGCTGCATCAGGAGTAAGTCATATTCACGCTCAATATAATTTAAAGAAGCCCGATGAACGTAAACACCGTTCACACTCGTTGTTGTACACAAATAGTAATCAATTACAAAACGCGGAAAAGTGTACATTTTGCCGAACATGGGCTCATGGTGTCGCAGATTGTTCACGGTTTAAGCGCGCCTTACGCAAAGATCGCTGGCGATTTGTACGCGTAAATAAACTTTGCTTCAAATGTCTTGCCCCCCGCCATACGAATGGTATGTCTTGTATTGGCAGTAATTGCGACATTGACGGCTGCAATCAACCGCATCATCGTTTACTGCACTGGATAAAACCATTGGAAGAAAGCTTAAAAACTGTGGAGCGAAGTGAGGATGAGCATCCCAGCACCAATGAAACAGTGACTCATACGGTGGCATCCCACTGTCACAAGGTGCTTTTGAAAGTGGTGCCGCTCACTCTTCACGGACCGAATGGCAGTTTGCATACGCATGCACTACTGGATGATGGAGCTACCGTGACGGTGATATCCTCTGATATCGCAGATGAGCTCGGATTATACGGTGCAAACGTGATATTGCGCGCGCGCAGCGCATGGGACTCGGGCGAGCTTGTGTGTGAATCTCAAGTAGTGAGTGTTAGTGTTACCAATTCGTATAACGAAATGTTTACTTTCCGTGCGCGTAAAATTAAAGAATTAAATTTACCAACACAAAAAGTGCCGAATATGGACTTTAATAATTATGGATTGTTAAGTGAAGATCTTATGTTATGTAATTGTAACGCTAAGCCAAAATTATTAATAGGTCAGGACAACCATCATTTAATTTCTCCCATTCGTTGTGTTCGTGGTAAGCAGCGTGAGCCGTACATAACTCAAACTGCGCTTGGATGGTGTGTGCACGGATATATGGTAAGTGATGTTAATTGCACTGATCGCTTTGTCTCTTTCATTAATAGTTGCACCGAAAAGGTGGGACAGTCGCAGTGTATCTTTCACTTACACACGGTAGAATCGATTGCTAGCGATCTCTCTCTCGATAACGATAACGGTGAATGCACCTGCGCGCAGTTGCACGATGCGGTTCGTAGATCCTTCGCGTTAGAGTCTATTGGTGTAGGTTCGAAGCCGCGCCGCAACCCAGACGAAATACGCGCTTTACAAATTTTAGATGACACTGCAGAATTAGTAAATGGTCAATGGAATGTCGGCTTACCGTGGAAATACGATGAATTACATTTACCCGACTCTTACCCTAACGCTTTTAATCGTCTAAAGTCAATAGAAAGAAAATTTTTGCTCAACAAAGAGTATGCAACTCGTTATTGTGAAAGAATGAGATACTTATTTTCTAATGGTTATGCTAGAGAACTTAATGAGACCGATGAAAACTCTAATAAACGTATAATATGGTATTTGCCGCACTTTGGTGTAGATAATCCAAATAAGAAAAAACTGCGTTTAGTTTATGACGCGGCAGCAAAGTCGAACGGTTATTCTTTAAATGATTTTCTTTTACAAGGCCCTGATTTGTTACAATCGTTATTAGGAATAATGTTACGATTTAGAGAAAACCGCGTAGGTATCATAGGGGACATAAAAGATATGTTTTTAAGGATTAATGTACGAAAAGAAGATGTTAATTCTTTGCGTTTTTTGTGGAAAGATATCTATTTAAGCAATGAAAATGAACAATTAGGCTTCGGAAGTAGTAACAAAGGTTCAAAATTACCTATACAACATCCTGTTAAGAAATATGTTATGACGTCATTAATTTTTGGCGCTAACTGCTCCCCATTTATAGCACAATATATTAACCAAAATAAAAACACATTGCGCTTTCAGAATAAAATGCCGGATGCAGTTAATGCAATTAGGAAAAATCAATATATGGACGATTTTATCGATAGTTTACCAGACGTCGCTACTGCTACAAAAATGATAAAAGATGTTTCATATATTAATCAGCAAGGTGGTTTCGTGATGCGTAACTGGTTAAGTAACAAGTCAGATGTTCTTAATGATATGCCAAAAGAGACTTTAAATGACATGGCGATACGGTTTAATGTTGAATCCCAGCCGGAACGAACGCTTGGGCTTTTGTGGTTTCCCGCGAGTGATATGTTCGGGTTCGATCTTTCGTTAAAGCGTATACCGAGTGATATTTTACAACTATCACGAAAACCGACTAAGCGTGAAGTTCTTCGTATTATAATGTCTGTATATGATATTCATGGTTTTTTAGCACCTTTTACGATAAAATCCAAAATTTTAATGCGCGAAATATGGAATGTAGGTATAAAGTGGGATCAGGAAATAACAGATAGTTTATTTGTTTTATTTAAAGATTGGATTTCGCAGTTACAAGAAATGAGTTACGTTCGAATCCCGCGGTGGTATTTCTATAGCAACGATTCTGTCGGTGTGAATGAGAAGAGCGGCCACACTGTAAACGACGATGAGACGTCGTTGCAATTGCATATTTTTTGTGATGCATCTCCATGCGCATACGCATGTGTTGCTTATTGGCGTAAACAAGACAGCAACGGCGTGCAGGTGTCATTCATTGCGAGTAAAAGTCGCGTTGCGCCGTTAAAACCGTTAACTATGCCTAAACTCGAACTTCAAGGCGCGCTATTAGCATGTCGCTTGGCAGAGACTATAAAAAAGGAGCATAGAATTAAACCGTCACGTGTTTTTTATTGGACTGATTCAATGATTGTTATTTATTGGATACGTAACGAGCATAGAAATTACAAAGTTTTTATTGCAAATAGGTTAGGTGAAATTGATGAGTTAAGTAAAATTGATGAGTGGCATTATGTGCCGACAAATTTAAATATAGCGGATTTAGCTACAAAAAATAATGATTACGACTTCAACAAGGACTCCTCTTGGTTAACGGGTCCGTCTTTTCTGTACACGGAAGAAAAGTATTGGCCCCGAGAGCCTGAAAATAACGAAAAGAGCAACAATGAGCTGTTAGATAAAATATATGTAGTAATAAAATCACCAAAGGAGAATTGTAATAGTATTTATGATTTACCTATTCCGGATCCAAACCGTTTCTCCGTGTGGCTGCGCTTGCTTCGCTGCACCGCATCTGTACTATTATTTATAGAAAAATGTAGAAAAACCGGTACTCGGCGTATTAATAATTTGTTAATGAATAGAGCCGAAGTACTTTTGTTACGCTATTCACAATCACAATCATTTCAGACTGAAATTGATTTGCTGAAACAAAATAAAGAAATTAATCGTGATAGTCGTTTACGTTCATTGACACCATTTTTAGATAAAGACGGCTTATTGCGTGTAGGAGGGCGTATAAACGCGGCTGCAAACGTCACTGAAACTATGAAAAACCCGGTGATTCTGGATGGTAAACATCGCATAGCAAGGCTGGTGGTTTTGGACTTCCACGTACGTGCTGCTCATTCGTATAATGAACTTGTAATAAACGAGCTACGACAAAAATATTGGGTTGTAAATCTGAGACCTACAGTTCGCTCCGTAGCTTCACAGTGTTTAGTTTGCCGAATACGAAAAGCAGCACCAAGACCGCCTCGCCTCGGGGACTTGCCATTTCAAAGATTGGTTCATCATCAAAGACCTTTTACCGTTTGTGGTGTAGACTTATTCGGTCCGATCGAAGTAACTGTGGGCAGGCAGAGACCCAAAAGATATGGTGTTCTTTTTACATGTTTAACAATACGAGCTGTTCATATTGAAATAGTATCGACGCTTACCGCAGACTCACTTATAATGGCACTTAGGAGGATGGCTGCACGCCGTGGGTGGCCTCATACTGTCATATCTGACAACGGAACTAACATGCGAGGTGCTGATGCTGAACTTCGAAAATCTTTTGAAGAAATTAAGCAGCAGCAAGTTATAGCCGAAGCATTAAACAAAGGAGTTTCCTGGCAGTTTATACCACCGGCCAGTCCTCATATGGGGGGAGCTTGGGAGCGTCTGATTAGAAGTGTGAAAACGGCACTGAAAGTCGTTCTTAGAGAGAGGGCTCCTCGAGAAGAAGTTTTATTAACGCTTCTCGCTGAAGTCGAAAATATAATTAATAGTAGACCGCTTACCCATGTTTCGGTGGACCCTCAAAGTAAAGAGGCATTAACTCCAAATCATTTTTTACTAGGATCTTCGTCGAACTTACCTGTACCTGGGGTCTTTGATGATGGCGACATGTATGTTAGACGACAGTGGCGTATTGCCCAACGGTTGACAGACTTATTTTGGAGCAGATGGGTAAAAGAGTTTTTGCCAGAGCTAATTCCTCGTCGTAAATGGGATAGGGAAGGTCCGCAATTAAAAGTAGGAGATCTTGTTATAGTAGTCGATCCATCATTATTTCGAAACTATTGGCCAATAGGTATTTATTATTGAAAAGGTTTATCCAGGTTCAGACGGCAGAGTCAGAGTAGTTGACGTTAGGACTAAGTCAGGAGTGATGAAGCGATCAGCTGCTCGCGTGGCCTTTCTCCAGCTTGATGATGAGTGTCGGCGAACCGACACTTGGGGGGAGGATGTTGACGACGCTCACGTTGCTTCTCGAACACCTGAAATATAAATAATATTAATCAATAAAAAATAAAATATGTAAAATATATACTCATAAAACATTGTTACTTACCTTATGTACTTGCTGTTTTTCTATAATAAATAAGTACGTGTGCATACGGGGACGGTGGCACTTACCGCGATTTTTATCAGTAGGGTGAAGGTATATTTGCAACAACGGCGTTGCACCGCTGAGTACATGATCCCGCGTTTCGAGTTAGTTGCACTAGAACATCATACGAGGTGACACCTATGTCTCCCTCCCCGCGGATGTACACGCGCTCACCAAATTTTTTTTGTATATTTTTCTCCCAGACGACACCAGCGGCCTACATCATCAACAAAAATAATAAGATATTAATTTTGAAATATCAATACTGACAAAATATTCAGGGAAACCATATTTTAAAAGAGTTGATTAATCGTATTATAGCTGTGTAGACATGAATAATTAATTTGACTAAATATTATCTGTTATTTAATTTTAGTTTCTGTTATAGAATATAATTTAACGTTTTTATCAACTCGCTTTAATGTATGTCTGTTCGGGTTAAGCAATATTGATTTTACTCAATGAGCTAGAGAATTGCCATTTAAAAAGATAGCTCGGAATCGGTTGACAATATAAGAAAGTGTAAGTTGTTTTTAAATATGTTTCTACTATTGAGACGCGAGTTCGATTCGTGTTTTAGGTTTCCGTACCCGAAGGGTAACCAGCGGGACCACATTACTAAACCTCCGATGTCTGTCCTCTGTCCGTCTGCAGCCCGCTGACAGACAGATGAACGCACGTTTCATGATACATGATAGTAATAGGTAGACAGTTAAAACTTTTAAGGAATGTGTATTTCTGACGCCGCCGTAACAGCAAATAACAAAAAAAAATTAAATTACAAATTAAGGGGTCCTCCATTAAAGGAGGGAGGGGGAAATGCACACAGAGTCCGTGGTGCTATATTCGCTAAAAAATTAAATAAAATAAGATAATATTTTGAAATTAAAGGTGGCACAATTAAATTAGAAAACTTTACAAATCTTTACGCTTTGTTATAGAGGCACACTTGCTTATTTTACAAAAGTATTTAAAAAGTACTTATATAGTATTTACATATCTACATTATTATCTTGTGCGATGGTATGGAACCCTCCATGAGCGAGTTTGACTTGCACCTAACCGATTTTTATTCCTTCCACAAAATAATTCACAGTCTACCTTATGGTAAGAGGCTTATCTAACCCAAAGATCACCCAAACAATTTCAAACAAAGTAAGCTACAATGTCTCCTCTGAAGACTAACATGGGATGCCTTACAGCTTGTAATTATACCGGCTCTCTTATACTTCACAGACCGTGATGTGCTTTGTTCCAGTCTGAAAGGCATATATTCCTGTACATGCCGTGAGGTATTCCATCTTAATCCTAAGAGGTGACGGCACATAAGTAACTTTTTTGCTTAAAGTTGGTTGCAGGCGTCCATAAACTGCACTGGCCACTCACTATCCGATACGTCACTAAGGACTGTAAGTTTGTTCGTCACTTCAATTCTATATAAAAACATTTTAAAAATCACTTATATGTACCCATATTCTTTCAAAGGCAACTGATGTCCAAGTCGCTGTATGCTAAATATGTGTAAGCTAAATCATGAAATAAATACATATTTATCGGTACTTAGCTTACTTAAAAACACTTAGATAGATAGATAGATAGATAGATAATTCTTTATTGTACACCAAATCAATACATAAACGAAAGAAGAAGAAAAAAAAAATAGTGTCACAATGGGCGGTCTTATCGCTAAAAGCGATTTCTTCCAGACAACCTTTGGATGGACAGGATCGCAAAAAAATAGTAAATTGTGTGGTTTGGTGATGCAGAAACAATATTTATAAAAATATCCATATTTTATATAATATAATTAGAAATAAACAACAAATAAATACAAAAAAAAATACGAATGTATACTACATATATAAATGGCACGAACTCAAAGATTAAGATAGTGACTGTGTACAAGTTTCTGAAAAACAGGTAAAATATTTTCGAAGGAAGTGAAGAAGTCAATTCGAGATGAAGGACAGTAATATACCCCCAGCAAAATTTTCGTGTGACTAAGCTTCACCTCAATAAAAAGATGTTCACCTGCATTAAGCGGAGTTGGTTGAGATGACATATCAACAACAGAAAAGGAAAATATACGCACGGAGATATATTGCCACACCTCCACCACCGCCAACAGTACGATCATTTCTTATGAGGTGAAAGCCAGGTAAAGAATAATTTGTGGAAGGAAGACAAGGCTTAAGCCATGACTCAGAAACGAGAATAGCATGAATATCCTTAGAATCAAAGGTAGCCAGCATATCTGAAAAGTGAGCCGGAATGCTTTGGGCATTAATGTGAACGACGTTGAAATTATTGGGAACATCAGAAAATTGTGAAGCTAGTATTTCAGAGAGAGGCTGTAAGCTAGGGATATTGCCATCATCACTATCTGCAGTTTCAGTATCACTACTAATGTCTAAGAATGACATTACTAAATAACTATTAATATGTAAAATTTATATGTGAAAAATATAACGTACAATAAGTAAAATACTATTAAAAAATAAGGTAATAAATTTCCTAAAACTAAGAACAAACAAAAAAAAACGAATAAAAATAAAATAAAAAGTATTTTAGTGTCCACCTGCCAGTTGAGTGTTTTTATAAATACAGTTTAAGTACATTATCTTACGACACTTTACTACTAAATAGAAAATAAAAAAGAGGATTAATAATATCAAGGTTTAAGTAAAAGAAAGAAAAAAAAATTCAATAAGTGCACAAAACAAACACCGTTATGGGAAACGCAACTGACAATGCGTTTGTTAACATTACGTTGTCGTTAAAGCGCGACATAACCTTATAATTGTGATATTAGTGTTAACATTATCTGTGGTATAACGTAGTATTCGCAACACAAACTAATAAGAGTACTATAATAACGTACACAACAATGGCTCAGAAGGTCTGGAACCCAGAACCGTGAAGCCAGTTAAATAAAAATAAAAAAGTCACAACAATAATGTACAGAATACTTTTACTCCTAGCAGATTTAAGATAATGTTACACATTGTCAATAAGTAATGATAATGTTTCGCATTGTCAGTTAGTAATGATAATGTTTCACATTGTCAATTTGTAAACATTTTTTTGGTATAATAAATGGGAAGTGGGGTTAATAATTATTATGCTTATTATATGTAGATTCAATGGTTAAAAAAAAATTGCACAAAACATAAGGTATAGTCTACATACGTCCCACTGCTGGGCACAGGCCTCCCTATATTGATGATGATGAGAGGGTTTTGCACTAGCTTATAACACATTCACAAAGAAATAAGTCTCACAAGATATTTATTGTAATTGTAAAGCATTAAAAAAATGGCATTTAGGCACGGCAAATCCTGTACACTTAACACTTAACACTTCTTCACAACGGCGTTTCGCTTGGGCCTCCCAGCTGTAGTTTTCGTTACTGGTTTTGGGCTTGTCTGGCAATCGATTTTGCTGATGTCGTTCAGACAGGTAACACGATGTCTGGTTCCATCAGGTTTCACAATGTACTTAGGTAATTTCACTTAGGTTCGCTATTCGAGTGTACATTTTGGTATGTATTTATTTTTTCTTTATATGTTGGATGGGGTGGCCCACTGGAAACATAAGGATGCTATTTTGAATACAACTGCATATTTGGGTGACAGTCTAGTCGTTACCTTGAGGTTGTGATTATTCACTCCACACAAAAGGATCAAATATTGATTGGTGTATTTAACTGTAAAACAAAAAGATAAGCTGACTTCAAAAACAAAAAAAAAGAATATTTATACGTGGTAGAGCCATGCTGTAGTTATATTAGTAGTATGGTTGTAGCACGAATGGGTCGGCTCGTCCGGGGAAGGACAACGCTCTCACAGAATACCAGCGTCAAAAGGTAGCTTTATGCTGCTGTGTTTCGTATGGTGAGTGTCGAGAACCGGAGACCCTTTTTACTGGAAACGAGGCATTCCATTTTAGCCCTCACGGGTGGCAACGCATCTGCATTTTGATTCGTAAAGGGGGATAGATGTAGATGTCAATGGGCCACAACAACCACTTACCATCAGGTGGACTGTGTGCTCGTTTGTCACCCTATTCTATGGAAAAAAAACGTGTTTATTTTTCCTACATATTTTAATAGCTTCCGAAGTAGATGCTAGGGCAGTGTGTATCACTTTTCAAGGGGACTTACAACCCCAAACAATTCCGTTCGCAAGAAGCGACAGAGAAAAACGAAACAGGGGATTGCTAGCAGCATCCTTATAACAACAATTCAAGTAATTAAAAAACCGTTTTTATGTAGTATAGCCACGCTGCAGCTATATTATGGTTGTACCACGAATGGGTTGGCTCGCCAGGGGATGGACAACGCTCTTATAGCTCCTCTACATGATGGGCCATCGTGATGGTCCACTATGATGGGCCAACGTGTGGAGGGCGTAGTTGTGTCGGATGGCTTATGGCGCGTGCGATGGTCTCGGGGATGGCGACAGTGTCAGTTTTTCCGCAGCACAGCAAGGTGGGCCAGCAATGGCGATACACGTGGCCCATTCCACAGTTGGGCGCACTCGACGGTTGAGTGTGGAAGCAATTTTTCTAAATAAAGATGTAGATATGTAGGTATTACATCCATAAATAGATAGCAGCGGCTAGCCTAGTGAGCATGTATGAGTGCGCGCTGCGCTCCCCCTCCGTCCGTCCCACTGATCGGGGAAACAATTTGTAGCGAAAGGCAAGATGTTTTATAACAAAAACGGGCGCGCGAAATTTTATAAACAGACCTTTGGTAGTCCGGATGTCACGAAAAATCTATTGAATGTATCTGTTTAAAATAAAATTATTTGCATTTTTGAACAACTAATCTATCCCTGTATGGTAACTGTTTTGCAATTTTCGTTCTTCTTATGGTATTTATTTCCGCCCAAAGATGTGTTAAGAATAGTGTAGAAATTCGGAATTTTCGACACTTATAACTTTTAAACATACTCTTTTTTTACTTTTTCGTTTCCATACAGAGCTAGATAATGATGAGACAAATTGAAATCTTTTTTTATTTTGAACGTACACCATCAAACAGTGGAGTAATCGCCGGACAACGTTTGTATGGAAGAATAAGCGACTAGTGTACCCTTAAGGTATTTTTTTTTTAAAAAGTTACATTTGTGATTCAAATTGGAGATTGCAGTTTTCATTTGTAGTTTTGATGTATAGATAAAAACAAAATGTAGTATATTTTTTGTCATACCTTGATCGAAAGTTCGTATTTCGACCCTGTTTTCAGGGACGAAAGTGCCACATTGTCTCCCGATTCAATGACTTATTAATTTAGCACGCATTAAATTTTTAGCTCTTTAGTACGTATGGATGTAATTACTCTAAGTTCATGATACTGTTACGAGCTTGAGGTTCGGGACAATAAAAAATGCCGATAGAATTACCTAAATTAACACTTTAATTGTCTTTACACGGTGCTTGTTCCGGGTACATGACGTCAACTTAGGCGCGCAACAATACTTTGATATAAATTATATTACTTGAATTTAAATTGAAATTTTGATCCTGATCTAATAAAAAATAATGTACGCACTACGGAAGAAAAGTACGACATTGCAACCCGCGTCCTTTTAACGCAATATACAATACCACTCGGGCTCTGAGACCCATGAAGCTGTAAAAGCAAAAAGGAAAACAGCATTCACATAATGATTTCTTATATTTACGCGAACACTACACATGATTAAAACTACTTTTACGGATTTTATCGCGTTTATTTTTGCTTTTAATTACTTTTATTTTTAATTCCAGACGTTTCGGGCGCTTTCCAGCACCCATGGTCACGGGGGACTGAGATGACTGACGTCCCGATGTCATTGTTAAACCCGGAGTACCTTCAGCTTTTTTAATTATTGTTTATGGACCGATCTATGCAAAATGAACTGACTATGTCTTGAGGTCTTGCAGTGGTATGCTTGGGTTTAGTTTTAATTTTATTGATTATAGGATCCCAAGCAGGTGGTAGTACCCAGCCTCCTTCTCTATTGAAATTAGGATGTTTTTAATTTCAATAGCCTCACATATCACCCTTGGTAGGAATCGGTGTTCTTTCGCGAGGATTTGTGGTCTATCAAATCTGATATAATGGTTGGGGCCGTCTAGGATATGATCACAAACTGCAGACTTCCCGGAACGTTGATGCTTCACATCAGCTATATGTTCTTTTACGCGGGTTCTAATTGATCTTTTTGTTTGTCCTATATAAGAGAGACCACATTCACAATCAAGCTTGTACACTCCTGCATCTTGTAGAGGAATATGACACTTGACGGATGGTAGGAACTGACTAATCTTCTTCGGCGGCTTGTAGAATGTTCTAATAGAAGCTCGCTTCAAGATATAGCCAATCTTGTCTGTGACACCTCTGACATATGGTAGTACAGCAGGCACACGCTCGACTTCGGCCGGCTTCACTCGGTCACTGTGACGTAGGCGCGGGACACGAAGTTTGTTGTCGTGCAGAACTTGCTTGACGTGCTGAAGCTCGGCGGCCAGGTGTTTGATGTCACAGATCCCTCGTGCTCTCTGTAACAAAGATTTTCCCACGGTAGCTAACTGTGAAGGATGGTGGTGAGATTCACCGTTTAAATATCGGTTTGTATGGGTCTTTTTCCTATACACAGTGTGACCAATGGTGTTATTAGAATTTCGGATGACTAACACATCTCGGAAAGGTAAGGAATTATTTGCCTCTAACTCCATAGTAAATTGAATTTTAGAGTTTATGGAATTAAGATGTTCTAAAAATGCAGTTACTTTGTCTGATGGTAAAATTGTGAAAGTATCGTCTACGTACCGCTTGTAGATCCTTGGTGTAACAGGTGCAGTAAGGAGGGCTTTCTCCTCAAAGTCTTCCATGAATATATCGGCGACAATGGGAGATACAGGTGAGCCCATCGCAACACCATCTACTTGCTTGTAAAACTCTTCCTTCCACAATAGATAGCCAGATGTAAGGCAATGTCTTAGTAATACTGCATATTCTGCTGGCATGTTATTTTCCTCTAGTTTCCTAGTTATAATTGTGATGCAGTCTTCAACAGGTAGGCATGTAAATAGAGACTGAACATCAAAACTGACCATGGTTTCATTGTCAGTAAGATGTAGGTCTTTTATTCCACTGACAAAATGGTATGAATCCTTTTAGTGTGTGCTCTTGTGTGTCCTCTAAGTGGTGATAATATTTTAGCTACGTATTGAGCCAATCTGTAAGTTGGTGAATCAATCTGACTCACTATTGGACGTAATGGAGCATTCGGTTTGTGTATTTTTGGTAACCATAGCCATGCTGCAATTATATTATGGTTGCAGCACGAACGGGTCGGCTCGATCGTGGGTGTTTAAAATATATTGTAACTGTGAAGCGTTCTAAATATGGGTATTTAATCAAATGATTAAATAATTAAAATCAGGACAGGTACCTATATGTACAAATCCGTTTTATCCCGTGCCCTCTACGTAATAGCAATTCAATGCCAAACCTGGGTAGAGCCTCATGTAGTGAAGATTTGACAATACCATTATTCCCGTTATACCTACGTACGAGTATTGAAGATCGCAATACCAGATGACTTGATACCATAGACGCTGCTTCATGACGAGATGTTAATAACTCTCACTAAAAAGTGACAAAGGAGCACATAGTCCACCTGATAGTCTTTTTTTGTCTTTTAGTCATTAACGTTACCTCCACACTAAGATTTTCTCCCACTAGATGGAGTGACGACCGGGTAAGACATGCAGGAAGTCGATGGATGCAGGTGGCTCAGGACCGTGCTTTGTGGCATTACTTGGTGGAGGCCTATGTTCAGCAGTGGACTTGTGAAGGGCTGTAATGATGATGATGATAATGATGATGAACAATTGGCACGTTGTCGTATCAGTAGCCCATATCGATGTCAAAAAAATAGTAAGTGGATGTTGTGGCCCGTAGATGTCTACATCTATCCTCAATCAAGAATCAAAATGCAGATGTGTGGACCCGTAGGAACTAAGATAGAACGCTTTGCTTTTTTTTACACCACATGAAACAGCAGTATTAATCTGCTATTTCACGCTGGAATTCTACGAGGGTGCAGTCCTTCACCGGGAAAGACCGCATCCAGAATTCATTCAGTCAGACCATTAGTGCACATACTATAATCCAGTGTTAATATTTGGTCACCTTAATGGCCTATGGGAAATAATTGTCAAAAAATATTTCTGTGTGAAGCGAATCCAGGAGCAGTATACAACAAGGCGATGGTAAAGCTTGTTCTACGCCCCTTTGGCCAATACAGGTCCCGGGCTGATTGCTAGTATAAGATAAAATGAAAATAGATTTTAGAAGTCTGTTCTGTAATTTATTCGTTTTGTTTATGTACGTGAGTGCTGTGAATATTGCTCATAAATAAATGGATAAATAACTATAAATTAAGTTTAATTTAGGCAGTAAGAACTAATATTACAACTTTAATATCAACATCGTCATCGTCATCATCATAATCGTCATCACAAGACTACCAAAATGTACTGCTGAACTTAAGCCTAGGGGAAATAATTGGCAACCGCATTTTTGAGTAGTTTCCAGGAAGATGCTGCTACCCATCTCCTGTTTAAGCTGTTCTCTGTCACCTCTTATGACACCCACGGGGTGATATGGGGTAGTGGATACTTTACTCTGCCACTATACGGCATACGTCATGTTGGACCAACCAAATAAGCGACCTGATTCAAGCTGACATGTACGTGCTTAAACTGAGAATAAATTGAAGAGGGTTTGAACAATTGGCACGTTATCATGTCAGAGGGCCATATCAAGGTCAAAAAAGTAATATTAAACCAAATATTTGCGCAGCAGCCTCAAACATTGAATAAAAATTATTAATCACATATGAATAAGGGCGTATGCATCCATTTCGAATGTGGGAAAACTTGGCGCTTTCGCGCTGTCGCAGCTGTCTCGCTCGCACACTGCCGGGCAATGGTACTAAAATACCGGTTACAGTTCAGCCGAGGCGTCCGTGAAATTTACGGGTTGCGAACTGTGTATTCGTCATTGGCTTTTGTGAACATACGGGTAGGAATTTATTAAAACCAATTTTAGTGTTTAGTACATTATGTAGGCTATTTACTGTTTTTTATAGCAGTAGTGGCGACAAACAACTCATTTCTACCATTGGTATTTATTCTAAGGTTTAATTACACAAAAGTTCAAGAATGGATACGACCGCCACACGGAGAATTAAATCTAAGCTATATAGTTTTTCTATCATAACTACTAAGCTTTTGCCACGGCACCTAAAAGCTAAAGCGCAATATATTACATAGCGAATGTCAAAAAAGTAAGCAAATAGGCCTGTTGTTAATAGCCATAACCTAATTACGGATTTAATAATAGAAACTCCGTTTACCGTTACCCATTATCTAACATTAGACGGACGACGTGCTCGTTTGTTACACTTGTTTCAATGTGCAAAAAAGCAATAAAACTATAATAGCATTTTTGGTTCTGGTGTAAGCGAGTCTATTTTCTTTTATTCAACTTGCGAATTTACTGAGTGGCGACTATGAGAAAATTCTAGAAAAATCACGTAAATCACATAACTTCCGATAGATGGCTATAAACATTTCGCTTATTCCAGATGTAACATACCCAACCCAGCGACCGACAGCTGGGTCAAGGAAGCTAACGTATGCGATAGTCAATCCGTTTTAAGCGTGATAATAAAATAAAAAAATACAACTCCTCTTTTTTAAAGAATTAGGGTTTCAAACGGGCACACAGTCCACCTGAGGGTAAATTGATGATGTGGCACATAAACATCTACATTTATCCTTGACTTAGATTCAAAATTCAGAAGGGTTGTTACTCCTACGAAATAAGACGGAATTACTCGTTTTCGGTAAAAAAGGTCTCCGGTTCTTTTCACTGACCATACGAAACACAGCAGCAACGAGCTACTATTTTACGCTGCTATTCTGTGAGAGTGTGGACCTACCCCATCGAGCCGACCTATTCGTGCTTACAACCTTAATATATCTGCAGCATGGCTCTACTACGTTAAAACACTCCTCCATACAACAGAAAAGGCCCGTGTCCAACAATAGACTTGTACGGGCTTGAAGAAGAAAACGAAGCGGTTACTATCACAACAACTGCTCGTATGTTCTCAGCGTTAGTTCAACATAAACTATTTCCTGCAGCATAAGCGGATATTCGGATTGTTCGTGTGAGCTCTTCTAATATAATTGCTGCTAACTTTTCTTATTATCGGTTCCACGAATAGCATGATATATGGATGAACTGAAAGTTTAACTGCACCTTATCTATAATAGAATAGAGGCGATTGTTGTAGTTATATATTTGAACGGTATTCGATTCGATTGGTGCCGTTGTAATGAATCGGAAATAAAATATATTCATACGGGCGAATAGATTTACTTCTTCGTTCTTCTTTAACAGTGTTTATAAACCAATACTTGATTATATTAATTCTTTGAGAATTCGACCGGGGAAGGACCACGTTCTCACAGAATTAGTAGTTCACGTACTTAGTAGCATCACGGAGTGAACGAGTTGGCGGTGTTTCACCCCCATGCCTAGGAAAGCAAGAAAAGTTTTATCCACCACACCAGACGTGTCGGATTGCCGTCCTATCGGGTTTTGAGATTGAGGGATTAGAGAATGCAGAGAACCGGAGGCCCTTTTTACTGAATGCCCCTTCATTCCATCTTAGTCCTCAAGGGTGACAACGCAACTGCATTTTGATTCGTAATTGAGGAAAGATTTAGATGTCTCTGTATGCTTATTTGTCACACTTATCCTATTAAAAGTTTGTTCATATTATTTTCAGTCTCCAAGATCCACTATCACCCATGATCTTTAAATTCTACCCTCATCACCTCCATTGTTGGTAATCCACTACCAAGCGTTTCTCCAGGTATTTCTACTATGTACGATCACAGAATAGAAGAGAATAAAATATTGTTTATGAAATATAAATTACAAGTTATAATTCCTACATTAAAAGTTGTAGCCCACCATTGGCTCTCCCCTCACTTTTAAGAGCGTTTTAGGGCAAGAAAATGTCCCGCGCGCTACCCCAATGCGTGTTGGCTGACTTCACATGTTTCCTAAATATACTTTTTAGACATGCAAATTTCCTCACGATTTTTAATTCACCGCCGATTAAGTTAATCAGCATTTAAAATTGCATTTTTAGTAATTTCATTGGTGCCTGCGGGTATCGAATCCGGGTTGTTAGCATACAGTGAAATTTACAGCGAGCTCAAAGCCCCTGAGCTACTTATTAAAAGTTACTTAATAAGTATTATGCTTTTACCATTGCTTTAGAAAAAAATCGCTATCCTTGGAAAAACACATTGAGGAATTTATTATCGCATGATATGAACCTATTTATAGGGACCCTAAAAATAGAGCCTGCTCATTTCATAAAGGTGAACAACGATCATGCAATTCCTCTGGTGTTGCGGAATTCCAAAGCTCGCATTGTTCACTTAAAATCGGGTAAGCCGTATGCTCCTTTGTTTTTATAATAAAGGAATGCTTTCTGTATAATAATTTCAGAAGAGAAGCTCAAACTAAGATAAATCTGAATAATTATAAAATTCAACAAGACGAACTTCTTGACTTTGTTAATGTAAAGCGAGCTTCTGACTAAGAGATTATTTTAAATTTCATACCTTGTGAAGCATTTAGAAAGGTAACATTTTAGCATACCCTTGTTAAGGCGAAACATTTGTAATTCCAGTGGGAGAGTTTTCATTTTGGAAACAGTTCTTGTTACGTAGTTAATTTAAAAGATTCGAGTGTCCAACCTGTAACAATTTAAATAAAGAAAGAACGAATAGTTGTTAGTATTCAGTAAAGTAAAGTAATAGTAAAGCAACAGTCTTTATACATCCCAAAGTTGGGCACAGGCCTTGTCCCATCATTTCTGACAGGGTATTAGGGAAAATATCCTTCGAGCTGCCTAATGCATGTCAGCTGACTTTACATGTATTTAATTTTTTTTCTAAGAGATGCAGCTTTCCCAACAATATTTTTCTTCACCGTCAAGCCGAGTGAATCATAACTTAAAGTTTAAATTAATAAAGTCATAAGTACCAGCTGTGATCGAACGAACGAAAATCGGAAAGCGAGTGTTTACGGGAAACAAGGCATTCCCACATAGTCCTTAGAGATGATTCCCATCTGCATTTTTATTCTTAATCGAGGATGGATATAGATGTAAACGAGCTACAGATTCCATTTACCGTGATCTGGACTGTGAACTCGTTTGTCAACCTTATTCTATAATATATACATATTATTACGAGCTTGAGGTTCGTGGCAATTAAAACTACAGATTGAAAAAGTATGAAATTCAGATTTTGATAAAAAATAAAAGACAACTTCAGAAAACTAAAAAGTATAAAAATATCTAAAAGTTTTTGAAATCGTTGTTAAAGCATAGCCTACAGGAAAACAAAAGCCCAGATTTCAGAAAATACAAAGTGAAAATTATTTTATTATTTTTAGTTTTTCGATGTGTGGTTTTATCAATTTTTATTTAACGTTTTATTTCTTGGCCCTTTAAGTGGACTGTGGAATAATCACAAGCTCTATTTAACAACTAAAATGTTATCTCAATATTTACATTAAAACTTCATCACCTATTTTTCCACACACAGTGGTAAAATATTTCCTACAAATTAAATGAAACCACCCCTGACATTTAACCAATTTTATTTAAAAATAGAGATATTTTGGTACACAACTGACGAAAATATATCGTAACATACGATTTTACGACATTACTAAAAAATATATACGAATTGATAACCTAGTTTTTAAGTCGGTAAAAAGAGAGCCCTACTATAATTTAGAAGAGCGATGGTAAAACAGATTTCAAATGCGTCCAGTGAAAATAACAATCGAGAATGGAACAACTGTGATTAATGCTGGCGCCATTATTCAGCCCGTGGCGGGCCGCAAATTGATGCCTTGACGATCGCACAATTTGAAGGACTGTGTACTTGCAGGTGACTGTAATGCTACAGTACATACAAGCGACAATTGGTTTTAATCTTAAATTTATTCATATTTTAAACTCATATGATACATAATATAAAGTAAAATATATTATCATTATATAGATAAGATATAATATAAAGTAAAATATATTATCATTATAGTTCTTTTATATATTATATTATTATGGTCAATTTAAACATTCAAGTTTGGAAAAGTACATTTGATCCTTTTTTATATTTACGCGAATAATACACATGAAATGCAACTAATTTTACAAATCTTGTCGTGTTTAATTTAAACTTTTTTAATTCCTGGCGTTTTAGAAACTACAACAATCTGCAGATAAAATAAGTTTTATTTAACTTACATTTGGCAAATATCCAATAAAGTGCATTTACGTGGTAGAGCCATGCTGCAGTTATATTAGTAGTATAGTTGTAGCAC
Organism: Parnassius smintheus behrii; assembly: GCA_036936625.1. Classification (NCBI taxonomy): domain Eukaryota; kingdom Metazoa; phylum Arthropoda; class Insecta; order Lepidoptera; family Papilionidae; genus Parnassius; species Parnassius smintheus. Next base: position 8,923,607 of record JAUPFT010000031.1, read on the forward strand.
GAATGGGTCGGCTCGACCGGGGAAGGACCACGTTCTCATAGAATACCAGCGTCAAATAGTAGCTTAATGCTACTGTGTTTCGTATGGTGAGTGTAGAGAACCGGAGACCCTTTTTGCTGGAAATGGGGCATTCCATCTAAGTCCTCACGGGTGACAACGCATCTACATTTTAATCGTAATCGAGGATAGATGTAGATATCTATGGGCCACAGAAACCACTTACCATCAGGTGGACTGTGTGCTCGTTTGTCACCCTATCCTATAAAAAAATATCTATCTTACTTTTAACAATTTTAATCCACCGCACTGCTCTTGACCACTCTCGCACCTAGCTTATCTTTATATGATCGTTAGCGATCCTCCTTGTGGCTAACGATTGATCGTGTGGTTGGAGGGTAGTTTGGGTTTAGCGGCGGTTTGTTGTTAATTTTGCAGCTTACGGCTGCATGCGGTCCGGTTTACATTTTGAGAAGGGACAAGTGCGTATTTTATCAACACTTATCATTCGTCACTACCTGTTCATACGCACTAAGCACATGGCATTTATCAGTTTTTGTGTTCTCAAAATGTAAACCGAGCCTAAGGTAAGTGGTGGATTGCACGTTGGATGACGTAGTAGTCGCATTACGTAGTAATCACTACTAGAGTGCGCATCAGCTGTTTCCATATTCTACATTATATATTGGATCCATATTCTGTGATGTTAGTGCTGTTGGCTAGTTACTTTTTACAGTTTCATGAAACTCATGGGTTTTATAGTACCGACTAAATTAAGGCTGACGGAAATTCGATACGACCGGAGAGAGATCAGGCAAAAGACCAACGGATTTACGCGCTTTTCTCGTCACGAGGCTGAAACACCGCCAACTTCCTTGCTCCATCCACTACTGAGAAAAATTCAATTACAAAATTTTACCTGACCAGGGATTCGAGCCCACGATTACATGGTTAACTATCAAGTTTACGATCACTTAACTAATGAGACAGTCTGACTGACTTGTTATTTCATAAAAGGCAGTAAAACCTAACGTATAAGCAGTCATTAAATTCAAAGAAGTTGATAATGAAATACGTTTAATTTTAAATTTCCTAATAAAATCCCCGGTGGCAATTCAGCTTACTGTTCAAGTGAAAACTAATTTCCTTCGTTATTTCACGGCCGCCATTATCGAAGCTCCGTCCCGTTTCCTCATTGTCTTTGTTGTGTGGTGAATTTGACAAGGTTCCTGCTTCATTATTTTGAATTCAATATTGGCATCATTATCAAATCATGTATCAAATGTATGTATAAATGTTTGTAGTGAACATTTTTTAGGATATACAGGGGAAAATCTCGATTTTAACTAAATGTCTGGGGCTGTAAAGCTTTTTTGCCCGGAATCGGCAATTCAAAGATAGCAAGGTAGTTCTAGTAGTCGTTTTATAATTTGTGATAAAACCCTCTGGCGTCGCGAAATGGCGTTAGGTTCATATTACTGCTTCACTATTAGTAGTCGTTTTATAATTTGTGATAAAACCCTCTGGCGTCGCGAGATGGCGTTAGGTTCATATTACTTCTTAAATTTTTGTTGTAAACCCTTATTTTTAGGGAAAAACTCGATTTTAACTAAATATCAACGATTTTATCGAACGATTTTAATAAAATTCAACAAGACGAACTTCTTGACTTTGTTAATGTAAAGCGAGCTTCTGACTAAGAGATTATTTTAAATTTCATACCTTGTGAAGCATTTAGAAAGGTAACATTTTAGCATACCCTTGTTAAGGCGAAACATTTGTAATTCCAGTGGGAGAGTTTTCATTTTGGAAACAGTTCTTGTTACGTAGTTAATTTAAAAGATTCGAGTGTCCAACCTGTAACAATTTAAATAAAGAAAGAACGAATAGTTGTTAGTATTCAGTAAAGTAAAGTAATAGTAAAGCAACAGTCTTTATACATCCCAAAGTTGGGCACAGGCCTTGTCCCATCATTTCTGACAGGGTATTAGGGAAAATATCCTTCGAGCTGCCTAATGCATGTCAGCTGACTTTACATGTATTTAATTTTTTTTCTAAGAGATGCAGCTTTCCCAACAATATTTTTCTTCACCGTCAAGCCGAGTGAATCATAACTTAAAGTTTAAATTAATAAAGTCATAAGTACCAGCTGTGATCGAACGAACGAAAATCGGAAAGCGAGTGTTTACGGGAAACAAGGCATTCCCACATAGTCCTTAGAGATGATTCCCATCTGCATTTTTATTCTTAATCGAGGATGGATATAGATGTAAACGAGCTACAGATTCCATTTACCGTGATCTGGACTGTGAACTCGTTTGTCAACCTTATTCTATAATATATACATATTATTACGAGCTTGAGGTTCGTGGCAATTAAAACTACAGATTGAAAAAGTATGAAATTCAGATTTTGATAAAAAATAAAAGACAACTTCAGAAAACTAAAAAGTATAAAAATATCTAAAAGTTTTTGAAATCGTTGTTAAAGCATAGCCTACAGGAAAACAAAAGCCCAGATTTCAGAAAATACAAAGTGAAAATTATTTTATTATTTTTAGTTTTTCGATGTGTGGTTTTATCAATTTTTATTTAACGTTTTATTTCTTGGCCCTTTAAGTGGACTGTGGAATAATCACAAGCTCTATTTAACAACTAAAATGTTATCTCAATATTTACATTAAAACTTCATCACCTATTTTTCCACACACAGTGGTAAAATATTTCCTACAAATTAAATGAAACCACCCCTGACATTTAACCAATTTTATTTAAAAATAGAGATATTTTGGTACACAACTGACGAAAATATATCGTAACATACGATTTTACGACATTACTAAAAAATATATACGAATTGATAACCTAGTTTTTAAGTCGGTAAAAAGAGAGCCCTACTATAATTTAGAAGAGCGATGGTAAAACAGATTTCAAATGCGTCCAGTGAAAATAACAATCGAGAATGGAACAACTGTGATTAATGCTGGCGCCATTATTCAGCCCGTGGCGGGCCGCAAATTGATGCCTTGACGATCGCACAATTTGAAGGACTGTGTACTTGCAGGTGACTGTAATGCTACAGTACATACAAGCGACAATTGGTTTTAATCTTAAATTTATTCATATTTTAAACTCATATGATACATAATATAAAGTAAAATATATTATCATTATATAGATAAGATATAATATAAAGTAAAATATATTATCATTATAGTTCTTTTATATATTATATTATTATGGTCAATTTAAACATTCAAGTTTGGAAAAGTACATTTGATCCTTTTTTATATTTACGCGAATAATACACATGAAATGCAACTAATTTTACAAATCTTGTCGTGTTTAATTTAAACTTTTTTAATTCCTGGCGTTTTAGAAACTACAACAATCTGCAGATAAAATAAGTTTTATTTAACTTACATTTGGCAAATATCCAATAAAGTGCATTTACGTGGTAGAGCCATGCTGCAGTTATATTAGTAGTATAGTTGTAGCACGAATGGGTCGGCTCGACCGGGGAAGGACCACGTTCTCATAGAATACCAGCGTCAAATAGTAGCTTAATGCTACTGTGTTTCGTATGGTGAGTGTAGAGAACCGGAGACCCTTTTTGCTGGAAATGGGGCATTCCATCTAAGTCCTCACGGGTGACAACGCATCTACATTTTAATCGTAATCGAGGATAGATGTAGATATCTATGGGCCACAGAAACCACTTACCATCAGGTGGACTGTGTGCTCGTTTGTCACCCTATCCTATAAAAAAATATCTATCTTACTTTTAACAATTTTAATCCACCGCACTGCTCTTGACCACTCTCGCACCTAGCTTATCTTTATATGATCGTTAGCGATCCTCCTTGTGGCTAACGATTGATCGTGTGGTTGGAGGGTAGTTTGGGTTTAGCGGCGGTTTGTTGTTAATTTTGCAGCTTACGGCTGCATGCGGTCCGGTTTACATTTTGAGAAGGGACAAGTGCGTATTTTATCAACACTTATCATTCGTCACTACCTGTTCATACGCACTAAGCACATGGCATTTATCAGTTTTTGTGTTCTCAAAATGTAAACCGAGCCTAAGGTAAGTGGTGGATTGCACGTTGGATGACGTAGTAGTCGCATTACGTAGTAATCACTACTAGAGTGCGCATCAGCTGTTTCCATATTCTACATTATATATTGGATCCATATTCTGTGATGTTAGTGCTGTTGGCTAGTTACTTTTTACAGTTTCATGAAACTCATGGGTTTTATAGTACCGACTAAATTAAGGCTGACGGAAATTCGATACGACCGGAGAGAGATCAGGCAAAAGACCAACGGATTTACGCGCTTTTCTCGTCACGAGGCTGAAACACCGCCAACTTCCTTGCTCCATCCACTACTGAGAAAAATTCAATTACAAAATTTTACCTGACCAGGGATTCGAGCCCACGATTACATGGTTAACTATCAAGTTTACGATCACTTAACTAATGAGACAGTCTGACTGACTTGTTATTTCATAAAAGGCAGTAAAACCTAACGTATAAGCAGTCATTAAATTCAAAGAAGTTGATAATGAAATACGTTTAATTTTAAATTTCCTAATAAAATCCCCGGTGGCAATTCAGCTTACTGTTCAAGTGAAAACTAATTTCCTTCGTTATTTCACGGCCGCCATTATCGAAGCTCCGTCCCGTTTCCTCATTGTCTTTGTTGTGTGGTGAATTTGACAAGGTTCCTGCTTCATTATTTTGAATTCAATATTGGCATCATTATCAAATCATGTATCAAATGTATGTATAAATGTTTGTAGTGAACATTTTTTAGGATATACAGGGGAAAATCTCGATTTTAACTAAATGTCTGGGGCTGTAAAGCTTTTTTGCCCGGAATCGGCAATTCAAAGATAGCAAGGTAGTTCTAGTAGTCGTTTTATAATTTGTGATAAAACCCTCTGGCGTCGCGAAATGGCGTTAGGTTCATATTACTGCTTCACTATTAGTAGTCGTTTTATAATTTGTGATAAAACCCTCTGGCGTCGCGAGATGGCGTTAGGTTCATATTACTTCTTAAATTTTTGTTGTAAACCCTTATTTTTAGGGAAAAACTCGATTTTAACTAAATATCCGCGGCTGAAAATTTTTTGTCCGGAATCGGCAATTAAAAGATAGAAAGGTAGTTCTAGTAGTCGTTTTATAATTTGAGATAAAACGCGAGATGGTGTTAGGATTATATTACTTCGCGATATGGTTACTGCCTATGACATAATCAAAAAAAAGATTTGTGAATTTGTGACTGAATATAAGTCAATGGTATCCTTAAACGTCTTATTTTTGCTATTAGCCCTTGTAGAAATGCAAGAGGTTGATTAATGATCGATAAATTGTTGACTTTGGTATAGGTGTTTTCTTGATGCTGACATTCCGAATATTTGCACTAGACATGGGTCGTAGGTACTAGGTACTTGCAAATTCGAGTACCAGGGCTTCCGAGTACGTCCACCTTCAGATACCAACACCAAAAGTCAAGGCTCAAAATACTTTCAATATTATAATTAGAAGTATAGAAGTCTAATAGCATATTATGCTTAAATAGTAAATTTTCAGTCCTTGTTGGAAGGAAAATTCTTGCATAGAACATTGATCCGTTACTGTATACAAATAAAGAGCACAATCGCGTTTACAAAATAAACTCAAACCTTTAAAAGTTCCAACTTTCAACTTTCAAGCCTTGTTGTAAGAAAAATACTTCCGTAGAACATTAATCCGTAATATTATATAAATAAGAAACAGAATTGCGTTTACAAAAAAACTTCCAATCCTTCAAAGTAAATATACCTTGATAGAACATTGATCCGTAACAGAATATAAATAAATACCAGAATCGCGTCGCGTGTCGTCTGAGCGAGAATGTTCAAATAGGTACTATGAAGTCTTGCGAGTATTTTGGGTCGGCACTTGGTCGGCGTACTTGCAAGTAAATACCTGGTATAAAAACCTGATCGCATATATACGCACCTTCCCTAATTCGAACTAAACGCTATAAATCATAATGATTTCTTATATTTACGCGAACACTTATCGCGTATATTTAACTTTTTTCAGTCCGTACTGGTTTACATAATGATTTCTTATATTTACGCGAACACTTATCGCGTATATTTAACTTTTTTCAGTCCGTACTGGTTTACATAATGATTTCTTATATATACGCGAACACTTATCGCGTATATTTAACTTTTTTCAGTCCGTACTGGTTTACATAATGATTTCTTATATTTACGCGAACACTTATCGCGTATATTTAACTTTTTTCAGTCCGTACTGGTTTACATAATGATTTCTTATATTTACGCGAACACTTATCGCGTATATTTAACTTTTTTCAGTCCGTACTGGTTTACATAATGATTTCTTATATTTACGCTTATATAAATCATCTTTTATAATGCGCACACCTAAGGAGTGGAATGCCCTGCCGGCGTCTGTTTTTTGCGAGTACCTATAACCTGCACCTCATTAAGGTGCGTGTTAACAGCTTTCTCTGGGCAAACTTGCTCCATCGTAGACCTCATCTTTGTCCCTGGGCCAGATGGAGGTCAAGAGTGATCCCCTTTTTAATAATAAAAAACTATGTTTTAATGATTTCTTAAATTTACTCGAACACTACACATTGAATAAAACTATTTTTACGGATTTTATCGCGTTTAATTACTAAGCGCAAAGCAGACGGAGCTTAAAGCTCGTTTTCGTAAATCGACCAAAATTAATATTCAAAAACCGAAGGTAGCCGGACTGACTATGACATTGGGACGTCAAACATCTCAATCCTCCCCGTGACCATGGGTGCTGTAAAGCACCCGAAACGTCGGGATAATAAAAATAAATTAAAGTAGTTTAAACGCGATAAAATCCGTAAATAATAGTTTTATTCCAACTATTTTTTTCCTACGGTGCCGTTTAGGAATAAGAAATCGGATGGTGTGATTGTGTTTTTCCAAGATATGCTAAAACATATTTATGACTGGCTGTTGGATTTCATTGGTTTTGATTTTTATAGATGTAGATGTCTATGGGCTCCAGCAACCACTTACCATTAGGTACAGTCCACCTAATGGTAAGTGGTTGCTGGAGCCCATGCCCATGCTTGTTTGTCACCCTGCCCTATAAAAAAAATTCACTCGGATCAGTCCGGCTATAGCCCTGAGCCATTTAAAACGTTCATTTTCGATGTGTTGTTTTTAAAGGCAGCACTTGACTACTACCCCACCTGGATGCCGCCGAAAAAAAAATTTACGTGGTAGAGCCATGCTGCAGTTATATTAGTAGTATAGTTGTAACACGAATGGGTCGGCTCGACCGGGGAAGGAGCACGCTCTCACAAAATACCAGCGTCACATAGCAGCTTAATGCTGCTGTGTTTCGTATGGTGAGTGTAGAGAACCGGAGACCATTTTTACTGGAAAAGAGGCATTCCATCTTAGGCTGACAACGTATCTGCATTTTGATTCGTAATCGAGGATAGATGTAAATGTCTATGGGCCACAGCAACCAATTACCATCAGGTGGACTGTGTGCTCGTTTGTCATCCTATCCTATAAAAAAAAAAGAAAAAAAAGTTGCTTCGAGCGAACAAAAGCCGTAACGTATTCGATAAGCTGCAGTTTTCATAACAAGATATTTTTAAGGCAGATTGCACAGTCGGGAAGGAATTCCCTAGGTGAAAGTTTATCGACCAGTTTGGTGATATATTGAAAATAGGTCAAATCAAGAGTACCCTTAACCGACGAGCATGTATGCGTAGGTATATGAATGTTAAGGAGGTGAAAGATGTGTGTCAGGATCGTGCCAAATGGAAGTCTGTAGTCTCTGCCTACCCCTCTGGATGATAGGTGTAAATGCTTTTGTATGTATATGTACACTTTTGAGTTTCAGTTAAGGTTTAAAAAAACTATATATAATCTGAAATGAGAAGCGCATTCACAGTCTTTTTGACACCAAGTGGTTATCACAGTCTATGAACATTGGACACCTGTAACTAACTTTAAAAAAAGGGCTACCTCCGAGGACTAAGATAAAAGAGCTCGGGTTATAAGAGACTAGTAATATTATACTTTAGTAATTATTAACCGATTTCAAAAAGGAGGCGGTTCTCTATTTCTATTTTATTTATGTATGCTACGCGATAGCTTCGAAGATTGTGAACCGAATTTATTGATTCTTATTTATTAAATAGGCTTCACCTCAAGGGTGGTTCCATTAATTTTTGAAGAAAAAAATCCACTCCCAAGGGTAAAGGGAAAATAAGCGAAAGAGTTTCATATTGGACTACTGTTTCAGAAATTTCATATGATATGTTCGCAGATTGAAAACAGATTTTAATGATGCTTTTTATTAAATAAGGTTTTTTTTCTTCAAAGCTTGTCCCATATAAAGATGGAAAAATCCCTCCCCCCAAGGGTAGCAAATAAACAACTTCTTTTTTAGCAATTTGAAGCTATAATTATATTTACGAATATATGTAGCTAATACACAGTAATAATACGCTATCATATAGTTATATATCGCAATAAGGCAATCGCAGTTTATGAATTTTTTTCCAGTCTTTATTACAAAACTCTGTTGCTCATCTCCTGACTTTCAGTTTTCCTCTGTCGCTTCTTACGACACACGTGGAATGATACGAGATACCAAGCGGTTCGTTGTTGTCATAGCAATTATTGAAGGTGATGAGGTAGAGCCACGCTGCTGCTATAATTATGGTTGTAGCACGAATAGATAGCCGGCAGTGGGTAGGACCTTGCTCGCAAAGTACACCAGCGTAAAATATAATATAAACACTCACGCCGGTCACCCAGAGAGGTAGGCGGAGACTGCGGACTTTCATTTGGCACGATCCTGACATACCTCTTTCGCCTCCTTTACATCCATATATCTACGCATACATGCTCGTCGGTTAAGGGTACTTCTAACGTGGCCCATTTTCAAAATATCGCCAATTTGGTCGATAAACTTTTTTCTAGGGCGTCCCTTCTCGACTCGGCCGTTCACATCTGCTATATAAATTTGCTTTGTCACTCTTTTCTCATTCATTCTTTCTACATGACCAAACCACCGAAGCATTCCTTTCTTAATCCTGGTCACAACATCATCTTGCATACCACATTTATCTCTTATCACGCAATTACTCACCCTGTCATTCAGATTCAAACCTAGCATATTCCTTAAAGACCGCATTTCTACAGCATTTATTCTACTTTCGTGCTTCTTCTGCCACACCCAGCTTTCACTACCATACATTAAAGTAGGGACTAACACAGCATTATGAATTACCACCTACATATTACATAATTTAGTGTAAATGTGTCTACGGGCTAACGCCCGTAACGGGCGATTTTACAGATTTTTGATATTTTAATACACGTACGTCCATTGTCTGAAGTAGCCACTTACCATTAGGTGGATCGTAAGTCCGTTTGTTGCTTCACTTTTGTATAAACAAATACCTCTCCTAAAGAACTATCTCATGTCGATCTTTGCAGGCGAAATATCAATCGCAATAGATGTCACGCCACTTCATGGTAAGCGGATACGTTAGCCCGTAGACACATTTACACTCAATTATGTAATATCCTTTTTTGACACATTCTGGTTCTTCATAATAGAGTGTAGTGCCCCATTCACCAGCGTAAAGTAGTAGCTTAATGTTGCTGTGTTTTAATGGTGAGTGTAGAGAGTCGAGAGACCCCTTTACTGGAAACGAGGCATTCCATCTTAGTCTTCAGGGGTGACAACGCATTTACATTTTGATTCTTAATCGAGGATAAATGTAAATTTTTATGGGCAACAGCATCCACTTACCTCTAGTGGACTGTGTGCTCGTTTGTCACCTTTATTTCATAAAAAATGTGACAATATACACAAATAGCCTTATTACAAAACAAGTTTAATAATTAGTCTTAGTTTTAATCTAGATTTCACGAAAGACGACTCGTAGGAATAAGCAAACTTAGATGTAAAGATGTCTCGCTAAGACTGTGGCGGCTCGGCTAAGGGACTGCTTTAATTAGAAGGACTCTTTTAAAACTATGCTTTAAGCCTAAATTATTAATTAACCGTTTTATGTAATAAGATGAAAAGAGTTTTAACCAATTACTCACGTGAGTGGGATTTATTAATATGGTTTTAATTGAATTTAAAATCCAAAATTCCAAGGAACAAATTTGTATATTTTTTTTAATTTTAAATTTTTCGGATCTAATATAGCCTATAACTTAGATCACTCCTGGCAATGCTCTCTGTCTGTCCGTTTGTATCGGTTCCGCGATTCTGAAGATTAGTTTTCTGATGGCCTTCGTCAGATTGCTGTATGACTTTCTAGTTTATAGCAGGCGTAACATACCCTAATCGGTGGTGAAAGCTGTGTTTGGTGCCAGTCGTGGCAATTAAGGCAAATACGCTCTTCTTTAGAGACACTTGTCCAGTTGTAAACTTTTATGGGCTAATGTAGATAAAAAAGTGTTTTTTTGTAGAGTAAAGGAACCAATCAAGCACATAGTCCACCTGATAGTAAGTAAATGATAGGGCCCATACACATACACCCATGGGCCCATACACATCTACATTTATCCTTAATAAATCAAAATGCAGATGCGCTATCATTCCTGAGAACTAGAATAGAATGCCTCGTTTACTCTAAAAAGAGTATCCGGTTCTCTGTACACTCAACAATGAAATCACACAAGCATTGAGCTGCTATTGCACGATGGTATTGAGCGTGGTTCTTCCCCGGTCTCATTTGTGATACAACTACCGTATAGCTGCAGCGTAGCTCTAGCTCATACAAAATGTAAATTTAAATGCACAAAGGTCTAGTTGGAATTTATAACAGGGATGTGATAAATCCCAACGAATTCTACAAGTGTCTACGAGCTCGCCACTTAGTAATATCCTGATCACCGAGCTATACGGTCTTATACAAGATGCAAATATTGTCTTAAGTGCACTTATACTAATTACAGTTAATACAATATATGTAACGTGATTATTGCTCCATTTACTGATTGATCAAGTAAGCTTGAGTAGGTTAATAGGATTTTGTTTCAGAACAATATAATTGCGTAAGTCATATCGGTATCACTTGAAAAACAAATTCCTAAAATAAAAGAAGCCTAAGTTACTCCTTATAACATGAACTATCTGCCAGTGAAAGTCCCGTCAATATCGGTCCAGCCATTTCGGAGATTAACCATTGAAAGTTTTTTTTATAAGATAGGATGACAAACGAGCACACAGTACACCTGATAGTAAGTGGTTGCTGTGGCCCATTGACATCTACATCTATCCACGATTACGAATCAAAATGCAGATGCGTTGTCACCCGTGAGGACTTAAGTGGAATACCTCGTTTCCAGTAAAAAAGGGTCTCCGGTTCTCTACACTCACCATACGAAACACAGCAGCATTAAGCTACTATTTGACGTTGATACTTTGTAAGGGCATGGTCCTTCCCCGGTCAAGCCGACCCATTCGTGCTACAACTATACTACTAATATAACTGTAGCATGGCTATACCACGTAAAAATTTTTTATGTATCGAAAGCGAGGTTTTTTAAATGCAACTACCACAGTGGCCATACCACTGTGGTAGTTGCATTTAAAAAACTTTTCTTGTTAGTTATTTTAATCAATATTCAGGACAATTCCAAGTTGAAAAGAAAACAGTTGCTCAATTAACATATTCCTCTTCATATCTTTTTTAAAAACATACACTCGAATTGAGATAGAGCTATAAATAACCGTTTTGTTATTTTATAGCTCTAACTGAATTCGATTGTATGTTCTTGTAAGTATATTACTTGATATCTTCACGAACTGTGAAATGAGTTTTATGATTCTTTTTTTTTCTAAATAAATGGGAATTAAGATTTTACACAACTATTTCAACGAGGTTCCAGCTGATATTCTTTAATTACCCCGTTGAGCTGTTGTCTCGGTCACAAACGCGATTGCAGATCATGAGGTCCCCGGTTCGAATCCCGGGCCGGGCCAAAATCAGTTATTGGGTTATTCTGTCAAAAAATTCTCAGTAGCTGCTTGGAGTCACCAAAGATGGCGGTGTTTCACCCCTGTATCTCGGAAAGCACGTAAAGCCGTTAGTCCTGCGCCTGATACGAAATTATGCTGAGTGTAGTCCTTTTATACCAAACCCGCACACATAATAAAGCTTTGACTGAACTGCTTACATTTTATTTTTTAGTAATAAATAATATTTATATATATCATCATCATCATCATTACAGCCCTTCACAAGTCCACCGCTGAACATCGGCCTCCCCCAAGTAATGCCACAAAGCACGATCCTGAGCCACCTGCATCCATCGATTTCCTGCCGATTATCTTACCTGGTCATCACTGCATCTAGTGGGAGGTCGCCCTACACCACGCCTACCGGTACGGGGCTGCCACTCGAGAACCTTTCTTCCCCATCGGTTATCGGTTTTTCGAGCTATATGGCCGGCCCATATTTATATATATAAGAAAAAGACAGTACACCTTCGCTTGCGCATACACTTAGGCTATAATCCGGTGTTGCGTAATTGCTTAGTCTCAATATGAAATTGACAGTTACCGTGTAGTGGCGGGGTTAGAATATTCACTACACCACATCATCCCATGGGTGTTGTAAGAGGCGAAAGATGGGAACGAAAGCGTGGCAACTATGGCAAATAAATTAGACTGAATAAAAAATAAAAGCCGGCTTCAAAAATCTAAGAATAACAAAATAATGTTAATAATAATAAATTTAATTCAATGGCTCCCCCATATATCAAAACTAGCTAGCAGACTTAGTTCTGCAGCATATGCTGTAAAAAAGATTAGAACTCTTACCAGTGTTGAAACAGCTAGAATAGTTTACTTTAGTTATTTCCATAGCATTATGTCGTATGGTATTTTGCTATGGGGACACGCGACTGACACTGAAATTATATTTATTTTACAGAAGAGGGCCATTAGAGCAATATATAATTTAAAACCAAAAGAGTCACTGAGACAAAAATTTAAGGAAATTAATATATTAACTCTGGCCTCTCAATACATTTACGAAAATGTAATGTACGTACACAAAAATAAAGGTAGTTTTGCGAAAATAAGTGATATTCATTCTGTAAATACTAGGAGCAGACACAAGCTGGTAGTACCAGTTACTCGACTCCACCGAGTCAGTAATTCATTCTTGGGGCGATGTATACGCTTTTACAACAAAATCCCAGAAAATATACAAAATTTGTCATACACAAAGTTCAAAAATGTTATTAAACTAAGTTTGTATAAAAAGGGTTATTATAATATTAAGGAATTTATAGATGATAATAACCCCTGGGAAGGGTGATCGCTACCAAGCTATTTCTAATTTGTCTTGTGTTGTTGATTGTAAACACGATTGTAAGCTATTATTAAAAAAAAATAGTCCCGCTGGGTTTCTTGCTGGTTCTTCCCAGGACAGAGGTTTCTTTTGCGAACCAGTGGTAAATTAAAAAAGTGACTTTCAATAAGTATTTTTATAATCTACATTGAATAAAAAAGTTTCTATTTCAATTTCCGAATTATTAATAAACTTCAGAAGTCGTTAATAAGACATCGTGTATAAAAGTATTAAAGGCATGACTTCTGAAGCTATTATGTAACAAAATTTTTTTTAGTCGTTTAAAGTCAGCTTTCACTTCTTATTAAAAATATAATTTAATGATGTTAGAACATATAAAATATATTGACATTGGAATTGAACGATAAAGTACAGTATGATGACGTCTCCAGGAAAACCATATAGGTTAGCTAAAATACCTTTAACATGAGTGACCCGTGGTAGCTCAGTGGTAAAACGTTTCCCGTAAGTTTCACAGTACGCAAGCAACTGAGGTTCAATTACCGCTGGCACCAATGAAATTGTTAACTGTTATTTTAACTGAATATTTATCACCTGCTTAATAGTGAAGGAATATAAAATACCACGAGGACACCAGCATTGTTAAGAAATTTTGAAAACACGCACTGAGATGCGTAGAAATGCTCTCAAATTTCTACCCATAAGGGATGTCCATGGGCCACAGCATCCACCCACCATAAGTTGAACTGAGTGTTTGCTTATAACCCTTATTCTATAAATAAAACCAGTAAATTTTTTACAGGCCTGTTGGTCTAGTGGTTAGTGACCCTGACTGCTAAGCCGGAGGTCGTGGGTTCGATTCCCACCCAGGACAAATGTTTGTGTGATGAGCACGATCATTTGTTCTGTGTCTGGGTGTAATTTATCTATAATATTTATGTATTTAGAAATATATAAGTATGTTTATCAGTTGTCTAGTACCCATAACACAAGCTCTGCTTAGCTTGGGACTAGATGGCGTTGTGTGATAGTTGTGGAAAAAACACATTTTTTATAGGACAAGCGTGACAAGCGAGCACACAGTCCACCTGGTGGTAAGAAGTTGTAGTTGCCCATAGACATATACTATAATCCTCGTATGTGAATCAAAAAGCGGATGCGTTGTCACCCGTGAGGACTAAGATGGAATGCCTCTTTTTCAGTAAAAAGGGTCTCCGGTTCTCTACACTCACGCTTATTATCTTATATTTTACGCTGGTATTCTGTGAGAGCCACCCCTTTCCCGGTCGAGCCAACCTATTTGTGCTACAACTATACTATTAATATGGCTGTAGCATTGCTATACCACTTAGAAATTAAGTCTATATTTTTAGGTTGCGTATATATTATATACTCATACACGAACAATTAAAATTTTAACCTTACAGAATTGGTTGGGAATGGTAGGTATATTATGAATTATGATCAAAATAAAACACGGCGCAGCCTTGAAAATATTCGTTATTTATTAGCTATTCCATTTTTTTTTTAAAAAACATTTTCAGTTTAATTTTAATTTTGAAAATAATAAATAATTGCAATAAATATTTTTTATGATTTCTTACGTGAATACCCACGACTTTTTCTATCGCAATGGCAGCGTCACATATAAATTATGCCTTTAGTATTTGTAAACATTAATGTTACTTTATGACATATTTATTAGTTATGAATTGATATATGAATAAGATTAGAATTAGATACACCAAACTACGGATATTTCCCGTAAAATAGAGGAATTAAAAAAGGTTAAAAATGTGTAAAAATATAAATAATCCAATACTGAGATTATTATGTTGATTGATTTGTGTACACAATGTAGTTCACAATACACATACACTAGAAACCGAATAAACAATTAAATCGCAACTCTTCAATGATGATGACATTGTGTTACAATCCGCGAAACAAATTTCTTCCTAATGTAAAGTTATGAGCCCTTATTGTAAAGTTAATATTTTATACGTGGTAGAGGCACGGAATAATAATACTGCGGTAGAGGCAAGCTGCAATGAAATATTGCTGCAGTAGGAATGGGTCGGCTCGATCGGAAAAGGATGTGGCCGTGGAAGGAAAAGGGGAGATCTCCCGCCGGGCAAGGTGTTCTGCCCGGGGAGCGGCCGACACTCCTGGTGATAGTTCGGAGATGTTCTATATTAGGCTTCGGTGTGTTTTCGTTTGCAGCGCGATGACAGGGACAAGGACAATGCTGCTGTGTATGGTTAGTGATGAGATGTCATATGGTTAGTAACGAGAATCATCCAAACTCTTTCATCTGTAGGCCTTGGATTCAAACACACTTCCTCCCAGAGCCACAGAGGAATAAGGGGTAATGGCAACAATAACGGTTTATGTTTTTACACTGTCTCAGTAATCAAAGGACGTTATGCACTTCCGTTATTTGAAAAAAAATCTTCATGTTTTTTTATCAGCCTTTTTTACTGGTATTGAGCAATTAACGGAAATAAAACATGGAAGCATGTCTAGCAATTCATTTTAGAATACCTAATGAGTCAACACAAACTCTGATACGGTAGACATGGCTTGCCAATTGCACATCGAAAGAATTTAGTTAGAATACCGTCTCTATTTTCTTACTAATTACCTATTTAAAATTTACATTGTACCTTATTGCATTAAATGTATCTGGCGACAAGTGACTAGCACGATGATGTAATCCTATACCTTTAAACGAGCAATTCTTGTATATATATAATCGGAATCTCGGAAACGGCTCCAACGATTTTCATAAAATTTTGTGTGCGTGCAGGAGTTTCGGGGGCAATAAATCGATCTAGCTAGGATTTATTTTTAGAAAATGTCTTTTTGTCCGTGTTTTTAGGCAATGAAAAACTGCTACAATATCGTTAGAATAAGAAGGTAAATTTTGACAGTTTATTAACGATTACAAATAGCTTAATTGGTATATTGGGCGGTCACAAAATCATAATACCATGGTTCGAGCCCAGACCGACCGACCGACTTTTTTTAATTTTTTTTTCAAGTTCCTTTCTTTTTGGAGAAAATCTATTTTTTCGACCCCTTTTTTTAGTATTTTTTAAAAACACGAAAATTTAATTTAAACTAATTGCACTCATGATTTTTTATTCAAATAACCAGTTCAGTTTTTTCTATTACGTCGCTAAGATCAAAAAATATTATCCGTATTTCATCAGTATGTAATTTGTATCTAAATATAATTTCCAAAACACACGAATTAAAAAAATCTCGGTCAACCGGGTACTGTAATAAACGTTGTAAACGACATATATGATGTATGGTAATTGAAACCTAAAACTAAAAGGAAGTTAGGCAGAAAAAGAGTCCAACCACCAACTTATTTTATAGAATACGGGTGACAGACTAGCACACAGTCCACCTGATTGTGATTGCATGCGGTGACCCATAGACATCTACATTTGTCTTAAATTAAGAATCAATATACAGATGCGTCGTCACGCCTGCGAACTAAGATGAAATGCCTCGTTTCTCGTAAAAAGAAACAGAAACAGAAACTTTTTTATTCAATGTAGATTATAACAATACTTATTGAAAGTCACTTTTTTCGTTTACCACTGGTTCGCAAAAAAAACCTCTGTCCTGGGAAGAACCAGCAAGAAACCCAGCGGGACTATTTTTTTCCAATAATAGCTTACAATAATGTTTACAATAAACAACACAAGACAAATTAGAAATAGCTTGGTAGCGATCACCCTGCCCAGGGGTTATTATCATCCATAAATTCCTTAATATTATAATAACCCTTTTTATACAAACTTAGTTTCATAACATTTTTGAACTTCGTGTATGACAAATTTTGTATATTTTCTGGGATTTTGTTGTAAAAGCGTATACATCGCCCCAAGAATGAATTACTGTCTCGGTGGAGTCGTGTAACTGGTACTACGTGGTAGCTTGTGTCTGTTCCTAGTATTTACAGAATGAATATCACTTATTTTCGCAAAACTACTTTTATTTATGTGTACGTACATTACATTTTCATAAATGTATTGAGAGGCCAGAGTTAATATATTAATTTTATATTTTATATATAATTTTATATATAATTTAAATTTTGAACCCTCGCTTGAAACAAAGCAGCATTAATATTAACGCTGGTATTCCGTGAGAGCGTGAACCTACCCCGGTAATATGATTGTAGCACGAATGGGCTGGCTCACCCGTTCGTGCCACAATCATAACACAGCTGAAGCGTGGCTCTACATCGTACAAAAGTAGTTTTCAAATATTTTATACATGTGTACTGAATGAAACTAAAAAAGGTTGGTAGTAACTACTTCCTGAATTGCCGCTTGCCAAGTGTGGCAACTATTGGTAAATATTCCATTTTGATGCAATCCATGAATGAGGCGTATGTTCAGCAGGGTCTCAGATAGGCTGTAATGACGATGATGATGATTTCATTATGCTGGCGGGGGTCGTACTATTTGAAATTCACGTCGAGCGCTTATTCTCTTAGCTATCACGGCTTTTGCTAACATGCTCCTAACGGCTGGGCAGCAAGAACACATCAGTGCATGCACATTCTTTGTTTGCAGTTAGTTACAGATGTCTCGCAATAGGTTGGGTCTCGGCTGCAGTGGCCACATACCATCAAAAAATAAAATATTCGACAAAGAAACGAGTTCTTAAAATGATCCTTGTCTCAGAGTTTCGTTAATTATGGACATTTTACAGTCTGCTTACAAACAACGAAGTTACTGTCTCGCATTAAATCAACTTTTTTTTTAATTTTACGTGGTTGAGCCATGCTGCAGTTACATTAATAGTAGCACGAATGGGTCGACTCGACCGGGGAAGGACAACGCTCTCACAGAACACCAGCATCAGACAGTAGCTTAATGCTTCGTAATGTTTCGTATGGTGAGTGTAGAAAACCGGAAACCCTTTTTACTGGAAACGGGACATTCCACCTAAGTCCTCACGGATGAAAACGCATCTGCATTTTGATTCTTAATCGAGGATAGATGTAGATGTCTATGGGCCACAGCAACAACTTACCATCACGTGAACTGTGTGCTCGTTTGTCATCCTATCCTATAAAAAAATGTTTTATTTATCTTTGCTTTTCACTACAGTCTCAGCTTCTTGCCATCTTACAACTTAACTTTCATTACGTAACGAATGCATCATTGTAATAAAATTAACAAGGCAAATTACGTCGGGGCGTTTATAAAATACCGGTTGGATCAAGAGTGAGCGATAGGTAGCGTCACTCTGATATGGATGGTGGCGAGGTGGAACTGAGGGTATATCGAGACTCACTACTCGTTTATGCAGTTCACTGTAGGCTTAAGTCATTCTACGAGTGTTAAAATAGTATCGTGGTTCTATCCGTCGTAGTTATTCTTCTAATGCAAACAAGGACACCCTCTGTTGCCGAGAGGATGCCCTGTGTTACATTGAGATGAGTGGTGTTGCTGTTGGTTAGCATCATAGAATACTATAATACATACATAATAGAACGGGGGAGTGGGCGGAGCCCGTGTAGCCACTGAAATGTCACGAACACGTCAATTCACACGTATAAATGACAACACGAGATGTGTTTTGACTTTACAATCGTTTCCAAATTTCCCATGCAAATTATTTAGAAAATGCCATATTGCACGCTATTTGCAAATCAATATGTATTGAAATCTGTCTGTCGACACAGCGAATCGGGTTTGTAGTAGTGATAATACGACGTTATTGCTTATATGTGTGCTCCCGGCGACGCCTATCGTCGTACAAAATAAGGTTGACAGCCATTCTATTGTGTGTTATAGTATTCTGTGGTTTGCACACTTTGGTGCTATCATGTAATTTAACGTCTAACCTCTAACTACTACCCTCTAACGTCTAACGTACACTATTTTGTGATTGTGACGGGGACGTACTACGGTCAGTTTGGTCGAAATGTTAAGGCTGTACATACTGAATGTGTAACGCAATACGCTGTTTTATTGCCGATAATGATTCATTGCGTAAACAAGAGCAAGTTGCATATCCGCTCTCACACGTTATTTTTAACAATTACCCCCCTATAGTACCTAGTCCAGCCAATAAGTTCTGTTACAAACGAAATTGCATTAATAGTAGTTAAGTTGTACCAGTTCTGGCTCACTGAGTCAGAAGTGGTACAACGTTCGTCGACTCACGATTCTAAAAAAAGAAAGGTTTTGGCATGCTCTGATCACGAATCTGCGGTCAGTTTTACCGTAGGATGCACGGTTCCGGAGATGTGCAGATCAATTAACAAATATCTAATTGATATCCGGTGAATGCCCTCCACCGTCATTAGCGTCCCATTGTTCTTATCTATTGTCATTGTCTATTCTTCCTCGGCGTGTGCGTCGGCTTATCAGTGCTATTGTATTATACTTCTTTGTTCCTAACTACAACGCTAATCTGAATCATCAATAAAACACATTACATAATTTTGTTACAATTTTTATTTACAAAATACAAAATCTTATTACTTATTATCTATAAAATAGGAGCGAAACATCTCATCCACTCAAAATATCGTTGTACAATGTGTTCCCTGTAAATATACTCGTAAAACTATGCATTGAATATCCCTGAAACTTATATAGCAAATACATTAAGCAATTCGTCACAAACTGAAGTTCACTCATTCTGAATCCTATCAACATTCCAGTTCCATCTTATACAATTCCTTTTTAAAAACTCTAGATGATATCGTACAGGTGATCGTCCATATGAATCAAAATATTGACCGAAGTCATACGTATCGATATATAAATCTACCCAATGTGACCCTGGTTTATCATCTGTATCCAAATTGCATATTATATACGTTGGTACATAATATGCAATTTGGATACATAATATGCAATTGCGTATTATATGGTTGGTGAATCTTTTTCAGATGTAGTTATTCATCTAGTGTATCCATGATATAACTGCTATTAGTAGATTATTACAGTACCAATCTACTCAATGACTAACATAGGAATGGTCAATTATAGTGATTTCTAAATATTAAATCGCATTCTTTTGTGTTATACAAATCGTATTTGAGTCATCGATATATCGAACAAGACACAACACGAAGGAATGTTGAGATATGCAACTGACTGTGAGATGAGCTTGTTGATGCATAAAGTTACTATCAGTTTCACTACAGAAATTCTTTAGATTAGAATTATTACTTGCTGGTGCTATATAAGACCGAGCAGCTGCAGTCATGGAGTTAGTGTTAATGTAATGGTCGTTTGACCGCAGTGGATCTATCAATACTAAATTTGTGTTACTTCAACGCATCAAAGGCCATGAATGTTAGTGTTTATTC
Source organism: Parnassius smintheus behrii (assembly GCA_036936625.1). Lineage (NCBI taxonomy): Eukaryota > Metazoa > Arthropoda > Insecta > Lepidoptera > Papilionidae > Parnassius > Parnassius smintheus. The sequence goes on from JAUPFT010000031.1 coordinate 8,944,334, forward strand.
TATCGACAAACTTACTTTTCTTTCTGTTATTTTCTTAAGTGTGTATGATTTAGTGCTAACAAATTATATTTAAATATTGTGTGTATATGATTAAGCCGTGGTAGCTCAGATGGTTAGCGCAAGCTGTAAATTTCACAGTACACGACCCGGGTTCGATCCCCGCCGGCACCAATTAAATTGTTAATTGCAATTTTAAGTGCTGATTTACCACGTGCTCGGCAGTGAAGGAAAACATCGTGAGGAAACCTGCATGTCTGAGAAAATTTCGAAGGCATGTGAAGTTCGCCAACACGCATTGAGGCAGCGCGGCGTACATTTCCTAGCCCTAAAACCCTCTCAGAAATGAGAGGAGGCCAACGTTCAGCAGTGGACTTTAATAGGCTGTAACTTTAACTTTTTTAACTTTTATTATTAAGTATTAACAAATTGATATTAACATGATAACTGTGTTGTTGCAGAAATCATTGAGCTTCGATGAAAATACCTATAAACAGTATTACTACTCGCCACTCTCCTCTCAAGAATAGAGTGATGACATCGTCATTAATAATAACACATGCGATGGTGGAAAAAGAAAATCGCAATCGATTGATCATTTTTTGAAGCTGAATCAAAAATAAAAAGAGGAAGCTGTTATCATCAACCGTAGCATGAGCCGCTAGAAATGGTGTATCATACATTTCTACTAATTCTGACGACGGAGACCAAGCGACGCATCTCATCAAAACTGAAATGTACGATATGAAGAAGCTATCAAAGATTCCAACCACTGATTATTGGAAACATGCAAACACGAGGATTAAATATTACGTAAAGACTAATAAGTGACATAAAATTAAAAAAGGCTATTATAAATGTAAAAAGCAAGGATTATTTTTGTTTTGAATGGGCGTTACTCTCGGCGTTATATCCCGTAAACAAAAACGCGGATCGGGTATCATCGTACGTTAAACATGCAAATAAACTTAAATTTGATGGTATTTCCTTTCCAGTTAAAATTTCTGACATAGAAAAAGTAGAGAAATTAAATTATTTTAGTATTAATGTTTTTCGGTTAGAATATAATAAAGAAAAACGATGTAATTCTATAGTAGGTCCATTATTTTTAACTAAGTGTCGTAAAGATGTACATATCAATTTATTATTTTTTCCCAAGGATACAAAAAATCATTATTGTTACATAAAAAATTTATCGCGGTTAGTTAGTAAACAAATTTCAAAAGACGGTCACATCATGTACATTTGCGAAGCATGTCTACTTCATTTTCCATCTCAGGAAAGGTTAAACAACCGTGAACAATACGATTGTGCCCACATTTGTACAGAATTCCCAAACAGTGAAACTTTAAAAAAAAGGAATTGGTTTGGTCAACCTATTTCAAATGATAAAATTAAATTTGATAGTAATGAAAAAAGTTAAAGATATCATTCGTAGTTTATGCTGATTTTGAATCATTTTTAAAACCAATAGAATCATGTTCTAACAATCCTTCCAAACCTTTCACACATATTATTCGGAAACATGAAGTACATAGTTTTGGATAATATATAAAATGTTCATATGGTGATAAATTATCAAAATATGTAACATATTGCGGACCCAACTGTGCACATGTGTTTATGGAAAGTTTATCTAACAATCTAAAAGAAATAAATAGACTTCAAAAATATCCTCCACTACCCCTAACAAATGAAAACAAAAACCAAATTTCAAATGCAACCATTTGTCATATTTGTGAAACAGAGTTAGCAGAACATTTTTATGATTTTGATTGGTACTCGTACACTGGTAGTTTTATAGGTGTTGCTCATGAATCATGTAGTTCGAAGTTCAGAACACCTCGTTATATACCAATATTTTTACGCAACCTTAGTCACTATGATGCTCATTTTATTGTTCACGCGTGAAACTTTTGTGATGGTGAAGTCGAAGTTATGCCTCAAAATAAAGAAAAATATATACGCTTTTTCAAAAAATTAAAAATGAGTAACCAAGAAATTATATTGAGATTCATAGACCCCATTTAAGTTTTTATCATGTAAATTAGAAGAATTGGCCAAAAATCTCAGTAATGATCAATTTTAAGAATTACGTAGAAATTAACCTAATGATGAAGATTTCTTTCGTTTAAAACAGAAAGGCGTTTATCCATATAAACTTATGACTAATTATGATAGTTTAAGCCTAACATCGCTCCCTGAACAATTTTTTTTATAGCTCGCATATAAGAAATATATTTCAAATGATGATTACAATCATGCTAAAGATGTTTGGGAACACTTTGGGTGTTGTAATATGCTATATTATTCAAACCTGTATTTAAAAACAGACGTTTTACTTTTATCCGATGTATTCGAAAACTTTAGAAAGTTATGTATTAATACTTATGATTTAGACCCTGTCCATTATTACACAGCACCCGGTTTAAGTTGGGATGCAATATTAACATATACAAAAATAGAATTAGAACTTTTAACAGATTATGAGAAATTTGCATTTATTAGATCAGGTATCAGGGGTGGTGTATCTCAATGTAGTAACCGTTATGCTAGAGCTAATAACAAATATATGGGGGATTATGATGCAGGGAAACCAAATTCATATATCACGTATTTTGATGCCAACAATTTATATGGTTGGGCTATGTCTCAATATCTGGTGGATTCGAATGGGTAAATCCGAATACAGAATTTAATGTGTCTGAGACATCAGACTTTGGTTTTATTTTAGAAGTTGATTTGGAATACCCAGATGAACTTCATGATTTACATTCGGACTTTCCTTAATGTCCAGAAAACATTTGTGTAGACAATATTAATGAGAATAAACTAGTCCCAAATTTAAATAATATAGATAAATATGTAATTCATTACAGAAATTTAAAACAGTGCATAGAAATGGGGGTTAAATTAACTAAATTTCATAGAGTTTAAAAATTTTAACAGTCTCCCTGGTCCCAGTCTGGTTGAAGATGTACATAGATCTAAACACAAAATTAAGAACGTTAGCAAAATCAGATTTCGAAAAATATTTTTATAAATTAATGTATAATTCAGTCTTCGGTAAGACTATGGAGAATATTGGAAAAAGGGTTACATTAAAATTAAAGGGTTACATAAAGTTAACATAAAATTGGTTACACACTGGGAGAACCAGGGTATAGCTTAGGTGCTGAAGATCTAATCGCTAAACCATAATTTCATAGTCTTTCAGTATTTTCGGAAAACCTTCAGTTCAGTTGCGAAAAACGAAGTTAATATATAACAAACCAATTTATTTAGGGTTTTGCATTTTAGATATTTCAAAAACATTAATATATGATTTTCATTATAACTATATGATTAAAAAGTTTAGTAAAATTAAATTATTGTATACAGATACGGATAGTTTCATATATCATATATTTACACATGATTTTTACACTGATATAAAACATGACCTTTCATCATACTTTGATACCTCAGATTATGATACAAATAATATTTTTGAATATCCAAAATTAAATAAAAATAAATTAGGTTTTTTAAAGATGAAAATAATGGTAAAATCATGAAAGAATTTGTGGTTTTACGATCCAAAATGTACGCTTTTAACTTAGAAAATAAGACTATAGCCGAGGCAAAAGGTGTAAATAAATGTATCACTAAAAAGATGACAATGAATAGTTATAAGTCTTCTCTATTTAAAATAGTGCAATATTATAGTATGCATAGATTTAAATCAATTAAACACACAATTTTCACACAAAAATCAATAAGATTGGTTTATCATATAATGACACAAAGAGACATATTTTAGATAATAATATTGAAACATTGCAGCTTGGGTTCATTATAAACTGCGCTGTGTTGATAGTTTTTACTTTTATGTCTGAGTGTAAATAAAATTTGTATTGATTGTAAAATTATGATAATACTATAATATGACGTAGAGTTTATTACATATTTCATCATTGTTTTATTGTAAATAATTTACGTTTATTGTTGTGTGTGTGTGTGTGTGTGTGTGTGTGTGTGTGTGTGTGTGTGTGTGTGTGTGTGTGTGTGTGTGTGTGTTTGTACTTATTTGAGGTTGGGTTGATTGTAAAATTTAACCTGTTCCCTGCAGAGGTAGGCGCTTCTGCTTCCGTTGTTGGTTTTTTGATGATCTGATCTTGGGTTCTTTGCTGCTCGTTCGCTTCGTTCCTCTTCCAAGTTGTAGTGGTTGACTGCTAAAATGTTTAAAATTATTAAAAACTGTATAAGACAGTGTGTAAATTATGATCGAAATGAATGTTTATTTTACTTACTTAAACTGTGTTTCAACCATCGCACAGTGGTTATACAACTCATCATCATATGTTGAATCGAACAGTTGACCCTTCTCTATTTCATCACAAACCTTAGACAACTCCTGATTTAATTCGCTGTTGAATAGTTCTGTATTCTCTTCCATGGTTGTCGAGAAGAAAGCACTGGTGCATAACTCACTGAAGTTTTCCATCCTTATAGTAAAGAAGAAAATAGGTAGCAGAGTAAGTAACAGTTCAGTGTTGGTAGACCAACTGATACCCAAATTTCAAATAATGTCCGATATTTATAGTCTAGGAAAGGATTAGAAATAGAATATAATGAATACACAGAAGTAATTTAAGTAAACAGAATCACATTCACTAATGATCAGCTAATGAATTTCATTGTTAAAAAAGTATTTTTTAACTTTTTCACTTTGTACTATTGTCTTTGTAATATTGTATACGAGGGCGTTTGTGTTATCGTAGATGCTATCCTTATTAGTCTTTACGTAATATTTAATCCTCGTGGAAGCATGTTTCCAATGATCAGTAGTTGGAATCTTGGATAGCTTCTTCATATCGTACATTTCGATTTTGATGAGATGCGTCGCTTGGTCTCCGTCGTCAGAATTAGTAGAAATGTATGATACACCATCTCTAGCGGCTTGTGCTACGGTTGATGATAACAGCTTCCTCTTTTTATTTTTGATTCAGCTTCAAAAAAATGATCAATCGATTGCGGTTTTCTTTTTCCACCATTGCATGTGTTATTATTAATGACGATGTCATCACTCTATTCTTGAGGGTTGAGTGGTGAGTAGTAATACTGTTTATAGGTATTTTCATCGGAGCCCAATGATTTCTGCAACAACACAGTTATCATGTTAATATCAATTTGTTAATACTTAATAATAAAAGTCAAAAAAGTTAAAGTTACAGCCTATTAAAGTTCACTGCTGAACGTAGGCCTCCTCTCATTTCTGAGAGGGTTTTAGGGCTAGGAAATGTCCGTCGCGCTGCCTCAATGCGTGTTGGCAAACTTCACGTGCCTTCTAAATTTTGTCAGACATGCAGGTTTCCTCACAATGTTTTCCTTTACCGCCGAGCACGTGGTAAATCAGCACTTAAAATTGCAATCAACAATTTAATTGGTGCCGGCGGGGATCGAACCCGGGTCGCGTACTGTGAAATTTACAGCTTGCGCTAACCATCTGAGCTACCACGGCTTAATCATATACACACACAATATTTAAATATAATTTGTTAACACTAAATCATACACACGTAAGAAAATAACAGAAAGAAAAGTAAATTTGTAAATAGAACAAACACTTACAACCATGGCCTTTGATGCGTTGAAGTAACACAAACGTAGTATTGATATATTCACTGCAGTCAAACGACTATAGACTGACTCCATGACTGCAGCTGTTTGGTCTTATATAGTACCAGTAACTTATATCTAATCTAAATCATTTCCGAGAAACTGATAGTACACTGATGGTACTGATAGTATAACTTTATGCGTCAACGAGCTTATCCCACATTCTTTCGTGTTATGATTAACGCTACACCGATGACTCCTACAAATTATCATAGAAGAATTTGATATTTACAAATCACTATAATTTATCATTCATATGTTTACCATTGAATATATTGGTAATGTAAAAAACTAATAGCAGTAATATCATGGATACACTAGATGTACACAACATCTGAAAAATATTCATCGCAGTCTAGAAAATAATGTTTATGCTGCTAATGGACTGCCCATGTCACACACGTACCAACTTATATAATATGCAATTTGGATACAGATGATAAACCAGGGTCACATTGGATAGCTTTATATATCGATACGAATAGCATAGGTCAATATTTTGATTCATACGGACGATCACCTACCAGGGAACATTCACTGTACAACGATATTTTAATGGATGAGATGTTTCAATTCTATTTTATAAATAATAAGCAATAAAATTTTGGGAAGTAAAAATTGTAACGAAATTAAGGAATGCGTTTTTTTTTAGAGTTTATTGGTGATTCAGAATAGCGTGGTAGTTAAACAAAGAAATATAAATACAATAGGACTAAGCAGGGTTTACAACGTGCTATAGATAAGAAACGGTAATGACGATATTCAAGAAACAATAGATAGGAGGAAAGGTTGGAAACAACGGAAAACGCTAATGAGGATGCAGATTCACCTGATATTAATTAGATATTAGTTAATTGATCTACACATTTTCGGAACCGCGCATCCGACGCAAAAAAGGACCGCAGATTCGTGATCAGAGCATGCCAAAACCTCTTTTGACACATCGGCAAGCCAAGAGGGTTGGTTTTACTCCAGTTCTAGCTCGTGATCCAGAACTGGTATATACTACTAGTAATGTAATATTACTAAAACTTACATGTACATATTTATTAAAGTCTCAGCAAAAATAAAAACAACTTTGGCTTTTATACAGGCCTTTAATCTGTCTGGCCACGAGTTTACGGATTTACGCACTGTTTCCATGGGAAATTTCGCCACTGCTTACTCCAGATTTTTTAAGAGACTCATTGTCGACGTGTCGTTTATAGCAAGCCATTGCAGAGACCTGCTGGAAAGTCCACGGTACATTTTTAAAGAGTGTATTGCTGAGAGGTTTCACAACACGATCCAAGACTGTCTGTTGATACACTTTGGCTGAAGTTTTTTAATGTTTTACTTTATAGGGGAAATAGATATTGTTGTCTTTGGGCTACAGCACCCACTCGTCGGATGGAATGTGTGTTCGTTTGTCATCTTTATTTATATATACAACTGTGTTCACATTTTAGTATAGTAATTTTTTCAACGTTACAGTCGTTAACTGCCTCGTTGGTTCAGTGGTTGTAGTAAGTGCAACTACTGATCATGAGGCCATGGGTTCAAATCCCGGGTCGGGCCAAAAAATCAATTATTGAGTTTTTCTGTCAAAAAATTCTCAGTAGCTGCCCGAAATCAGGAAGTTAGCGGTGTCTCACCCCCGTGCCTCGGAAAGCACGTAAAGCCGTTGGTCCTGCGCCTGATCTCTCTCCGGTCGTGTCGGTTTACCGTCCCATCGGATTATGAGAGTGAGGGAACAGAGAGTGCAGCTGTGCTTTTGCATACACTTGGGCACTATAATCCTGTCCTGCGCTGATGGCTAGCCTCCGTCGAAGTAGGCCGCCGTGGCCGAAATTCGGTCTGGAGGACATTATTAGTTATTATTATTACACTAATCTTTAACACCTGAAACTTTCCAATGTTTTTCAATAAGCATTTGTAATGTACTGTGTCTAAATTATACAGTACCTAAAGTATTTTACATCATCGTCTACAGTAGTGGTGAAAGCAATCCGAATAACTTGAAATTCGAAGTAGAGCGGTTTCAAGATTTGCTTATGTTAATACAGATCTGTAGCCGAAAGAAAATTTTGCATTCCACTTTGTGTTGAGATTTGTGAAGAGTAAATAATTCATTTCTTTTGTGGAATATTCTGATTTGGCTTTGTCCGACGATGATTAGTATTGCCGTGAGGTAGGACGATATTGACGGTATAAATTATTGTCATTGTGCTATCTACATTTGTGACTTTCAATTTTTAATTGGTTTCGCCATGTCCGACCGTCCGTCCGCAGTTTACTCAGAGACCCTAGATGCTACAAACCTGTAGTTTAACACAGTTATACATATAAATCACGCCTGCATAACTGTGAAATAAAATCTTAAAAACATTTTTATTTTAAGTACCTCCCAAACAGGTAAAGGGAGAACGATTTTTTTCATGTTCATTCTATCGTGTGTGGTATCATTCGATAGGTCTTTTAAAAACGTTTGGTTGGATACGTCTTAAAAACATTTTTTTTTCAATTTAAGTGTCCATATGCGAAATATTTAGCTTTAAAGCGGTATTTTTCATTAGAATCTTGTATCCCCCCTCTACCAACTAAGCCGACCTTTACGAAAATGTGAAAAGTATACACAATAGTAGTATATGTAAAGAGTTTAAAAGAAACACTATCATAGCTAAGTAGAATTAACAAATGAAAGGGTAATAATAGTCGACCAACTTATAAAATACACTTGGATTAGTAAAATTTCCTTACAACTCCATAGAAAATGACTTAAAACTAGATGCATTATAACTTTGTTACGCTATTGTAAACTGTAAGAAATAAACATTTTATGAAGAAAACGACTTCTATGCGTTACTACTATAGCTATATTTTTTCTTTGCAGGAGGATCATTCTTACTTACATGCTACTTTCGCTTATTTTTTAGTTTTTTTAACTTGTACAGTTGGTTGCAGGTATCTATGGGCTACATCAGTTAATTACCGTCAGGTGGACTGTTACTGTTACGGTACCAATATTAAGAAATAAGATAATTGATGCCTCCGTTGGGTCCAATTGTCGCCCAATATCTTTGGCTACTGTAGTTGCAAAGGTTCTGGATGGTTTTTTTTTTGCTTGATCAGCAACTCAGCCAACACATTCACCTACATGAGGCTAAGTTTGGTTTCAGGCCGGGTAATAATAATTTTTGCGTAGTAATTTTTTATGTAGGTATTCTGTGAATTTACTAACCCCTAGTTTTGTGTAGTGTACTAACAAAATGGGTGTATTTACCTGAATCCTGAATTATGAAACAAATAATAGTAAAATAAATAAATATTGTCTCATAGGGACCTTCTGTCATAGTGACGACGCTTGGCAGAAGCTGGCAACCGCTGTTTCCTATGATTTTGAGTTTCTATCAGGAAGTTGCAACTGTCCAATTTCTGGCTTAGTTTCCTTTTGTCAATTCTTGCGATTCTTGCCAAAGGACGATATGGTGTGGTGGATATTTTTAGTCTGCCGCTACAGGCTTAACACTCAATAGAGAATTCTGTTTTAAAATGAAGCCTGAGTAGTCCTTTCACGTATAAGTATATAATCCTTCCGGAGCAGCAGCAGCAGCTTAATGCTGCTGTGCTAATGGTGAGTGTATAGAACCGGATACAATTTTACAGGAAACGAAGCATTCCATCTTTATTTTATTTCTTAATCGAGGATAGATGTCTATGAGCCACAACATTTGTTTACCATTAGTTGGATTGTGTGCTCGTTTGTCACCCTAATGCTATAAAAATCATATAAAAATGAAATTTTAATTATGTGGTAACACAGAATGTGTAACTTTAAAACCTACGACGCGCAGTACTTTCTCTCTAGCCACAACAATTAAACCTATGTTATATATATAAGCTATGTAATTATGCAGGTATTAAAAAAAATCGTGATTTAATTAATTTCGTATTTACCAAATATTTAATTTCTCCTAATTGCTAAGTCAATAAATATATAAATTGTAGTTACTCATTTATTTACATAACTTTGAAACATAATTTACCAGACTGTGAGCTACATATATTCTATCATACACACACCAAACCGCTAGATATTCAATATTAAACAACAATTAAAAAAAATTAAAAACTTAAATTATCATACAAAACTCCTCTCGTGGTATCGTGCCAAGAACGCTGGCTTCTTTTCCTTACTGAATGGGCGATTTTCCTCACCCCGACTCGGCAACGACACAGCAATGGCCTGGCATCCGTACGGGGGTTTCGTTTCTCAACTGTGTCGGTAACGGTCTAAGGTCGGTTTTTATATAGTACAAAAAAGAATATCAGTTCTACAACACGTAAAAATGGTCTCGTCAAGTCGTCATTTTTATATTTTATATATGTATTAGATTTAAGACGAAAATATAATGCTATCAAAAACAAAACTTGTAAAAAAACCAAGTCTCGCAACTCAGTTCATCTATCGTAAAAAGTTGTGAGATCCATGTAATACCAAGTCGGTTAATTTATTCAGTCCCTACTTTAGGGTCCTTCAGTCTTAAGTTATTCCGTAATTAGCTAACATAACGACATGTTATTGTGATTATATCAATATTAAAAATCTTTTATGTTTTAAATAAATAGATTGACTTGGGCCATCGCATGAAAACACAATGTATCTCACAAGTAATATATATTACATGAAATTCGATTGCTTAGTGCGATTTATACCCTATTTGAAAACTTGATAATGGACATCAAAAAATTCTTCAACAATTTCCGCAAGAGCGAGAAGTCATTTCATAATTTCACAAGGCAATTTCGAGTATCAATATCAACGCGTTCCTTCTATCTCTCCCCGCGCACATGCACACGTCTACAATACCTACACAATAAACATGCAGTTTCACCGGCCGACACCGAGCGCGAAGCTCGCTGTTATGCCGCCGGCGAAGGCACCGGTGGGAGTCAACCAGCGCCGGTAAGTGGAAACACATGCCATATATTTCATACATTTTTGCTTCCCTGGCAGCCGGGCTGGTGCCGGTGCTGATGCCGTGCTATGCCGGTGAATGGAAAATCGATCATTAGGCGTATTTAACTTTGAGCGAGAAAAGAATAAGCCCTCTTGTCATCAGCAGTGACGACCAGTCACGGATACAATTCTGTATACCAATAAGTATTAACCAAAAAAAATTGAAATACAAACTGAAATAAAAATGTATTTCTCTCATGTTTTGAGCGTTCATGCAATTGTAACCTCTTACGTCTAACAGTTTACATGGAACACAAAACAACAACACTGCTCTTTCGAGTACTGTGAAGAGCTCCACTCCATTCTAGCATTCGCTTATTGTTTGAAGGTTACATGCGAACCCGCATTGTATGTTGTTTTTTTTTTCTTTTTAATTGGTGTATTGTATCGTTTTTATAATAACAAGCTTTTTTAATAATTGAAATGAAAGAGAAATATTTAGCAGAAGTAAAATATTTCTTTTTCGATTTCGCTTGGTAAGATTTTTTATAGAATAAGGGTGACTAACGTGCTCACAATCCACCTGATGTTGAATGAATGCTGTGGTCCATTTATTAATTATTAATTAAGAATTAAAATGTACATTCGTTGTAACTCCTGAGTGCTAGGCCGGAATTCCTTGTGCCTAGTAAAAAGAGTCTGGTTCTCCACACTTACCATACAAAACACAGCAGCATTAAGCAGCTATTTTAGGCTGAAGTTTTGTTACAGTATTTCTACCCCGACCGAGCCTACTCATCGTACTACAATCATAATATAGCAGCAGCTTAGCTGTACCTCGTACACAATCTATTATTGCGGCATTACTTAGATTTAAAATAATAAAAGACCACTCGTTTTATCAATTTTTTGTTTTTACAAATAAAATTTTCAAATGTTTCTGATAATATATACCCTAGATACCTACTCGCATTGATTTCAATCAGTTCGTAAAGTTTCATCACAGTCGGTGCAGCCACTCAAAATATGAGCCCTAAAATACAGACAGACACACATTTAAAATAGTTATTTATGTCTTAATAGCATGTACATAACCCTGAGCTTTATAGAAATTAGTTACTTCAATTTTATTTATATGTGTATAGATTAGCTAGTGCTTGACTGCCCATTTTTTTTACAAGTAGAAGAGACAGATGGTCGCACGATCAACCTGATAGTAAGTGGTGTTGTAGCGTAGAGTCACCTACATTTATTCTCGATTGGAAAAAGATATTGCCGCGTAAGGGATTCTTTACGTCACCCTATTCAACCCATTTCATCCCATGGGCATCGTAAGAGCCGACTGTGGGAAATGCCGAGATAATGTTATGGCTTCCGTTAGATGACACATTATCCCGTGGATGTTATAAGAAGTGACACATGGAAACAAATCAGGAGATGGGCAGCAGCGTCTACCTAATAACGACTAAAAACAAAAGAACTGCGGTCAACCCGCTTGCAAAGAGTTCAACTATGGCAAATATCCCTCCATGAGATAATCTATGGGGAGACCTGTGTTCAGCAGTGTACTTTGTTAGACTGTAGCGGTTAAGGTAACGGTTCCGATAGATGGCGCTATATCCACTTCGTTTACATCATACATAAATACCCAGACCAATGATTGTCGGCAGCTTTGAAAGTGCATGCCCTCTGCCACTGCGATCTTCAATTTGCCTACTAAGCGTGACGATCAAAGCATATTCTATCCTCCCATCAACAGAAGAGGCCCATCTCTGGTAATCTCCATTACAGACCCATAAAAAGAAGGGTTACAAATGAATACACAAATTTCCCCACGTGGTAGAACCGCACTACAGCTGTATTATGATTGTGGTACAAATAGGTCGGCTCAACCGGGGAAGGACCACGCTCTCAGAGAATATAGGCGTAAAACAGCAGCTTGTTGTTGCTGGGTTTCGTATGGTGATTGTAAAGGAACCGAAGACCATTATTACTGGAAATGAGGCCTTCTTTCTTTTATATGGGCACAGCATTCTCTTACCATCTGTGGGCTGTGTGCTTGGTGTGTGGTTTGTCAATCATATTCCGTATGAAACAAATATAAGCAACACACTTGCTGTCCTCGATTATAAACAAAAAAGCGAATGTGTTGGCACCTCAAAGACTTGACGCCTTATTACTAGTAAATAGTGCCTTCGGTTTTTGTCACTCAATACAAAAGTATCATTACGCTGCTTGTTTATGAAAAAAAAACTCTATTACTTTAAGTCAAAGTGACTGTAACACCACAAGATTTAAAATCTTTAAATTGAGAGAAAAATTACATTATTACGTATAGTTTGAGTATTTGGCCAGTAACCATTTAAATATTAAATTTAAATATAATTTTCTTAGTGACTTATCGGGTAGAAATCGCTTTAAAATTGAATAAAGAATTATCTAATTATTTTATCGACGCCTTTGACTCCCGCCTTCCCTTAGTTATTTTGTCTCTGCCATTGACTACGGTCCTTTGGCCTTACTGTATACGAGAATCATTTCATTGTTGTAAACTAATTAGTCTGACACAATGCCGCGAGACGGAGCGAACTATTAAAGCACTTTCTCATTAAGCGCTTTACAAATTGCTTTTAAAATTAAGTACCTAATGAATTTAAAGAATTAATGAAAAACTTAAAAACGAACGAACTTGTATAAACAAGCAGTGCGCCAGTTATGGCATATGGATCTATGACGTGTTCCTTCACTACCCTAGATTCTTTTATAGAACAAAGATCACAAAGAGCATACAGTTCTCCTGACAGTAATTGGATGCTGCGGCCCATAAACCTGCATTTATCCTCGATTAAGAATCAAAATGCAGATGTGTTTTCTACCCTTGAAGACTACGATAGCATGCTTCGTTTCCAGTAAAAGGTTCTCCGGTACTCTAAACTCACCATACGAAACACAGCAGCATTAGGCCGCTATTTTACCCTGGTATTTCGTAAGAGCGTAGTCCTACTCCGACCGTACCGACCCATTCATACTGCAACCATAATATAACTGTAGTTTGGCTCTTCTACGTAAAACTATTCACTGCCATGATTGAAATTCAGTTGGTAGACTTAGAAATATGCCATATACAGTACAACCAGAGTAACTGACATAGCCCAACGGATAAAAAATCGGAAGTGTCAATGGACCGGCCATATAGCTCGAAGAACCGTCAATCATAGGGAATAAAGGCTATGGAGCGACGAACTCGTACTGTTAAGCGTACACTGTACTTAACGGCTCTAGCGGCCCCCATTAGATGGAGTGACGAACTGGGATGAGATTCATGAAGTCGATAAATGCTGGTGGCTCAGGACTCAGCTTGCTGGTATTCCTTGGGGGAGGCGTATAATCAGTAGTGGACTTGTGAACGGCTGTAATTGATGAATGAAACAAAAAAACTGGAGATGAGGAAGCTGGCTGGATGGATGGTGCCATTTTCAAAAACATCAGAGCGACTGATTAATGAACTATCTCCACCTCGCAAGTAGCACCGCAGGTTTACATGGAAACTTACAAATAATTTCAAACAATGGCTATGTATTGCGATGTGAACTCTGACTCTTGAAGACTTGAACGTCTATCAAACCCGTAATTTTTTTCATTAGCTTTCCAAACCGGACCTGACAGTAGATTATTCCTAGCGTTATTAACAAGTTACAACATAAGTAATGAGTATGAATTAAAGGTAAATTAACAGAATGTGTTTGCACTTTTTTTTTCATAAGGATGACAAAGTAGCACAAAGGTCACCTAACTTCAATAAATGCCGCACACAGATACCTGCGTATTCTCGATTCAGAATTGAAAGTTTTATCTTAAACGTGTCCTTCACAATAGGAATTATTCAAATTTAACATTTTTATTTTTATGACGGATTAACTCAGGCGCTAGAGCTCGTCGTAAACTTCAAAGTACACTAGCAGTCCGTGTTCGATCCATGACGACACCAATAAAATTATAAAATGTTATTTTAAGTGTAAACATCCCAAGGAAAATCTGTATGATCTGAGAAATAAAACCTTTCCAGAAGGCCGCCAACACGCACTTGAGTAGCGCTGAGAAGAGACCTATGGCCACCCAGTGAGACATATTTAGACTTTACTACTGTTACAGATTTTTCACTTCAACTAAAAAAACATTCAGTGATTCTGACATCAATTTTAGGGTTTTATGAGAATCCAATTAGTAGATAAAAGACAGAATCGGTGATATTTCATAACTGCAGTACGAAAAAATATAGATTTTTATAAATATTTAATTTTGAATAATTTAGAGTACCTTAAGGGCCTATACCACCTCAGCTCAAATTCTTATTTCGCCCCCACTTCCCCGCGCGTCGTATGCTATGTACCGACATGTTCGTAACCACTATTACTGTAAGTAGATAGGTCATTAGATACTTATTTTATTAGCTTTATCATATTTATGCCTGTTTTATTCATGTGTTATTTCCCAGTTTAATTTTTCGCCGTCCGGCAGGTAACAAGCTTCAAGACGCCGATAGTTTAGGTAATTTCTTTTTACAGTGAAAATAATGGTAATTTAAAGCAAAACATAAGCCTTGCTTTATAGTTAGTTCAGTTAGTATGCAAAGTTTCAAGATCTAATTTAAAGTATTTTACGAATACCAGCGGTTTATTGCGATTTTTTTCTATCGAGAAAATTTTACGGAATCGTGTTTTGCCTAACATTCACGCATGCCACAAAAGTCAAAACATGTGGAAACAAATATTGACTCTGTGTCCATCCGTCTGTACCCATGTTTTAGCGAAATAAATGATTTGATTTGATTAACATTAATCCTCAACTTTACCATATATTTATTTCAAAACTAATGCTGAAATATTTTCGGCATAACAGTGGATCTTGCTAAGCTATTTGAGGTAGTATAGACTCTTTAATTTTTACTGTTGCCCCTTAAGCAAGAAGTGAGGTTATAATTAAATTTCTAACGCATCACGTTGAAAATTACATGTTTAGTCGTAATGAAATTTAATAAAATAAAATCAAATTAAATTAAATGACGTTAAAATGAAACGAAATGTAGAGAAATGCAATTATATGAAATGAAATTTGTTATGTCTTCGACGTAAAAAATAACAAGTTCGTAACAACATTAAAATTATAACGAGGACATGTGAAATTCGCCAATGTGCAGTCGTACAGCACAGTGGACTTTGCTTACAGTTGCATAGTTACACGTATGTAGTAAGTAATTTACTTTTTGTTCGTGGATAAAAATTGTTAATATTTTTGAAAAATCTATAACACGAACAAATATAAAAATAGAGTTCAAAGGAAACATAAGCCCTCAACAGGCTCGTGTGTAGCAAACAAACAATAAATAAGAGCTTTTATGGAATTGAACTCCTCTAGACTGTACTCGTGAATGTGGCTGTCGGTTTGGATGTTTTATTTGAGGTGGAAGATACTGGAACATAGGTTTATTAATTCGAAACTTTTGTCATTATGCAAATTTTCATCCCAGAAATATTTCTACAAATCCTCTATATTTCGTGAAAAGTTTTTGATGCAATACACGTGACGATAGATGCTTGATACAGGGATTTCATACTGCACGTTGAATATATTTTAAATGAGGTATTTTTTTTTTCTTGAGAACTATAGTAGCTCAAGGTTCAAGCGCTTTCTGTAAGCTTCGCAGTACACAAACTACCCACGTTTAATCCCCATCGGCACTAATGAAATCATTAAATGCAATTTACCACGTGTCTGAGAAATAAAAAAATATTTTGAAGTCATGTGAAGTCAGCCTACACGCATTGGGGCGGCGCGGCGGACACTTCCTTGTCCTAAAACCCTTTCAGAAATGAGAGGAGTCCTGTACCCGGCAGTGAAACGTGAGAAGGCTATAAATTTACATTTTACTGTCATATTTTTGTGAGGTGGTAAAAGAATCTCTTACCTTCTTTCGTGCATTGTTAATTGGGCATTGTAAGCGGCGACTATGAGAACTTTCTGAAAGTTCTTATGGCTAGTGAAAGATTGTAGTAAGGCTATCGTTACCAAGCCTGTCATACCTAGATGGGAGATGTCTTTTTAATAGAATGAGGGTTACAAACGAACACATAATCCACCTGATTGTAAGTGGATACTGTAGCGCATAGACATCTACATCTATCCCCGATTAATGAAAAAAATGCAGATTCGTTGTCACTCGTGAGGACATAATGGAATTCCTCGTTTCTAGTAAAAAGGGTCTCCGGTACTCTACACTCATCAAACGAAACACAGCAGCATTAAGCTGCTATTTTACGCTGGTATTGTGTGAGAGCGTGGCCCTTCCCCGATCGAGTCCACACATTCGTGCTACAACCATAATCTATATTTATACAAATAAATAAAATTTAAGAATTTATTTGTTCAAAATGACAACTTTTTACTAAATGCATATAATGCTTTTGTCTGTCTGTTTGTTTGATCGGGCTGATCTTTGAAATGGCTGGACTGATTTTGAAGGGATTTTGAGTGGCAGATAACTTATGTTATAAGGAATTACTAAGACTTTTATTTAAAAAATACTTATGTTTCCGCGCAACGAAATTCAAAATCGTGATATTCAATTGTAACAAATTCCAAGCGGATGAAGACGCGGGAAAGGGCTAGTATATTATATAGCTATAGCGACTCTACCACGTCGTCTGATACTACGACCGGAAAACCGCCTATGGAGCGTCGCTATTTAGATAAATGCTCCTCACCAGAAGTTGACTATGTCGGTATGATATATATATAATCATGATGGTAATGATGATAGTCAGGTATTCTGGAGAAAAAAAGAGGCCACAATGTATACTTAGCAAGATGCGAATAAGTGGCAGTATATCCTTTCAAATTAGAAAATATAGAAAATTCCTAAGAGTGTATTACGCAGTGTATACTCTATGCTATGATTTTAATACACTAATCTATATCAATTGTAAATCATTCAATCATTCTCAATGCAAAAACGAATGGCCAAAACACAACTTAGAGTCATTAAACCCGTCGAATAACGTAACATATTGGTGACAGGCTTCAGCATTAGTTCTGTCTGTACCCTTAGGGCACATGAGCCAGCCTGGGGCCTCCAAACTGTCAGGACTCCCAAACTGCCAAAATCCTCAAACTTATGTAATGTCTATATAATATTTGTAATACAATTAATACACATTTCTTACACGTGAAATAAAAACTGTCTTGATCTTAAGCTATCTATATCTGGTAGCTTTCTATGCTTATCTAATTCTGGTAGCTCCAAAACTTTGGAAGCCCTAGCTAGAGCTCCTGTAAGTTCTAATACGACCTATTTACCGGTAAGGATACTGTCTCTGAATCCATTAACCCGAATGACTTACTCGTATTAACCGACTGTGACTGTTTGTGTTTTCGGATACGATTAATATAGATGTCTACTGTGGCCCACAGTATCCACTTCACCATCAAGTAGACTGTGTGCTCGTTTGTCACACTATATTCTGTTATATAGAAATCATAATATTTATGCTTTAATTGAAACGTAGTGAAATAAATTCACGTTATAAATTAAAAAAAAACGTAGATAAGAGATAAGTAGGTAGTAAGTAGTTAGTAAGATAAGTAGAAATTTACCTAAATCTAACAGAGATCCTTAATTCAAAATTTCAATCAGATTTCTCCAGGAATAAAAACTGTCAATACGGAATCGCTTTACCTGCTCAGTGCTCCGTTGTTTTTCGATAGTATTAAACCTGTTTTAAAAAAAATTACCAATTTTTAAATCACGTTTAATAAATTATGTATCTTAAACCGCCATATTACCTTTACTATTTTAAAATATTGTGTCCTTCCATAAATATTGATCCCTTGGGAGAGAGGTAAAGCCCTAGTGTGGGATGGTACTTGCGTTGACATTTTGGCGGCCTCTCATCTCAAGGGTACCTCTTTTAGAGCCGGGGCGGCATCAGAGGCAGCCGAATTTATTAAATGGCGCAAATATGAGTCTTCGAGAAATGACTACATATTTGTGACATTTGCTGTAGAGACTATCGGACCGTGGGGTCCACGTGCAGTGAAGTTCCTAAAGGAACCATAACCAAAGTATCCACGGCTGGTCGTCGCTGCTGGTGATAAGGGGGCTGGTTCTTTCCTTGCTCAAAGGCTAAGTATAGCTATTCAGCGAGGAAACGCAGCCAGCGTTCTTGCCACTATACCACGGGGAGCAGGACTTTCTTAAATTATTATAAAATAATAGTTTTGGTGTAATAATACTTTATTACTCTATGTAATGTAAATTAAAAAGTTTGACCAAGATCAAATTATAAGTTGACTGACAAAACTTTGATTTAGTACGAAGGCGTGCAGGAATTGGATTCCTTTCCCTCCTTGTCAGCTGTCGAAGTTGTTTTGTCAGCGGGAAAGTTCGAAAGGATAAGTAAATTAAATAAAGCAACACTTATGTTATAATTTATGTGTAAACATTTCACAACTCATTACTGCTATTCGTTGCTATTAAAATATCACAGGAACTTATTATTTTATCAATAATAATAATTGTGTCACTACCGTCAGATATCTTCACAAAATTCTCTCATTGTTAACACGATAAACATCGTTACATAACTGTGCTATAAAAGAATCGCATTAAACGGATTATAAAGAACTGTTTTAAGTGTTTTCTTATGTCCATCTGAGACACTGCGATAGATTTTAAACATCACTTAGCATAAAAATTAAACTTATGCAAAAAAGTTAAAGTTGTTCCTATCTCTGGGCGGGGGTTCCCCAGTGCCAGCTGCTTCCATTTGATCGCATCCAGCACAGAGCAGTTCGAATCGTCGGCGACAGAACTCTTTCCGATCGGCTTGACTCACTGGCACTGCGGAGATATGTTGTATCTCTTTGCGTATTTTATCGCATTTACCACGGGGAGTGCTCTGAGGAATTGTTCGGACTAATTCCAGCCGCACAATTTCACCGTGCTATCTGGATGACTGGCGGTACACCACTCTGCGATTTAAAAGAAGATTTCTACCTCGCACAACTTCCTTGTGGAATCGACTACCATCAGAGATTTTTCCGGACCGATACGACTTAGGGACCTTCAAAAAAAGAGCCTACTCCTTTTTAAAAGGCCGGGAACGCATCTGCAATTCTCCTGGTATTGCAGTTGTCTGTGGGCGGCGGTAATCACTTACCATCAGGTGAGCCGTATGTTCGTTTGCATTAACAATTAACAATTTCATTGGTGCCGGCAGGGATCGAACCCCGTAGTAGTATTGCGAAATAATCGCTCCATAACTCTCTCAAATAAGTAAGGAGGCTGGCGCTTAGCAAAGAAACGTATAATCGAACTTTTTCTTAGTTGCAGTTGCCCATTAAAGTGCACCGCTGAACATAGGCCTTCCCCCATATATTGCCTCATAGAAAAATCCACTCCAATGAAATACTTTTTTGTTATTTGTGTTTCACGCACGAGCATGTAGAAAATTTTTGTTGGTCTACTCTATGTTTTACGTTTTTCTAATTTATAATGTGAATTCCTTTCACAACGTTTCAAATAAAACTTAATTATATAGAAGATAATATGACGGCTGAGTCGGGAAGGGACGTTCTGGGTGAAAGTTTATCGACCAAATTGGCAATATACTGAAAATGGGTCAAACCAAGAGTACCTTTAACTGACGAGCATGTATGCGAAGGTATATAGATGTGGAGGAGGCGAGACAGGTGTGTCAGGATCGTGCCAAATAGAAGCCTGTAGTCTCTACCTACGCCTTTGGGTGACAGGTGTGAGTGATTATGTATGTAGTGTGACAAACGAGCACATAGTCCACGTGATGGCAATTTACCATTTTTTTTTAGGTTTTATAACCCGTAGACAATATTTATCGTACCGAAAATGTAAACACAAACCACTGAGACTATCGGGTAATAAGTAATGCGAGTTAATGGATTCAGAAACAGTTACCTTACCGGTAAACAAGCTCTAGGGCCCCCAAAATTTTGGGGCCTTGAGAAAGTTAAAAAACTTAAAACATCGAAATGAACTTTTATTAAATAAAAAAATTTCTTAAAGAAACAGATAGCTTAAGATGTATTAATTATATTAAAAATATTATATCGACATGGGTCTAACAATTTTGAGGCTCTAAGCCTTCGATCAATTATGATCGAAGCTCTAAGCCGATTGGAAGCCCTGACTTCGATCCAAGTGATGCCATCTGTTTATGATACGTTAAACTATGATTTTTCTCCATACCAATAGATGACATTGTATTTAAAAAACCATAGAATAGAAGATATCGCTGTTGGTTGCTTTAGCCCCATAGTGCTGTAAGCACAGCACATAGTTAGCCTCCATACACTGCGAACACACATACCTATATTATGAAGCAGATCGTAATTGGTATCGTCTGCACAACAAGCAGGGTAACAAGTCTATACTTAAATAAAAAAAAACAATAATCTGAAAACTAAAATGTACAATACTAACCTTATATAGCCTTATAAATCTAATTTATAATTGTTACTAAAAAATGTTTTAATTTAGTTTTGAAGGCCTAACGGGAAATAGAAAACATATCTAAGTGGTTAAGCAATTTATTGTGGTGGAATCACATTCTGTGTACTGGTGCTCTTTTACCAATATTCCTGGTTTTTGGTGTATGAAATACTCAAAAATACCTTGATTGAAACTACTTTTACGGATTTTATCGCGTTTATTTTACTATTATTTCTAATTCCCGACGTATCGGGCGCTTTCCAGCACCCATGGTCATGGGGGATTAAGATGACTAACCTCCCGATGTCATTGTTAAACCCGGAGTACCTTCAGCTTTTTTTTAATTATTGTTTATGGTCCGATCTATGCAAAATGAACTGACTATGTCCTGAGGTCTTGCAGTGATATGCTTGGGTTTAGTTTTAATTTTATTGATTATAGGACCCCAAGCAGGTGGTAGTACCCAGCCTCCTTCTCTATTGAAATTAGGATGTTTTTTTAATTTCAATAGCCTCACGTATCATCCTTGGTAGGAATCGGTGTTCTTTCGCGAGGATTTGTGGTCTATCAAATCTGATGTAATGGTTGGGGCCGTCTAGGATATGATCGCAAACTGCAGACTTCCCGGAACGTTGGTGCTTCACATCAGCTATATGTTCTTTTACGCGGGTTCTAATTGATCCCGCGTAAAAGAACATCATCGGGAGGTCAGTCATCTTAGTCCCCCGTGACCATGGGTGCTGGAAAGCGCCCGAAACGTCGGGAATTAGAAATACTCGTAATAGTAAAATAAACGCGATAAAATCCGTAAAAGTAGTTTTAATCAATGTGTAGTGTTCGCGTAAATATAAGAAATCATTATCAAAAATACCTTTTTGATCGCGTGTCATTGTGTGGTATTCGAAACATTACCTCGGACAATAACTGTGAACACTTAATCTCACACCATTTAAATAAAAAAGTTTGAGCAACTTCAAATTATAAGTTAACTCCTAAAACTTTGATTTGGTACGAAGGCGTGCAGGAATTGGATTTCCTTCTCCTGCTTGTCAGAGCTGTCAAAGTTGTTTTGTCAGCGGGAAAGTTGGAATGGATCGCTTGGTAAATTAAGTAAAGCCAACTTTATGTTATCATTCATGTGTAAGCATTTATAATAAGCTAACTATGATAGATTTTAATCATCACTAAGTATAATAATTATACTTTTAATTAAAATTAAAAGTCTGCTTCAGATAACTGATAAGAAAATGATTTTCACTTATTAGGTCCTGAAGTTAGTGCGTGTTGTTAAGTAGTGGTGATAAGACAAAGTATATATAGAACCATTAAAGCCTTGACTTTAGAAAATATATTGTGGTATGTAAATTATTTTATTCCTTTTATTTCTTTAAAGTGTACTTTTATTTTTATTGGAAAGTTATTATTTTACCCCTTTCAATGTTTATTTTATAGAATTAGGTTGATAACCGAGCACACGATCCACGTGATGGTAAGTGGTTTCTGTGACCTATAGACATCTAAATCTATTTTCGATTACGAATCAAAATTCCGATGGGTTGTAACCTGTGACGACTACTAAAGAATGCCTCGTTTCCAGTAAAAAAGCTCTCCTGTTCTGTAGACTCACCACACGAAACACAGCAACGTTAAGCTTCTATTCTGTGAGAGCATGGTCCTTCCCCGGTCGAGCCGACCTATTCGTGCGTTTAGCCACACCATCTGTATGACCTGTGATCCACCACTGTGTGAAGAAGAATTTTTCTTCCACGCACAACTTCCTTATAGAATTGACTACCACTAGAGATTTTTCCGGACCGATACCACTTAGGGACCTTCAAGAAAAAAGACAACACCGTTTTAAAAGGCCGGCAACGCACCTGCAATTCCCCTAGTGTAGCAGTTGTTCATGGGCGGCAGTAATCACTTACCATCAGATGAGCCGTATGCTCGTTTGCCACCTCTCTTATAAAAAAATACGTAACGGAAATCCTGTGATAAAAATAATGAGGTTTAAGGGTAGTCAATTTTTTTATCATAAGTCAATTGTCTCAGCTCCCCTAAATTAAACAAAAATAATTGTCTTCACTAAAAAATTTCATTACTGACAGTGTCAATTAAATAAAATACAATTTGCATTAAAAATTATTCTTCATTAAAAAAATCAATAATCTTAATACCTGAATCATATTTTTCAGGATATAATGATAATGTAAATAAACTTATTACCAAGGTGAGACGTCGCATGTTACACATCATATGCGACTACTGTAAGGCTCGCACGTTTGATTTATATTTTTAGTTCTTATTAGGAAGACACTTCTGCCCATCTCATTTGTGTACCTCTGTTGCCTCTAACGACACTCAAGGGATGGTATGCAGTAGCGGATATCCTTACACCGCCTCTACACGGTAAACAAAAACATTTAGTTGAATTGAGAACTTTGTCTATTTTTCAAGTCGGTTAAAAATGATTAGCGCTAATTTTCATAAAAATAATTAAAATCCGTATAACTTTAATTATTCAACGTTCTTTCAAAAATAACTTCGGGGCTTAACTGAAAATGCAAAAGGAAAATATCTACAGCGTTCTCCTTTTAGAGTTTCATAGACTTAACAGTTTACTTACAAACGACGCGGCGGTAACTTCCATGCATTTCATAACTGTCTTTCATTTAACTTGAACGTAGCTGTTGGTTCTCGAATACTTGTACAGGAGGCTAAGTGTAAAACTTATGAACACGTTAATCAAAGAAAATCTTTTAAGAAAGAAAACTTTTTTCTACTCTATTTTGTGCAGTTTTTTATAGAAGTAAGGATAAGGAACGACACCATAGGGTTGTAATGATGACGATGATAATGATTAACTTATTTAATATTCCAAAGCTTTCGAGCAATTTACAGCAACCATGATCGCGGAGAACGATGAGGTGTTTGACATCCCAATGTTGCAGATCCATTTATATTACCAAGCAAAAGGAATGGGCTGATTTCCTCAACTCCGCGACTATGCCCGTACTTTACGTGTACAGAGATCGTAAAAGTTAAATCTATCCTCTATTCATAATTAAAATGCAGATTCGTTGTCGGTCACCGTACTTAAATGGAATGCCTCCGACCAGTAAAATGGGTTACCAGTTCTCTACACTCTACATACGAACCACAGCAATATACTGGGTGGAGTGACTGCGCACCGCCATACCAGCACTTCCCTTTCCTCGCGACTCCATCTCGACTGCAGCGGTAGGGGAGAGGACACGCCTCTAGTCGCGACTAATCGACACACATTCACTGTGGCCACCTTCGGGACAGCTATAAGAGTTCTTCTCATCATGTTTGACCAAGCCACGGCTACTTAACCTCTCCTTCCCGTCACGACAAGGTGAGAACCCGATCATGGGAGGAGCCTACCAGCCCTGCAATCAACTTCAATAACTCTTTGTATTTTCATTGCAAATGTATTGTTACATCGGAGGACTAAAATGAAATGCATTACAGCATGGAACTGAACTGGCTCTGAACCCATCAGTTCGGAGCATAGGAGTGCGTGCACTGTTACTCGACTGCAGGTAAAGGACTTCTAGGTAGTAAAGACGTTCTACCAATTAGTCGATATAGTTTATCTTTAGTATAGCATAACGGAATATAAAGTTACAAATGTCATAATTTGTCGGCGGCTGTCTTTTAGTGCGAATACAATCTGGGCGTCTTCAATGCTAAAGTTAATAGGCTTTTGTTACGGTAACACAGTACGATTTACCATCTAGGGATTAACCACCACATACCACCAGGTGGGATTATAGTCAAGCACTGCCATATAATAAGTAAAAAAATAGTTTTTTTTTTTCGATTAAATATTTCAAGTAATAAGCGACTTAAATATTTATATAATAGATTTATATATATATATATATATATATATATATATATATATATATATATATATATATATATATATATATATATATATATATATATATATATATAATAGATTTTTTTTATTATTTTGTCATCAAAACGTTACCCTCACACTAATTGTTAAAGGACAAACATCCAGACCTGGAACAGTGATTTATATTAGTGCATACAAATACTTGTTCCATGTGGGATCGAACCCGCGAACCTCAGTGCTGTAACTTAATGCTAAGCTACTGCACCACGGAGCCGTCAATTAAACTATTTAACTTAATGATGATAAAAATAAAAATGTACTTTTTATCACTTAATATTTAGGTCTAGCAATATACCTCAACAAGGGCGTCGCCAGCCGATGACGCAGGGGGGGGGGGCAAGTTGACTTTACATACTACAATTCATACTTTTTTCATTCTCTATGAATGAGAAAAGTAGGTATGAATTGTAGATATTCTGTGACAGTACAGAGTCCAATGTGTAAAGCTACACGAGCACGAGCTCTTGACTATGCAATAAAAACTTGTAAATAAGTTATAATAACATTTATTAGAAAAATAGAATAAAAAGGAGTTTGAATTTGAATAAGTGTACAGCGTACAGCGTATTTTTTTTAATTATCAGATTTTAATATTATAATGGTCGTTGTTTGTTTATATTAGGTTAATTAAAATATAATTTTCGGGGATTCATTGTAAACTTCTCGACCTGATATTGACCTGATATATTATATATTATTAAAATCTTGTAAGTTTCCATGTATAAGTTTTCGGTGCACACTCATCATGGCCAAACCATTGAGGCGATTTTCACTCATAGTGCTTCTTAGCCAGGTTTTTAGTCTCCTGAGGCTGCTGAACGATCGCTCTACCGTACACGTCGTGCATGGAAGAGCGATCAAAATTTTCAACGCTTTTTCCGTGTCGGGAAAGAAGGTTTTTGCTTCTTTCTCCTGCCTGTTTCCCTCTGTCGTCTTTCACGACACCCACGGGAAGATATGGGGAGGTGGATATTCTTAACCGCCACTACACGGCAATGCGATTTATCAGCAGAACACAATATAATTATAGACACTGCAACGCGTATATTGAAAGTGTACAAAAACAGTACGCACAACAAGCTTACTCTTGAATCCAATGACAATTCCGATCCAATCTCAATTTAAATCCAATGTCAATCCATTTTTGACAAATTACCGTACTCTTGAAAACGATTTTGACAACATTGGATTGAAATCGAAATTGCGTATTTATTACTATTATTATTGTATTGGCCAGAAATTTTGTTGTAACATATGAAGTTAGCCGCGTTATGCCCCTATTACACCACCCTGAATCAGGGCACTGAATGAATGGTGGGCGTGGCCCCTAGTTAGGGACGTCAGTTATTACACTACCCTGATTTTATGCCCTTTCTCAGTCACAGGGATGGGCAAGTGAAAAAAGTATATATATTTATTGAATCGATATTTTTAAAGTAATTGTAACAAATCATTTACGGTGTTTCATCCTGCTAACTCTAGTTGCGTAACTAGAGTTTACTTCGAATTGTGTGCATTTGAACTTGAGTTAACTAGAGTCATCATTTTTTTTTTCAAGTAAGCACATCCATAGGATGCAACATTGCTCATTAAAAACATCAAAGCTTATGTACGACATATCGAATTTTTCGATGCTTTTTATCATCATTTAAATATATACATACATACATACATAAGGAATAAATAATCATTTTGAACAGAAATGAATCAAATAAGTATAATAATCAAACATTATATTTATGTTATTTTAGGAAGTTTTACGCTATTTATTTTTACTCATTTAATTTTATCGAATAATTACCAGAAAAGGATAATTAATTAAATATTTCTTTTACGTTTATTTCTTTCGAACTGAATTTTAAAATAACAATTTTGACAACCTGGTGCCTAGTCCTGCGTGATTGTAGATCCAGCCTCTGAAAATAACCGCTCACGGGATACCAAGTTGCCACGATAGGCAAATAGATCTTATCTAGGCTATGAAGCCCGGGAAATAACCCTTTCATGATTTTCCACATGTAATACCTATATGAAACTCGTCTTTTGCTTAGTTTTATTTCTTATGATATGGTGCATTAATTTTTTATGGTAGTTCCGTACACGCAACCTCAGTATAATCCCATTTTCTGAATACCTACATCTACGAAACTATACCAAAATATAAACAGGTGAATAACCGTTCATCCATAAAAATCAATATTTCAGAAAAAATATTGTAACGAAATACGAAGTACCGTAAGCCGATAAAATGATTTCCATTACAAAATAACTATTAACTTATATATAAGACTGTACTTAAGCTATTCATTAAGTTAAAGCTCAAACAATATAATTATTAATAAGAAAATGAATAAAACAATTTCAATACATTTTCAATATTTGTAAACTTATCTTAATTAATTATCACAATAAAAATAACTACAATTTTACATCGAAAATGGAATTTACCAATAGAAGACATAATAATCCATAGCAAGATGTGCATAATACTTCTGAGGTTCAAGTATATTTGTTTTCGGCTGAAAGACCATTCGCCTGTTTGTTGATTCGTAATTAAAATTTTCGGGATTGAGTTATTTCTGCTAAATACTCGTAAACCTTCTAACTTTAAAAATTTAGACGTTATCTAACTTTGACATACTTTGTTTCGAATATTTATTTTTTGGCAACATAAAATTCGTGATAATCATCGTTCGCAACATTTTTACATACGGTATTCTATACCTTCGAATAGTTGGTTATTTCGTTACCTTTGACAGCAAAACATCGTTCATAAAACATAGCTCATGAAGAACCGTGTTTATGAACGATATATTGATGTTTGAAAGAATTGATGTATCGTGTGCATCCCTAGTCGCGCATCGAATAAGTGCCCTAACTCCCTTATAGTTCATAAAAGATAGCTTGATCTTTGCGACAGCTGTCAGTAAAATCACGCCTATGAAGTCCTGAATTTCTAAGTAGTACAGACAGTACTTACCTGTCAATGTCATACTTTACGACATTGACAGGTACTGTCTGTACTACTAAGAAATTCAGGACTTGATTTTATCGACAGCTGTCGCAGAGATCAGGCTATCCTTTATGAACCATAGTGTTATTACACTGCACGGTGGAAGGGCACTGTAGATAGGGTCCACTGTGACGCCCTAATTAGGGACCCCTACTCCCTTTCTCTTATTACACTACCCTGAATCAGAGTGTAGGCAACTTGATTCTGGGTAGTGTAATAGGGGTATGATACCCCTGACACCCTGTCTGCAGTGCCCTTGCCACCGTGTAGTGTAATAACACTTAGGGTAGTTAGGGATGAAAACAATACATCAATTCTTTCAAACATCGATGTATCGTTCATAAATATGGTTATTCATGAGCGATGTTTTATGAACGATGTTTTGGCTTGCCGTCAAAGGTTTCGAAATAACCAACTATTTGAAGGCACAAAATTCCGTATACTAAAAAATGCAAACGATGAATCTTATATCGCCTATAAATAAATATACCAAAAAAATATGTCTCAAAGTTAGATAGTGTCTAAATTTTTAATGTTAGAAGGTTTATTTAGCAAAAGTATCACAATCCCGAAAATTTTAATTACGAATCAACAAACAGGCGAATGGTCTTTCAGTCGAAAGTAAATTGTACCGTCGACTTAAATATACTTGAACTTCAGAAGTGCAGTTATCTTCAATCGGTTATTTCATTTTTGATGTAAAATTATGGTTTATTTTTATTGTGGTAATGAATTAGCATACGTTTACAATTAATATTGAAAATGGATTGGAATGGTTTTATTCATTTTTTTATTAATAAATATATTGTTTGAGCTTTGACTTGATCAATTGCTTAAGTACAGCTTTTTAGAGTAATAGTTATTTTATATTGGAAATTATTTTATCGGCTTACAATACTTCGTATTTCGTTACAATCACTTTTCTGAAACATTGATTTTGATGGATGAACGGTTATTCAACTGCTTGTATTTCGGTATAGTTTAGTAGATGTATTCAGAAAATGCGATAATACTGAAGGTGACATATGGAACTACCATAAAGAAGTAACGCACCAAAACATAAGAAATAAAACTAAAGCAGAAGAAGAGTTTCATATATTACATGCGTTGGAGATATGGGATGGCACAAAAGGGTTATTTCCCGGGCTTCATAGCCTAGCTAAGATCTATTTGCCTATCGTGGCAACTTCGGTATCCAGTAAGCGATTATTTTCAGAAGCTGGATCTACAATCACCCAGGAGAATAGCTTGATCTCTGCGACAG
Organism: Parnassius smintheus behrii; assembly: GCA_036936625.1. Lineage (NCBI taxonomy): Eukaryota > Metazoa > Arthropoda > Insecta > Lepidoptera > Papilionidae > Parnassius > Parnassius smintheus. Next base: position 8,973,679 of record JAUPFT010000031.1, read on the forward strand.
CTGTCAGTAAAATCACGCCTATGAAGTCCTTAATTTCTGTACTACAGATATTACCTGTCAATATCATACTTTATGGGCGTGCACTAATTAGGTCGGCATGCCCATAAAGTATGACATTGACAGGTACTTTCTCTACTACTAAGAAATTCAGAACTTCATAGGCGTGATTTTTACTGACAGCTGTCGCAGAGATCAAGCTATCTTTTGTGAACCATAGGCGCCAGATTGTTATTTTAAATTGTTATTTTAAATTTCAATTAAAAAGAAACAAACATAAAAGTAAAACAAATATTTCTTGTTTTCGGATAATAATTCGATAAATATAAATGTGTCAAAATAAATAGTGTAAAACTTCCTTAAATAAATAATATAATGTTTGATTATTATACCTTCTTTTGTCATTTCTTTTCAAAATTAACATTTATATATATATATATATATATATATATATATATACAATATGTAACGTAATTAACGCACACCCTCAGACACCCCAATTAGTATATTATGTTATAATCATAATACATACACTGAATTTTTAGTTAAACATTTTTATGCTCTGATTATTTATCAAATTAGTTATACTAATTCCGGAAGAATGTTGTGATCACAGTACAAATCCATGAACGCAAAGACTTTAACAAACTTGAAATAAAGTTCATTTTTCTTTATTTTTATTGAATGACAGAATTAGTAATAATACAAATAAAACTGCACTCTTAAAAGTGTTATTATTGCCTTAAGTTACGGTCCATTTCAGTTTGTTTTGACTGTACAGATTTAGTGTGACTGTAATTTACGTAGTTTTATTTATTTTTGGGATAAAAAATTACCTATATTAAAAATGATAGGAATCGATTCAGTAAACGATTCTGAACAAACTACTTTCTCAAAGTGCGTTAATTATGTTACGTGTTGTATATATATATATATATATATATATATATATATATATATATATATATATATATATATATATATATATATATATATATATATATATATATATATATATATATACAACACGTAACATAATTAACGCACTTTGAGAAAGTAGTTTGTTCAGAATCGTTTACTGAATCGATTCCTATCATTTTTAATATAGGTAATTTTTTATCCCAAAAATAAATAAAACTACGTAAATTACAGTCACACTAAATCTGTACAGTCAAAACAAACTGAAATGGACCGTAACTTAAGGCAATAATAACACTTTTAAGAGTGCAGTTTTATTTGTATTATTACTAATTCTGTCATTCAATAAAAATAAAGAAAAATGAACTTTATTTCAAGTTTGTTAAAGTCTTTGCGTTCATGGATTTGTACTGTGATCACAACATTCTTCCGGAATTAGTATAACTAATTTGATAAATAATCAGAGCATAAAAATGTTTAACTAAAAATTCAGTGTATGTATTATGATTATAACATAATATACTAATTGGGGTGTCTGAGGGTGTGCGTTAATTACGTTACATATTGTATATATATATATATATATATATATATATATATATATATAAATGTTAATTTTGAAAAGAAATGACAAAAGAAGGTATAATAATCAAACATTATATTATTTATTTAAGGAAGTTTTACACTATTTATTTTGACACATTTATATTTATCGAATTATTATCCGAAAACAAGAAATATTTGTTTTACTTTTATGTTTGTTTCTTTTTAATTGAAATTTAAAATAACAATTTAAAATAACAATCTGGCGCCTATGGTTCACAAAAGATAGCTTGATCTCTGCGACAGCTGTCAGTAAAAATCACGCCTATGAAGTTCTGAATTTCTTAGTAGTAGAGAAAGTACCTGTCAATGTCATACTTTATGGGCATGCCGACCTAATTAGTGCACGCCCATAAAGTATGATATTGACAGGTAATATCTGTAGTACAGAAATTAAGGACTTCATAGGCGTGATTTTACTGACAGCTGTCGCAGAGATCAAGCTATTCTCCTGGGTGATTGTAGATCCAGCTTCTGAAAATAATCGCTTACTGGATACCGAAGTTGCCACGATAGGCAAATAGATCTTAGCTAGGCTATGAAGCCCGGGAAATAACCCTTTTGTGCCATCCCATATCTCCAACGCATGTAATATATGAAACTCTTCTTCTGCTTTAGTTTTATTTCTTATGTTTTGGTGCGTTACTTCTTTATGGTAGTTCCATATGTCACCTTCAGTATTATCGCATTTTCTGAATACATCTACTAAACTATACCGAAATACAAGCAGTTGAATAACCGTTCATCCATCAAAATCAATGTTTCAGAAAAGTGATTGTAACGAAATACGAAGTATTGTAAGCCGATAAAATAATTTCCAATATAAAATAACTATTACTCTAAAAAGCTGTACTTAAGCAATTGATCAAGTCAAAGCTCAAACAATATATTTATTAATAAAAAAATGAATAAAACCATTCCAATCCATTTTCAATATTAATTGTAAACGTATGCTAATTCATTACCACAATAAAAATAAACCATAATTTTACATCAAAAATGAAATAACCGATTGAAGATAACTGCACTTCTGAAGTTCAAGTATATTTAAGTCGACGGTACAATTTACTTTCGACTGAAAGACCATTCGCCTGTTTGTTGATTCGTAATTAAAATTTTCGGGATTGTGATACTTTTGCTAAATAAACCTTCTAACATTAAAAATTTAGACACTATCTAACTTTGAGACATATTTTTTTGGTATATTTATTTATAGGCGATATAAGATTCATCGTTTGCATTTTTTAGTATACGGAATTTTGTGCCTTCAAATAGTTGGTTATTTCGAAACCTTTGACGGCAAGCCAAAACATCGTTCATAAAACATCGCTCATGAATAACCATATTTATGAACGATACATCGATGTTTGAAAGAATTGATGTATTGTTTTCATCCCTAACTACCCTAAGTGTTATTACACTACACGGTGGCAAGGGCACTGCAGACAGGGTGTCAGGGGTATCATACCCCTATTACACTACCCAGAATCAAGTTGCCTACACTCTGATTCAGGGTAGTGTAATAAGAGAAAGGGAGTAGGGGTCCCTAATTAGGGCGTCACAGTGGACCCTATCTACAGTGCCCTTCCACCGTGCAGTGTAATAACACTATGGTTCATAAAGGATAGCCTGATCTCTGCGACAGCTGTCGATAAAATCAAGTCCTGAATTTCTTAGTAGTACAGACAGTACCTGTCAATGTCGTAAAGTATGACATTGACAGGTAAGTACTGTCTGTACTACTTAGAAATTCAGGACTTCATAGGCGTGATTTTACTGACAGCTGTCGCAAAGATCAAGCTATCTTTTATGAACTATAAGGGAGTTAGGGCACTTATTCGATGCGCGACTAGGGATGCACACGATACATCAATTCTTTCAAACATCAATATATCGTTCATAAACACGGTTCTTCATGAGCTATGTTTTATGAACGATGTTTTGCTGTCAAAGGTAACGAAATAACCAACTATTCGAAGGTATAGAATACCGTATGTAAAAATGTTGCGAACGATGATTATCACGAATTTTATGTTGCCAAAAAATAAATATTCGAAACAAAGTATGTCAAAGTTAGATAACGTCTAAATTTTTAAAGTTAGAAGGTTTACGAGTATTTAGCAGAAATAACTCAATCCCGAAAATTTTAATTACGAATCAACAAACAGGCGAATGGTCTTTCAGCCGAAAACAAATATACTTGAACCTCAGAAGTATTATGCACATCTTGCTATGGATTATTATGTCTTCTATTGGTAAATTCCATTTTCGATGTAAAATTGTAGTTATTTTTATTGTGATAATTAATTAAGATAAGTTTACAAATATTGAAAATGTATTGAAATTGTTTTATTCATTTTCTTATTAATAATTATATTGTTTGAGCTTTAACTTAATGAATAGCTTAAGTACAGTCTTATATATAAGTTAATAGTTATTTTGTAATGGAAATCATTTTATCGGCTTACGGTACTTCGTATTTCGTTACAATATTTTTTCTGAAATATTGATTTTTATGGATGAACGGTTATTCACCTGTTTATATTTTGGTATAGTTTCGTAGATGTAGGTATTCAGAAAATGGGATTATACTGAGGTTGCGTGTACGGAACTACCATAAAAAATTAATGCACCATATCATAAGAAATAAAACTAAGCAAAAGACGAGTTTCATATAGGTATTACATGTGGAAAATCATGAAAGGGTTATTTCCCGGGCTTCATAGCCTAGATAAGATCTATTTGCCTATCGTGGCAACTTGGTATCCCGTGAGCGGTTGAGCATAATACATACACTGAATTTTTAGTTAAACATTTTTATGCTCTGATTATTTATCAAATTAGTTATACTAATTCCGGAAGAATGTTGTGATCACAGTACAAATCCATGAACGCAAAGACTTTAACAAACTTGAAATAAAGTTCATTTTTCTTTATTTTTATTGAATGACAGAATTAGTAATAATACAAATAAAACTGCACTCTTAAAAGTGTTATTATTGCCTTAAGTTACGGTCCATTTCAGTTTGTTTTGACTGTACAGATTTAGTGTGACTGTAATTTACGTAGTTTTATTTATTTTTGGGATAAAAAATTACCTATATTAAAAATGATAGGAATCGATTCAGTAAACGATTCTGAACAAACTACTTTCTCAAAGTGCGTTAATTATGTTACGTGTTGTATATATATATATATATATATATATATATATATATATATATATATATATATATATATATATATATATATATATATATATATAAATTCAATGTATCAAACATAAACTTCCATGTTTTAATGACCGATGTTGCATCCTATAGATGTGCTAGATGTGCTTACTCGGAAAAATTACGACTGGAGGTCACTTGAGTTGCATTACATATTCATGCAACTCGAACTAAACTCGTTAGCAGGACGAAACAGAGTAAATGATTTGTTACAAATTACTTTTAAGAATTTGTTTTTCTATCTAACTCTTTGGTGGGTTGGGTCAACTATCATTAGTAAACTTAGTAGGTAGTAAAAAGGGTTTTTTTTTTTTGCGCCCGAAGAAATTAAAGGGCTACTCTGTACGTAGGGAGGCGGAAAATGCATTACGCATACCACGATAGCCGGTCTATCGTGGTTATGAGGGACTCACTGTCCTACCGGGGACCCTAAGTGATACCCTGTAAAAACCGCCTTTGGGGACAGGCAGCCGGCTGATTAAGCTCTATTGTGCCTTATCATGAGCGACCCTCTTCTGGGAAAAGAGGGCGCAGGCGGCTAAGAGCCGCTGAGGGAGTGCATACGAAGGCAAATTAATGTTGGTTAATACAATAATTTAAACTAATTAGAGTTGGCCTGAGCCGCCAGGAGGCTGTTCAGGTCGTTTGACAGTTTATTAGGCGGGTCCGAGAGAGAGTTTCTCGGCCTGCGGACACGATAGCGAGAGGGGGGTGGGGCTGCATAAGAAGCCGCCTCACGAATTAAATTGTTTGGGTGCGACTCTGAGGCTTTGAAGAAGTTCTCAGAGAGTTTTTTAAGGAATTGTTGAATTGTTGGGAGCTCTAAGTCCCGATGAAGGTCGGCATTACGGACGTACCAAGGTGCGTTCGCAGCTCGACGACAGAAGAGGTTCTGAACTATTTGGAGTTCATTTAAAATATTAGAGTTTGCGTGGGCAAAGACGGGGCCCGCGTAGGACATGACGGGTCGTATACAGACCTTATAAAGGGTTCGCTTGTTTCGAAGGGACATTTTACTGTGTCTGCCCAACATACTGTTGAGCCTACTCAGGTAAAACCATGCGTGACGGGTGACTCGTTTGACGTGGGGCCTAAAAGTGAGCCCTGTGTCTAGAGTGACACCTAAATATTTGGCGGTCGTATGCCAGGGGACAGGGGTCCCTAGCATACGTATTGGAGGGGTGTTTTTAAGACGGCGTCGTTTATAATCGAAGTGAACGGCGGAGCTCTTCTCCGGGTTCACATCGATGCGCCATTTTTTGAACCAAGCTCCTAGGTCATCAACTGACTTTTGGATCTTGTTCCGTATGAAGGGTAGTGAGACACCTTTGCAGTAGATGGCAGTGTCGTCTGCGAAGAGGGATATTATTATTATTATTATTATAGAGTTGAACACCTTTCGACGGGATGGGAATGTCGTTGGTGAACAGGATGTACAGCAGAGGAGCAAGTACTGAGCCCTGAGGGACACCAGCCTTAATAGTTTGCTGTGAAGATAGCGTGCCTTCGTGTCTAAAACGAAAGGTACGATGTTTCAAATAGGAGGCCACGAGACGAACTAGACGATCGGGGAGACCTATTTTGTAGAGCTTGTAGATGAGGCTTGTGCGCCAGACTCTATCGAAAGCTTTGGCTATATCGAAGAAGACCGCGATGGTTTTATGACGTCGAGGATAGAAACCGCTGAGGATATATTCCACAATGCGGTGAACTTGTTGGGGACATGAGTGTTTGGCTCGGAAACCGAATTGATGGGGAATGATAAGAGGGTCGCCGTCTGTGGGAAACAGATAGCGTCTCATACGGGTTTGGATGACTCTTTCGAAGAGCTTGCCCATTGCCTTGAGGAGGCTAATGGGGCGATGGCTGGAGGGGAGGTTGAGAGGCTTGCCTGGCTTGGGAATTCCAATCACAGTTGCCTCTTTCCACGTAGTGGGAAAATAACTAAGGTTGAAGCAGGCGTTAAAGATAATAGATAAAAAGGTTAACACCTGCTCGGGAAAGTGTTTAAGGGCTTGGTTGGAGATGCCATCCGCGCCCGGAGCCTTTTTAGGCTTAAGTCCTTTGATGAGAGATGAAATCTCATCATTGGACACAGAGATAGGTTCGGAGGCGGTAGGGGGTGAGTTCCGGCGGCGGACCTCATCCTCTACTGCCTGGACGTGTGAGGGGTCGACAGGTTGAGAACTAGGGGAGCATTGATCGGCAATGCTATACGCAAAGCACTCAGCCTTCTCCTCGTCCTCGAAGGCAACCGTGCCGTCGGGACGGGAGAGGGGGGGAGTGTGGGTGATAGCGTCTATGCGGAGGGCTCTAGCCATCTGATAGTACGCTGTGTGAGATGGAGAGATATTCTCCATGAGCTTACTCTTTTCGAGATCTTGAAATTCAGAGAGGCGGAAGCGGAGTTTTCGTTCGTTTCGTTAAGACGATTGGCCGCGCGCCTATATTCGGGGGTGGGATATTTTGCTGCTCTCCGGAAAGCAGCTTTTTTGGCTTTTATTAGGTTGCTAATATGTAGGGGAAGCCCACTATTGTTAGCAACCGGGACGACCCTTTCGTTCTCCTTAAGGGAGGATTTAATAAGGGTGGAGAGTGAATCGACCGCGGTGTCGATTTTTTTGGGACTGTCTAAGTCCGTCGGTATGGAGATGGTAGAATCCTGTGAGTCCAGGGCTTTAGCTAGGGACTCCTTGAATCCCTTCCAGTTAGTGAAGGTTTTCGTGTGTGTTGGGGGAGGTGGCTGATGGCCAAGAATGAGGGAGACCGGTCGATGATCTGATCCTAGATCGTCTAGTGTCTCGATTGCTCTGAGGTTGAGAGTAACTCCTTGGAGTAACGCAAAATCTAACACATCAGGTGAGTGATCGGTGTTATCGGGAAAGTGAGTAACACCGAGAGGACTATGGACGGTGATATCAAGAGACTGCGTGATATCGAGCAGTATCTTGCCACTAGGGGACGTAGTGCGGCATGTCCATTCAGTATGCTTGGAGTTAAAATCTCCAAACATAATGACTGAATTGCCCAAGGATAAAATGGCCTCAAAATCTGTTTTGAGGGGATAGGTTCCTGAAGGGATGTAACAGGAGGCTATGAGGATGGACTGATGTCCAGTCATAGCTAGCCTGCATACCGTGGCTTCCATGTTGGTAAGCTGCGGAGTAGAAATGGGCGAGCAATGAAGTGTCTTCTTGTAATAGATGGCCGTTCCGCCGCCTCGGCGGTCGGGTCTGTCATTACGAAGAAGAGAGAAGTTTTTAATAGAAAGGCCTCTAGTGTCCTTAGCTTTGAGATTAGTTTCCTGTAGGAGGAGGAAATCGACTTCACGATTTCGAAGAAAGAGCTTAAGCTCTGGGAGTAAAAAGGTATATTTAGTATGTATTTTATACTTGTGTATTTTTGGTTTTAATCTATATTAGTAAGTACCCATGTTTAAAAACATAATTAGCTTTATATCAGTCTTCACAAAACAACATCAGTCTAGTTTTAAGATGTAGGTAAATAAGCTATTTAATAGTTCAAATATTCTTAAATAACTTAGCTGTCATAAAATTCTAAATAATTAACTCTATCTAATAATTAAATCTAAATAATAACAAATTATTATGGTAGTAGCTAATTCTCTTTGTAACACAAAGCGCGCACACAAATACACGCACTTAAATCACTAGAAATCTTAAAGTCACAAATAATCTTTGCCTACACTTACACTCTTTCTTTAAACCGTATTTTGTTTTTCGATATAAGGAGCTAGACTTAATAGCTCCTCGAACTCCTCTTCCCCTATTCTCAGGTATTCGAAACTTATTGGCTCCAGGACTCCGATAAGCCACTTTTTGGAGTGATTTTACCTAAGTTTTAAATAGTCCTTCACCCATAGCTTTCTTCTAAACACGACAATACTAAAGAAAAGAGTTTGTTACTACTAATAGTCGTGTTTTTCCGTCTTCAAAACGTCCAGTAATAAAATTTTGGACCCCTACTACATCGTGCAAAACATGACGATATATCGATATTAATCACGCAATAATATTGATAGTGTTTAAAATATTCGATTCAATAAATATATATACTTTTTTCACATCCCTATGACCGAGAAAGGGCGTAAAATCAGGGTAGTGTAGTAACTCAGGTCCCTAATTAGAAGACACGCCCACCCTTCATCCAGGGCCCTGATTCAGGGTAGTGTAATAGGGGCATTACTCTTAGCAACAGGCATGTTTTGTTTATCGTTAAACCGGTAAAGTCGTAATAAAACCTTTGTAACTTTCGTAAACGAGCGTTTAAGTAGTAAAAAATATTTAACTCTTAAAAGTCCGAGGCATAGATTACTGTATATATACGTCCGAGGTCTCCATTTGGATCCTTAAAATGTCTCCTTGGTCCTTGTAGACCGCGCCAAAAAGTATACTAATATTTAGAGGGATGCCTTAGAACCAAAGAGTATATGATTACTAAGTTTACTCGGAACCATAGATAAGAATGCTCAGGATGATTCTTTTTTAAATGTTATTTATAAGAATATAATTCTTAAAGAATTATATTCTTATAAGTGATATTTAAAAATAATTATATTAAAAGAATTACATTATTATATAGTTCACATATAAACTTAAAAACTTAGTAATATTAAGTTGCTGAAAGACAAGCTGTACTTAAAAAATTATATGCGTGTTATGATATTCAGTGGAATCTATAACTCGAACCTCGTTAAGTCGAAATTCTCACTAAGTCGAAAAAAAATTCTATTCACTTCCGCTGAACCCCTAAATACGCGGTATCTCGAATTATTAGACTTTGTAACTCGAACAAAATATTATTTTCCTACGAAATATTGATAATATAATATATTTATACTCTATAACTCGAATTTCAAAAAGGAGACTCCGTAAGTCGTAGTTAGTAAACAATAATGACGTCTTACTTGGAATTCCCCGAAATAATAGCAATAAAATCCGGGTTCTTAATCGTAAAGTAGCTGCCGCGTCACCTGCCGAGCGTCGGCCGAGCTCGGCAGGTGACGCAGCAGTGATGCGCATCTTGAAATTTTCAACTATAACGCCCGGTAGTCAAACATGAAACGTCCTATAACTCAAAAATATAATTAGAAAAAAAAATTCAAACAAAAGTTTTGGAAAATAAACTGATCTTTCAAAATAAATTTATGCATACTATTGATTAATCATGGGGGGATATTTGCCACAGTTGCCACGCTTGGCGAGCGGGTTGGCAATCGCAGTTTTTTATTATGTTATTGTTGTTATTAGGAAGATGCTGCTGCCTTTCTGTGTCCCTCGACGATTTCAACTCGGCTGGGCAGCGTTCGGGAAATTACGACACATCTTCTCGTCAGGTATACCTCAATCACTGAAAACTAAAGTGTACAACCAGTGCGTGTTGCCAGTGATGACTTACGGATCTGAGACGTGGTCCTTCACTGCTGGCCGTATGAGGACGCTCAAGGTCGCTCAGCGAGCTATGGAGAGGGCTATGCTCGGAGTTTCTCTGCGTGATAGACTCAGAAATGAGGATATCCGCAGTAAAACCAGAGTGACCGATATAGCCCAACGCATTAGTAAGCTGAAGTGGCAATGGGCCGGCCATATAGCTCGAAGAACCGATAACCGATGGGGAAGAAAGGTTCTCGAGTGGCAGCCTCGTACCGGTGGGCGTAGTGTAGGGCCACCCCCCACTAGATGGAGTGACGATCTGGTAAGATATGCATGAAGTCGATGGATGCAGGTGGCTCAGGACCGTGCTTTGTGGCATTACTTGGGGGAGGCCTACGTTCAGCAGTGGACTTGTGAAGGGCTGTAATGATAATATATGATGATATGATGAATCCAATATTTCAAGAGTTATTAGCCGCGATAGAAAAACCCTGTTCATTAAATTGGCCATAAATCGTAAACGGTAAGTTTTACAAAGAAGGTTACTGAAAACAAAAGATAAGAAATTTTATTTTCTACAATAATGCTTGTTATAACTTTTGCCTTAAGTTCATAGTTTCCGAGATATCTGCTAAAAACGTTTTTGCAAGATGGGCGCTTGAAGCGCCACCTGATCATTAAATGGGCTATGAATCGTAAACGGTAAGTTTTACAAAAAAGTTTACTGAAAACAAAAGATGCAAAATTTTATTTTCTACAATAATGATTTGTATAACTTTTGCCATAAAGTGCATAGTTTCCGAGATATCGGCTGAAAACTTTTTTTCAAGATGGCGCTTGAAGCACCACCTGTTCATTAAATGGGCCATAAATCGTAAACGGTAAGTTTTACAAAAAATGTTTACAAGAAACAAAGGATGCGAAATTTTATTTTCTACAATAATAGTTTGTATAATTTTTGCCTTAAAGTGCATAGTTTCCGAGATATCGGCTGAAAACGTTTTTTTAGGATTGCGCTTGAAGCGCCACCTGTTCATTTAATGGGCCATAAATCGTAAACGGTAAGTTTTACAAAAAATGTTTACAAGAAACAAAGGATGCGAAATTTTATTTTCTACAATAATAGTTTGTATAATTTTTGCCTTAAAGTGCATAGTTTCCGAGATATCGGCTGAAAACGTTTTTTCAAGATGGCGCTTGAAGCGCCACCTGTACATTTAATGGGCCATAAATCGTAAACGGTAAGTTTTACAAAAAAGTTTACAAGAAACAAAAGATGCCAAATTTTATTTTCTACAATAATGGTTTGTATAACTTTTGCCACAAAGTGCATAGTTTCCGAGATATCGGCTGAAAACCTTTTTTAGGATTGCGCTTGAAGCGCCACCTGGATCTGTCGGCATTTTGTGATTTTATGCTGAATAAGTGATCCTAAACCTCTTAAAAAAATAAAATTGAATCGGAAATTTCGTGCAACGTTAAATTCTATTTTTATTGTACTATTTCATTAAACATTTTATTTGTCTACGTCTTACAATTTTTTCTCTAGCGCTCACGTGACCTTCATACAAATAATTCAATATTTTAATTGTTAATAATTTTTATTTTTGGATAAGAATATGGTAATGGCTCTAAGTAATATTTACCTTCATTTAAAAAAATTGTCTTTGACCAAACCTACAATACTCTTTGGCTAGACCATAGGTCTGACTAATAGGTCCATAGATAAATAAATATGTAGAATAGGTTAGCTTGCTACATATTTATTTATCTATGGAATAGGTCCAGACTGACGGATCACGAGTGGTTAATAAATGGTATATTTCGTCAAACATAACATCTTTTCATACAGTTCTTATAAAAAAAACGCCTTATTTGCGAGTTTTAATTAATTATAAAGCTGTATAGGAGCGTGCCTTTGCCTCATTTTTTTGTTGTCAGAAAAAATTGTAATCACGACGATGACAAAACAAAGTAAACAAAGATCGACTTTCGAAGAACTCTTTTTAAGTTTAAAGGTGAAGTGCTTTTTAAGTATGTGTACTGTGAATTACTAATAGACCTTTTAATTTGGGTATAACTATAAGCAGTTTGAAATAGTTCATTACCGCAATAAAACAATTAAGCATCATATGAAACAGACGGGACACTGTTAGCTAATTAGGAGCAACAAAATAAATAATAATGGTCAAGGATAGGAAGTAAGTATAACAATGTTTTTAACAATTTTATGAGTAGATATGTTTTTTTAATTTGAGCACAGAAAAAAATCAATTTCTGGCCTGTTGAACAATTAAACTAGGGATTGACAGCAGTCACAGTCACACTGAGTTATTACAAATAACAATGTTGATTCGTTAACTTCTCAATATTGTTGTGGCATCTAATAATAATAATAACAACTTTTTTTTACTCACTTTTATAGACAGACATTTTAATATTAATTTATTTTTCTAGGAATATCTAATGGATAGGATAGGGCCACGGCACCAGATGGGCCAACAGCTGGTTGATTTCATGGAGAAGAGAGACCCTTTATGATGAACTTTGTATTCCAGAAACAGCCACATAGAAAGTGGAATTGGTCGAGCCCCTACCTACAGTTTGATAAAAATAAGGAACTTGCAATATGTATGCCTTACACTCAAATAGTAAAAAGGTAATCCATCGTTTTATAATTGCAATAATTTACATAAATTGACGTCATATGTGTTATCTCTTAGTGTAGAGAATATAGATGTTTCAGTAAATCTCGAACATCCTTTTAAATGGCTTGAGCTTGTGATGGATTAAAACTTCAAATTCAAATATTCCACCTTATTTTTGTCATTAATTTATAATACATTACTCTACAGAGATGGGATGTTATCAAATATTTATTTTCATTTCAGAATCACAACTTAATTCCATATCACATTCCCCAAGCAACAACACTCTGCCAACAAGAAATGATCTATATATGGAGCATCTGAAACTAAAGTAATAACCAAATGCAATGTCCGAAATAGTCTGGACAATTGATTATCGATTGATTATCAGCAGTTTTAATATTATTGTTTTAAATTTTCGAAACAGAATACAACAACAATAGCATTTCTGTAATTTAAAATAAAAGACTTTCATTTAATATTTTAAATGTTTTAATGTTATTTTAAATTTACTTGTTTTCTTTTAATTTCTTTTGTAAAAGATGATTTTTGGGTCACTGTAAATATAATTTTAAGATTTTAATTTCATATTCTTATCATTTGATATATAATCACTATGTTTTTGATTCATATGTTAGCCATATTATCAAATTTCAAATATGAAAAATAGATTAGTATGTAGGTAAGAATATATACTAATGGTGATAGTTGATAAAAATATGTTTTTATTATATTAAATAAATGGTTAAATTTGTATCAGAATTTTCTTAACAAATCCTTATCAAAAAAATGAGTGAATGCAGGAATAAAGTAAATGAGGTTCTATACTCTATTGTGAAAAGTCAGAATGTGTCAAAAAGGCACATATGGCAATTCAGTGCTGTGTTGTTCCCTATTTTAACATATGGTAGTGGTCATTAAGGAGTATGTGGCGGAATCTGAGTGACAGAGTGAGAAATTGTGTGATAAGAGTGTGGTTTGCAAGATGATGTGACCAGGATTAGGAAAGGAATGCTTCGGTGATATGGTCATGTACAAAAAATGAATGGGGAACAAGTGACAAAGCAAATTTATGTTGCAGAAGTGAATGGCAGAGTTGAAAAGGGATGTTCTAGGCGAAAGAATATCGACGAAAATGGCGATATATTGAAAATGGGCCAAATTAAGGGTACCCTTAACTGATGAGCATGTTTGTGTAGTATAATGATGTGGAGGAGGCGAATGAGGTGTGTCAGGATCGTGCCAAATGGAAGGTTATAGTCTGCCCACCCCTCTGAATGACAGGCGTCAGTGTTTACGTTGTGTTAAGATATGTTATTAAAATTACGTTAGCTATATAATTTTATTTTTAATTCTTATAAATTGTACATTTATTATATTCATATTTCCTTTATGTGTGAAACCCGCCAATAAATCTCTCAGACATGAGAAGAGACCTCTGCCCAGCAGTGGGATGCTTTAGATCATACTTGAGATATCTAAACAATCCTCTTCAAAGCTTTGCGCCGCCTAACTATTTAAAACATTTCTTCTACCAAACAACCACTTTAAAATTAAATTAAAAATAAAGGCTGTAACTCTTTTTTAACAATACTTCATTTCATTCATAAAATATATTCTCCACGGAGGGTCATATTTAGATTTTTATTCATGCACTATTTTCTCACTAAAGTCCTTAATAATATAATAATTAGCTCCATAATCATCATCATTCATAGAAAAAACTTAAGTCCTTAAAACGCATAATTTGAAGCTCATTTCGTCATTATTTTAATTGTAATGCACAATTACGGCGTAGAATAATAGACGCAAGAGCTAAACATGTAATTATTTTATCGCAAACAATAAGATAATTGCAGAAAACAAACGATTAATATGAAGACAATTCCTAAAACGTTACTGTTTTGCTATTGCCTTAATTCCAATTCCAACGCAATATCAAACAAAATCATTTCTGCGTTTGGCAGAAAAAAGTGCTAGCAAGCGCTTGTAAGCAAAATGGCGATCGTAAGCGGTAAGCGCTGTCAAATCGTAAGTAGCTATTTTCCTCTAGGACACGATGTTAGTTTTAACCGGGGAACCTAACCTAATTTAAATATATGTTTGTGAAGTATTCATATTAAAAACTTACCAATCGCGAAGTTTTAATAACATGTGTAGTATGTCTATTAATGTCATTATTACTTAAATAAAACTAATATTGCAAAAAAACAACTTATAAACTCTACTTCAAAACAAACAAATTAAATAAGCAAAATTGCGGATTGTGTCAGCGCTACTGAAGTTAGCAAACGTGTCCTGGCCGAAAACTGTTTAGTTTCGCCATTTAGCTTACAAGCGCTTTCTAGCGCTTTTTCTGCCAAACGCACCCATAGATAAGAGTGTATAAACACAATAAGCTGCTGTCAACTAACTGTCAAAAGTGCGTCGGGAGTACCGATTTTGCTTGGACAAATTCAATTCCAATCTAAATTAGTTCACACAATCACCACGCAATACTAAACTAATTTAGCGCTGGAGTCGCTTTCAAGAGTACCAAAGTTACAATTTCAATCCCGATCGATCGGAATTGTTTTCAAGAGTAAGCCTGCAGTTTGGTGCTGATTATTTCGAATTTGTTCATCGTCAGTTTAACATTATAACATGGCTAATCGTCCAACTCTAGCACAAATGGAAATCTTAGTTGAATTTTTAGAACAAAACGTCGGAATTGCGAAAGGTCTGCTACGGACAAATCAAGCAAAAATGGAAATAAAGAGGCAATGGGCATCTGTAGCTATAACTTTAAATTCATTGGGAGGAGCAAACAAAGATGGGCAAGGTTGGGCTAAAGTAAGTATTAAGTTTATATAAAAAATAAATACTGTTTTTTTACCTGTTAGGTATATTTACATAACTTATCCATGGTTTTTAGTATTGGGCAGAGAAGAAATGTGCCTTGAAAAAATTGTGTGCTCAGCATAGCAAATCCATGAGACACACTGGTGGTGGTTCTGCTGATGACCTGCCCATGTTATCAGAGTTGGACAAGAGATTGGTGGCAGTTATGGGTGGTCAAGAATTTGCTGTTAGAGATTCTCAACTTGCAGTTGATCCTTTTCACCACACGGTAATTATTCATAAAAATCTTGTAAACATAGTTACTATACTAACTTTTAAATAAAATGTTTGTTAGTCTATAAGAAAATTTGTATTATCTCCGTAGCCTTATAGATACATCTTTATACTCATATGTTTGTAAATTTTTAGGAACATCAAATGACACAATCAGTCCCAGCGGCTTCACAAGCAGAAAATGTAAACTTAGATTTAGAAAATCAAGCAGCAGTGATAGGAAGTTGTACTTCCCCTATTCCTGGCACCTCCCAGGATACACCACAATCACCTCCGCGTAAAAGTAAGTAATTTTTTTTATAGAAGAGGGGAAAATAAGCATGCGGCTTACCCGATAGTGGCGACTGCCACCCATGACCACTGCCAGAGTTATTGCAGGTGCTTTGCCGGCCTTTAATTTTCTAACACTAACCAAAACTAGAATGTGACTAACATTAACCAAAATTTAGCCCCATTTTTAATCAATGAAATTTAAGTATATTATGACCTTGCTTTGTGGCATTCCTTGGAGGCCTAGGATCAGCAGTGGACTTTTAAAGGGCTGCAATGATGATGATGATGATATAATATATAATAGTCCCTTTAGCTTTAAGTGGACTTGCAATTTGTAGGCATTATACTTATAAGTGACCTAAAAAGGTTCACCCACTGATTTTTTGTCAACCTTTCATTACTTAAACCATTCAGTACCTTGCCCGCCCTGGGCGAGCGAAACTTTTTTATTAACATGCCCAACCCGCCCATAGGTGGGCAGATTTCAAACCTAAATAAGTATGCCAAATAACGTGAAAAAGTTATAACATTTTGTCTAATAACTCGTTTTATTATGATGGATTCGTTACCAAAACGGCCTGCGAACATATTTTATAAAAAGACCATTTTAGAAAAGGACCATTCTGACCTGTCATGCCGACCCCGCCCATGGGCGGGCAGTACGCGTATTCAGAGTTAACAAACTTTTTGTCAAAATTTTAATGAAAAACTATAAATTTAGTATAAATAATAACAAATAAAGTATATTTACATGTAGTGATAATAAAATGTAACTTTATTGTTCTTTGCTTATTATTAAAACTATAAAACCATAAAAATATATAAGTTGTTACAAAAAAGCGGGTAATCCATTAAGGGAGTGATTTTATTGCTCAAATGCAACAACTTTTTCTATGGGATCTACATCGAAATCTCAAAATGGCTGCCCCCTACTAAACCGCCGATCAGAAGAGATGAGTTTGTGTGGAGAAGTAATATTTTTTGAGATTTCGATATTGGTCCTATATAAGAAGTTTTTGTTTTTGAGCAATAGAATCACTTCCTAAGGGGATTACTCGCTTTTTTTGTAACAACTTGTAGATAAGACAACATATTGTCGGTAACTATGAAGCAAGATAAGAATGCAGATGACGATCTACATAACAGGAGCCGATCGGTATTCGTCACTTTGAAAACAGACAAAGTGCCGACACCTATGTTTTGGTCACCGATCATATACAATTTTTCGGTATGATTTGTGATTTAATTTTGGCTAATGACCTATTTTAGATTGTGGTTTAATACAGATAAGATAATAAATTGTCAGTAAATAGGAAACAAAATAAAAATGCAGATGGTGACCGAACAAAAGAACTGGTCGGTAATAGTCACATTGAAAACAAAAGAACCGATAACTTTTGTTATGGACACCAATAATTTTACAACTTGCATGATTTATGATTTAACGTAAGTGGCATATTATAGAAAAAAATAGTCTACGAAAAAAGCTTTCACTTGCATCTTGACGTTCGTGTTTTTCACACTTTAAGTTTTGCTGAGTGTTTTGAAAGTTCGTTTGTTGTGTTCGTGTTGTTTGACTTAGTCTATCGAGTTGAGAATATCTCCTTTGCCTAATTTCTACCAAAGTTAATGGATGGAAAAAAACACTTTTAGATTTTTTGTACTAATATGAACTTAAATCTGTCTTATACGCAGATTAGAATACATTTGCTTCGTCTTAATTTAATTAGCTGAAAGTTTTGCCCTAACTTCACACTCCATTAATAATTTGGTTAACAACAACAATAACAAATGAAACTAACATAATTTTTTCTGAAATACCACAAAAATGTATGTAAACACGCTCTACATAACGCATAGAACATGTAAATTAGACATTAAAAAAATCTCATGTCGAAATCTAAGGCCTCATGCCGAAACCGCCGATGGGCGGGCCAAGATACTTTATCGAGATGCTGGACCCGCCGATGGGGTTGAATACTAATATAGGACGGCATGGGGGTAATGTCATTTCTTAAGAAGGTAGTGAATGGGTTAAATAAATAAACGTTAAGCATGTCATTTTCTTAAGTGAGTAAAAGTGTTTCAAAAAGTTTTAAAGATATTTGTAAACTCTTGTAATGCTTAAAACTTTCAATCTAAAATATTCGATCTCAATATTAAATGTCCATATTTTATGGACGTGAACTAGATGCATTTATATCAGAAATCACTTTTAAAATATGCTTTATTTTAATTTCAGAATCAAAACTTAAATCCATGCCACATGTCAGGCAATGTTGTTCTGCCACAAGAAAAAATAAAAACATGGAACGGCTAGTGCAAATTGGGGAGCAACGTGTCAGGGCAGAACATATAACCGCACAAGCATTGGCCGATATTTCTGCTGCATTAGAACGAAATGTACAAATTCAGGAGCAACATGTCAGAACAGAAACTATAACTGCACAAGCTTTTGCAAATGTTTCTGCTGCATTAGATCGTAATGCTGTTGCTGTTGCAAATATAGGCAGAGCCTTGGAGGGTTTATCCACTGTCATCAACAATGCTATTATAGAATTTGCAAAAAAATGCAACGACAACAAATAGCATTTCTAGGTAACTTAAAATAAAAAAATTTGAATTTTTATTGCTGTTTTCATGTTTAATTTTTTTTATTTAATTTCCATTGCAGTAACAACTTATTTTTTGTTAATTTTGATTATAAATTTTAACCATATATTATAATATTAAAATCAACATATTTTTGATAATTTCATGTAAGATATGGCTATGGCTATTTTTTTACAATGAATCTTACTGGAAAGTTTAAATGTAGGTTAAACTATATATCTCCTAGGTCTAGTTTATATATTAATATTAGGTTAAAAATATCAGTAAATTTTGTTTTATAATATTTCAAAAAAGTTATGTAATTATTTTCTCTTGAAATATTTGTGATTATTAAATTAAATATTTGGTTCAACATTTTTACAGATTTATTTCGAAATTACAATTAAAATTAAGATACAAAATAACTATTACATTAATATTAAGTTAAAAAAGTTGAAATTAAGATACAAAATAACTATTTTAATCTTTGTAAATCACATATCGTCGCTGCGCGTGCAGAAATCGCTATGTGTTTTTTTTCATTTTTTTGTTTTTGATGCCATTCTGATCTTTAGGTCAATACTCATAGGCTACAAAAACAGATTTTTGTGTAAGATTCACGTATACAAAGTTACGAAAAATAGCCATGTGAGGTTCATACATTCAATGCGCGTCTAATATCAATATGTGCTTTAAATCACATAGCTAAAAAAGTTCATCGTAGTAGTAGACTTATGAATTGCGCCCGATATGTGATCCCCTGCACATAGCGATATTTTTCCTGACAAGTTCGGACCAGTTCAGTCGTGTAAAGCGCTCGTCGAGCGTCACATAACTGAGAATGTCTATTAGGTTAGTCAGTGTCATTCGAACTGTTCAACAAATCACACAGAAAAATTAGTGCAAGTTATACCTATAATTGTAAATTTAATAACTTTTTGGGATCGTTGATGAACAAATATATAAATATACCTACCAAGTAAGTACCTACATTTTTTCATTTACTAATAAATTCCTCTTAGGATTGCTTTTGGTTTTAGTTTGCTAAGATTGTGGTGACGTATTTGGAAAGTTTTTCCTGTTTAAACTATTTTTCATTAAAAATGTGTATTACTTTTCTTACATAACCAATATAAATTTACTATGGAAAACCAATCTTTTACGCATTGCTTTCAAAAAGCATTTTTTATGAACAATAACTAATATTTCCCTAACTAAAATGTGACTTAACATCTTAATGTAATGCTTTACTATGGTACAAGAATTTGAATGAATGAAATTTTTGTCTAAATATCTTAATATTAATTTTGCTATTGCTTACTAAGGCTTTATATTTTACCGCTTTTTAGGAACTGAACATGCCAAGATTTTGGAGAAGTAAACAGCTTGTATCGTTATGCGTAGAAGATCAACAGCAATCGATACACCATTTAGCAATGGAGCTAGAAGAAGAATCATCTTCAATATTATTTCCATCACCTCCACCTCCAGCTCCATCGATAATTATTCAAGCTGTTGACGAAGGTGAACACGCCGACGTTGGCATGAGTACTTTTACTGACCTCACAAATATGATTTGTACTACAAATGCGGAATTAGCTTCAGGGAGTACAGGTACAACTCAAAGTTTAATAACTACTACTACTGCTGCTAATATCAGCATAACATCTGATTCCTGCTTAGAAATACGAAATGATAACGAGGCAAACATTACTAACACACCAGTTCCTGCTAACGTTATGCTGCAGTTGAATGAACAAACTGGATATTTTGAACCGCTCTTTGAAAAAGAAAATATTTGCACTTCCATCCCACAAAATGATGAAGAAGTGGCTCTTAGTGAGAACAAAAAAAGAAAGAAGGCTCAAAAATTAAGGCTTTTAGGCATGACTTATACAGGGCAACAAGTTGTTAGAGAAGAAGATAAAATTAGAACACAAGAAGTTACGAAACCAAATAGAAAAATGAGAGAAAAGCCTTGTGAACATGGAACGGCTAAAATTTCCGAAAGAAGTTTTGCCTGCGCTGCTATATCCGATAATATGCGCGCAGATATATTTCATTATTTTTGGCAACTCCCTACATGGGATGCTAAGAAAGCCTACGTAAACGGCCTTATCCAACCAAGGCAGATTGTTCGCCGTAGGAATGTCTCCGCAGATGTTAATAAAAAGAATTGCGGGTTTGATTGCTATTTACCGGGGCTTGACGGTATTAAAATACGTGTTTGCAAGCAGTTATTTTTAGCCACATTAGACTTAAAAAAAGATGTTCTACAGTTGTGGATAAGGTCGAAGTTCGACATTGATGTAACAGATAGTGGAGCGATTAACATAGTCAGAAGAGTAGCTGCTGATAGTTCTAATCGGGCTGGTACCAGGGTTCTTAGGTCTGAGTCAGTTATGAAATGGCTTGAAATAATACCAAAGGTACCCAGCCATTACTGCCGAAGCAACACTAGTCGTGTTTATGTGGAAGCCTCTTTCGAGTCAATGACACATATGCATACGGTCTACACAGCTTGGTGCCAAGAGAACAACTATTCTGCAGTACAAAGAAAACGGTTTCAGGAAATTTTAAAAGATAACAAAATTTCAATTTTTAAGCCACGGAAAGATCAATGCGATCTGTGTGTTGGGCACAAAGAGGGAAACATTGCTGAAGCTATGTATACACTACACATAACGAAGAAAGAGGAAGCCTACTCTGCTAAGTCTAATGCTATTCAGGAAATGTCCGACGATGTTGTGGTTGTATCAATGGATATGCAAAGCGTGCTGCTGTCTCCTAAACTTCACGTTTCTGAGCAATATTATAAAATGAAGTTAGCTCTGCATAATTATACGTTTTATGTAAAAAATACTAAGGATGTATATTTATACGTTTGGCATGAAGGAGAGGGAGGAATAACAGCGAATAATATTACGAGCTGCATCATAAACTTTTTAGAAGAGTATTGTGGAAACAAAAAGAAAGTAATTCTTATTTCTGACGGCTGTGCGTATCAAAATAAAAATAAAGTTTTATGCAGTGCCTTAGCTAATTTAAGTGCTGTGAAAGAGCTTACCATTGAACAAATTATATTAGAGAAAGGGCATACAATGATGGAAGTGGACAGCGTCCATTCCACTCTGGAAAAAAAGTTTAAGGCACCAATTTTTACACCAATGGATTATGTGTCCAGGATGAGACAATGTAGGCCCTCGCAGCCCTACGTTGTTCATTATCTAGATTTCAATTTCTTTAAAAACTATGAAGAAGTGCCTGGCAATTTTACCACAATAAGACCAGGCAGAAGGACTGGTGATGCCACTGTTAATGATATCAGAGGACTTCTTTACGTCAATGGTGAAGTGCAATATAAAGTGCGCCATTCTGATGAATGGGAAGCTTTACCACAAAGGAGAATTAATAGTAGAGAACCAGTAGCACCTGCAAAATTATATAACAGCCCCATCAACATAGATGTAACCAAATATAATCATCTACAAGGTCTGAAGCAGTACATGCATCGTGACTATCATTGTTTTTATGATAATTTAAGTCATTAATTTACCTAACACATTTTTGAAGTTTATTTTTCATTCATTACCTAACTACTTTATAAAAAAATACTTATTTTACAATATCCGCTGTAGCAAAATATATATATATATATATATATATATATATATATATATATATATATATATATATATATATATATATATATATATTTTGCTACAGCGGATATTTGTTTATTGTGTCATTTCTTACTATGTGTCTGACAATTATCTAAATAAATATTATTTTGATATAAAAAATGGTGTTTTATATAATAGCTATGTGAAAAAAAACAGCACATATATAGTAGGCGATACGACTTCCATTTGTCGCTATGTGCTCTGTGGACAGTTAGCGGATATTTATGACTCTAATTATAAACGCTATGTGTAGAAATAATCGAATCCTTTTTTCTTCTAGCCTTTTAATAAGGTATTTGACAAAGATAGAAACGTTAAAATATGTAAATTGTGCTATTACTATTGCCATACAAAAAGTATTATAATGACTCACACACAACTTGATATAATCAGTTTTTTGTCTCTCCTGAAAAGTAGGGTAAAAACACATAGCGAAAAATGCACGCGCAACGACGATATGTAGTCTCTAATATATTTCAATAATTATACATTTAAAACATGTGTTGGGTTTTCTTTTAAATTACACTAAGGTACAGAAAAAGCAAGACTATGTTTTTTTTTAAATCATATTCATTTAGTTATTATAATGTACACAAAAGAAACAATAAAAATACAATTATACTTAAAACATATTACATAATTAATAGTACAAAGTACCTAATAGTACATTGTCCTAGCAGCAAAGAGATGTTGAACTAAGGCAGCCCTTTTTACAATTCCTCGCTTAAGTTCATCAGCCAATGTAATATTTAAAGATTCTTCAGGGATAGCAATATCTACTGAGTCATCTCTTTCAATTGCACTATCCTCTAACTCCTCATGCATGAGATCTCTTTTATTACACATATTATGTAAAACACAACAAGCGATCATTATTTTTCCTGCTAACATCGCCATCTATTTTTTAACATACCTATTGCACGATCTACAGTGTTACGAGCTGAGCACTGCAACTTATTATAATATCCTTCAGCAGAGTTCATGTCAGTATTCAGTATGGGACTTATCATATACCCCTTTGAGCATACCCTGAGTCACCTGTAAATAAATAAACAATGTATTGTGTGGTATGATTTAAACATCACTCATAATGTTCTTCCTCGCTTTTATTATGCTCACCTAATAAATACATATTTTCTCCTGAACTAAGCAATGAAATGATATGGTTTTTAACTGGATGCTGGTTCCATATAAAACTATCATTAGAGGCTCCGCCAAAATATGCATCCACTGACAGTATATTTAAATCAGCATCACATATCTGGAAATAATTAAATATATTTTCATCATAAAATATTACACTCTCACCTTCGATTTGCCGACGACATAGTCCTTATGGCAGAATCGCTGGAGGACTTAAGCACTATGCTCAATGACCTCAATAGTGCCTCCCAACGGATAGGTCTTAAGATGAACATGGACAAAACAAAGATCATGTTTAATGTCCATGTCACACCTATGCCGGTAGTTGTTGGGAGCACTATGCTCGAAGTTGTTGATGAGTACGTTTACCTGGGACAAATAGTCCGACTAGGTAAGTCCAACTTCGACCGAGAGGTCAATTGACGGATTCAACTCGGCTGGGCAGCGTTCGGGAAATTACGACATATCTTCTCGTCAGGTTTACCTCAATCTCTAAAAACTAGATTGTACAACCAGTGCGTGTTGCCAGTGATGACTTACGGATCTGAGACGTGGTCCTTCACTGCTGGCCGTATGAGGATGCTCAAGGTCGCTCAGCGAGCTATGGAGAGGGCTATGCTCGGAGTTTCTCTGCGTGATAGACTCAGAAATGAGGATATCTGCAGTAAAACCAGAGTGACCGACATAGCCCAACGGATTAGTAAGCTGAAGAGGATATGGGCCGGCCATATAGCTCGAAGAACCGATAACCGATGGGGAAGAAAGGTTCTCGAGTGGCAGCCTCGTACCGGTAGGCGTAGTGTAGGGCGACCCCCCACTAGATGGAGTGACGACCTGGTAAGATATGCAAGAAGTCGATGGATGCAGGTGGCTCAGGACCGTGCTTTGTGGCATTACTTGGGGGAGGTCTATGTTCAGCAGTGGACTTGTGAAGGGCTGTAATGATGATGATAAAATATTATTATATTTACAAATGCTTACAATTAAAACATTTCTTGAATTAAAATGTTTTCTGTTGAAAAACCTCTCTTCATTTTTAGTGGGTCTAACAATACTTATGTGTGTACCATCAATAAAACCCTAAACAGCAGGTATATCAAATTTTTCATAAAATCTGAAATATATTTGTAATACTATTAAGAAACAAAGTTACAAAATAATAAATATTTTAAAATACATGCAAGTAATTGTACCTTCGTTTTATAGAATCTCTTTCTTGACGTGTTTGCGGAAATCTTATCCATTTACCAAAGATATTGGAATAATTAAGAGCATCAGTCACTTCTCTGATGGCGCGAGATACAGATCGCTGAGACATCAATGTGCCATATGTTCCACCAACTAATTTTTGGTAACTTCCAGTAGCATAGAACGACAAAGCTATCAAAATCTGCAAACGCAGTTAATAATATGGCTAATATTTGCAATATGGACCATCGATTTCAAAGCCCATATTTTTCTTGTAGATAGTCCTCACTAAGAGAAAGCGTTTTGCAAAGTTTTAGGTTGCGGAAACTTACGGTTCATGAGATATATTTTTTTAAACTTTTCATACAAATTGGCGAATAATACGCAATTACAAAATAAATTTGACAAGTGATTGATGTCAAACGTCATTTAGTGTAGGGTTCCGAAAATTTTGAAAGTATCGATACCTACTCGATACCCCGTATCGCATCAAAAGTGTTAATACTACTTGGTATCGAGTACATTTCGTTAATTTTGGAGACTTTAACTTTCCAATATGGACCATCGATATATGAGGTTTTAGGGGAGGGAGGGGGGTGGCTACCCCCCTGTGCAATCCCCATCCTGCGGAACCCCATGGTTTTAGATAGATTCGATCACGTCGATCACGTCGGATAGGCGTTTTGTAATGTGATTATACACGATTTGATATTTAGTCGCTTATTATTACTTATATTGTCACATACTGCCATAATGGCTGAGATCAGTTTTCATATACCTACACTAAATACACTGAACTATTCACTATTATTGTTATTTACACAACGAATAAACTAATTTCTAACATTTTGCACGTCGTAATTTGCATCAACACGCAAAGAAAAGGTAAGAAAAAAAATGGCGCCAAATTTATAAGTGCACAAACTTGACAAATTACAATGAGTAAACCACTGTCTTAGAAGTATATGGACTGGGCATACCTACAAAATTAACGTGACTACCTACAAAAATCTAGCACATAAAATGGCCGCCTTTTATAGGGTTGTAAGTTAAATAGACACCTATAATAGGAATAAGCAAACAGAGTTAATTCACTCGCTTTATATTTAGGTGATATATCACTTCTTCTCTTCGAAGATTGCGTATAAGGTTTTAATTCGTTCATTATTTCTTCAAAAAAGTCCTTGGTCACACGGTAATTAGCCCTAAACTCATCATCACTCATGGAAAAAGCTTTGTCCATATATCGCATCATACTAAGGGTGGGCGTTGAATGAACGAACAGTTTTTTCGACGGTTTATTTGCCGTCGACTGTTAGACCGGTTTATACTTTATAGTCTACTGCAGTGCTGGGAAATAGTTGGTGCGAAATTATGGTGTTGCCAAGCTAGAAAATACAGTATTTTGGGTAGAATTATTGTATTTTTTTTGCTAAAGATTTTTTTATTTATTTAAGCTGTCAAATCCTTTAATAGGTTTTTGCTATTTCTTTGTAAATAATGTTTTTTTTTATTAAAATAATAAAACTTAAGGCACGGAATTATACAATATGAACTAAACAGGAATGGAAAATTTGAAGTCGTCTTCTTCTTCGAGTTCGAAATCTCGACGTGTAGATGGTGAGGGATTTGACTGCTGAGAAGTTGTTGCATACAGGACAATGGAGACAATTTGATTTGCCAATTGTTTCGTGGGTTCGAATGATATACATTCCTATACAAGACGTTTTGCGCTTTTAGAAGCGATAACTACATTATTTGGTGTAAGTATGTGATGCGTTCGTTCATTCATTTTAAAGTTGCGTGTGTCTAGTATTGAACTTATATTGTGTAAAAATAGGAAAATATTGTATAAAAGCGTACAATAATGAGAAAGCTATGTTTTATGGTACAATTTAGTTTCGTGTAACAAATTATTGTAAGAATCCAATAATTATTATACATTTCCCAGCCTCTACTGATAAACTAGTTTACCCGTGAACGACATTTTTCATCACGTTTCGTTGGCCACTCGTCGATCAAGCATTCCGTTTTCTTCACACGTTCGTTCAGAATGAAAAGTCAAAATTAGTCTGTAAAAATAAACTTAATTATATTAGAACTCAGGAACTTGATCTGTCATTGTCAATGATTCTAAAATATGAACAAGAAAAATATTTGTCAGAAGAAATTCATGCCTTAAAATGTAAGAAAACAATTGTTAAAGGAAATTTAAAGCCATTATGTCCGTTTATCGATGACGGGGGGTTGGTTCGCGTGGGCGGCCGATTACAAAATGCCTCCATTTCCTATACACAGAAACATCCCATTGTCTTACCTAAGGATTCCCGCATCACTAATTTAATTATTGTAAGTGAACATTTAAAAAACCTCCATGCGGGTTCAAAGTTTGTTTTGTCATCAATAAACCAAAGATTCTGGATTGTGAACGGTCTCAGACAAGTTAAAAAAGTGTTACATACGTGTACTGTTTATTTTAGATTAAAAGCTGAATCAGCCAAACAGTTAATGGGTTCTTTGCCGCCAAATAGGGTCAATGTACGTCGCCCCTTCCAAAAGGTAGGTTTAGATTACGCTGGTCCGATCCCACTGAAAATAGCCAGGATCAGAAAACCTATCATCTCAAAAGGTTGTATTTGCCTGTTTGTGTGCTTTGTAACAAAAGCACTAACTTTGTAACAAAAGCACTTGGAGCTAGCCACTGATTTAAAAACAGAAACCTTTATAGCCTGCCTAAATAGATTTATATCGCGACGTGGATTGCCCACAGACATATATAGCGACAACGCTTCAACCTTCAAGTGCGCAAAGAACCAATTAAACGAACTACATAACTTTCACAATTCGCCAGTTCACCAAAGACAGGTGTGATTAAAACTACTTTTACGGATTTTATCGCGTTTATTTACTTCTTATTTTTAATTCCCGACGTTTCGGGCGCTTTCCAGCACCCATGGTCACGGGGGACTGAGATGACTGACGTCCCGATGTCATTGTTAAACCCGGAGTACCTTCATCTTTTTTAATTATTGTTTATGGTCCGATCTATGCAAAATAAACTGACTATGTCTTGAGGTCTTGCAGTGGTATGCTTGGGTTTAGTTTTAATTTTATTGATTATAGGATCCCAAGCAGGTGGTAGTACCCAGCCTCCTTCTCTATTGAAATTAGGATGTTTTTTAATTTCAATAGCCTCACGTATCATCCTTGGTAGGAATCGGTGTTCTTTCGCGAGGATTTGTGGTCTATCAAATCTGATGTAATGGTTGGGGCCGTCTAGGATATGATCACAAACTGCAGACTTCCCGGAACGTTGATGCTTCACATCAGCTATATGTTCTTTTACGCGGGTCCTAATTGATCTTTTGGTTTGTCCTATATAAGAGAGACCACATTCACAATCAAGCTTGTACACTCCTGCATCTTGTAGAGGAATATGACACTTGACGGAAGGTAGGAACTGACTGATCTTCTTCGGCGGCTTGTAGAATGTTCTAATAGAAGCTCGCTTCAAGATATAGCCAATCTTGTCTGTGACACCTCTGAAATATGGTAGTACAGCAGGCACACGCTCGACTGTGGCCGGCTTCACTCGGTCACTGTGACGTAGGCGCGGGACCCGAAGCTTGTTGTCGTGCAGAACTTGCTTGACGTGCTGAAGCTCGGCGGCCAGGTGTTTGCTGTCACAGATCCCTCGTGCTCTCTGTAACAAAGATTTGCCCACGGTAGCTAACTGTGAAGGATGTACCATTATGAATGGGAAATACACCTGTATCTCCCATTGTCGCCGATATATTCATGGAAGACTTTGAGGAGAAAGCCCTCATTACTGCACTTGTTACACCAAGAATCTACAAGCGGTACGTAGACGATACTTTCACAATTTTACCATCAGACAAAGTAACTGCATTTTTAGAACATCTTAATTCCATAAACTCTAAAATTCAATTTACTATGGAGTTAGAGGCAAATAATTCCTTACCTTTCCTAGATGTGTTAGTCATCCGAAATCCTAATAACACCATTGGTCACATTGTGTATAGGTAAAAGACCCATACAAACCGATATTTAAACGGTGAATCTCACCACCATCCTTCACAGTTAGCTACCGTGGGCAAATTTTGTTACAGAGAGTACGAGGGATCTGTGACAGCAAACACCTGGCCGCCGAGCTTCAGCACGTCAAGCAAGTTCTGCACGACAACAAGCTTCGGGTCCCGCGCCTACGTCACAGTGACCGAGTGAAGCCGGCCACAGTCGAGCGTGTGCCTGCTGTACTACCATATGTCAGAGGTGTCACAGACAAGATTGGCTATATCTTGAAGCGAGCTTCTATTAGAACATTCTACAAGCCGCCGAAGAAGATCAGTCAGTTCCTACCATCCGTCAAGTGTCATATTCCTCCACAAGATGCAGGAGTGTACAAGCTTGATTGTGAATGTGGTCTCTCTTATATAGGACAAACCAAAAGATCAATTAGGACCCGCGTAAAAGAATATATAGCTGATGTGAAGCATCAACGTTCCGGGAAGTCTGCAGTTTGTGATCATATCCTAGACGGCCCCAACCATTACATCAGATTTGATAGACCACAAATCCTCGCGAAAGAACACCGATTCCTACCAAGGATGATACGTGAGGCTATTGAAATTAAAAAACATCCTAATTTCAATAGAGAAGGAGGCTGGGTACTACCACCTGCTTGGGATCCTATAATCAATAAAATTAAAACTAAACCCAAGCATACCACTGCAAGACCTCAAGACATAGTCAGTTCATTTTGCATAGATCGGACCATAAACAATAATTAAAAAAGCTGAAGGTACTCCGGGTTTAACAATGACATCGGGACGTCAGTCATCTCAGTCCCCCGTGACCATGGGTGCTGGAAAGCGCCCGGAACATCGGGAATTAAAAATAAGAAGTAAATAAACGCGATAAAATCCGTAAAAGTAGTTTTAATCATGTGTAGTGTTCGCGTAAATATAAGAAATCAAAGACAGGTGTGTCAATATACAGCTCAAAAGAGGATTAATTTTCATTTTTTACCTTGCTATTCACCAGCCTTCGCTGGATTGGCAGAAGCTGGCGTCAAAAGTGTAAAGTACCACTTAAAGAGAGTGTTACTAAAGTCCATTCTTACTTATGAAGAACTTATACAGTCATATGCCAAATTGAGTCTAGTTTAAACAGCAGACCTCTCATGCCATTATCCAATGATCCAAATGATTACACTTGTATTACTCCAGGTCATTTCTTAATAGGAACTGCTTTAAATACTTATCCTGAGCCTAATGTAAACATAATAAAACAATCTCAATTTTGGAAAACTTGTAATGAAATACAAATGTTGTTCTGGAAGGTTTGGAGTAAGCATTATTTAAATTTGTTACAATCTCGCCCTAAGTGACAGACATTCAACCTAATGTAAAGGTAGGAGCATTGGTGATCCTAAGGGATGACATTTTGTCACCACTATACTGGCCCCTAGCCAGATTCATAAATACTTACCTGGTAAAGATGGAAAAGTAAGAGTAGTTGAAGTCAAAACTGCTGACGGCCACACACATAAAAGAGCTGTAATGAAAGTTTATGTTCTACCACTGGAATGTAGTGGTGCTGGTTAATAATGATTGTCTTATAAACAAAAAAAAGTTGTACCTTTACACTACATTGTTTATTATGTAATTAATATAATTAGTTTAAGTTCATTTAGTTTAATAATAATAATGATAACGTTTTTGTCTTATAAACAAAACAAATGTACCTATCCGTTACATTGTTTAGTACTTAGTTACTTCAATTAGTTTGTTAATTTAGTTAATGTCAATAAGATAACAATTTTTGTTTCTTGTCTTTTGTTAATACTAATATCTTTATTACCTATATTGTCTATGTGAATTAATAGGGTGTTTCAACGTTTGTATACTTTAATATTAAGTACTTATCATTTTAATCTTCCAGTTGCCCCGCCAATATGTTGGCAACACAAAATTAAGTTTTTATCTGTTTGGGACAAAAGCCCATAAGCTGTTCCAAAAATATTAATTGTCTAATTTTACCTGTCAATGTCACTAATGTTGTTACTGGAAAAAATAATTATTACACGGAGCACACGCATTTTTCACCCTATCTGCAGTTTTATTATTTATAAATATCTAAAATCCCAACATGATCCGGCTCGAAGGACCATTAATATTTTCGGAATAGCTTATGGGCTTTTGTCCCATACAGATAAAAACTTAATGTTGTGTTGCCAACACGTAAACTATTCATCATTCATGTTTCGTCGAAAGCATAAACTAGTCGAAAAAAACTGTTTTCTAAACTAGTTTATCGTTAACGATAAACAGTCTCGTTTCGTCGACTGTAAATACGTCGACGACCCATTTCTACATCATACGTCGTTCATTTCACCTTTCTTTTAATTGTAATGCACGGTTATGTCGCAGAATAATGACCGGAAGAGCTACACGTGCCATAATTTTATTTAAAAAAATAATATACTTGACAAATGATTAATTTGACCACAATTTCTAAAACGTTACTGTTTTGCTACTTAATTCCAATTCCAACCCAATATCTTTCAGTTTATACAAAGACACTCTGTGCCAATCCAATATAAAGCGAAATACAACCCAGTACACTGTCGAATGCGAATGACGTCAGAATCGACACTATACTGGTGATTCGTTCCAAAACATAGGACAGTATATGACGTCATACATTTACGCCATATTGGAAAAGTGTTGGCGATTATTTTGTCATTTTGTGTTCCAAAAATCATTTTATCTTCTTAATGAAGATACAGCAATTATTCTATATTTTTTTTTGTATTTGAATAAATAAAAACAAATTCTGGCATGCTTCATTCAGCGCACACACAATTAAAAATTGTTTTATTGTGGCCGGATATCCGACGCAATATGGCGGCGGCACACTAGTACAACATAGTGTCAATTGATGACGTCATTTGCATTTGTTAGTGTACTGAATTGTATTTCGGAACATTCCCCAAACACAATACGTAGCTGTCAAAAGAGCGTCGGGAGTACCGATTTTGCTTACAATCGGATTGGACAATTTCGATTCCAATCCCAATTAGTTCACACAATCACCACGTAATACTAAACTAATTTAGCGCTAGAGTCGCTTTGTTATTACGCTTTTATCGCGTATACTTTCTGATCAGTTTGAGCGAAAAACATACTGCACTAGGTAGTTAAAAACATACATCGAGCATAAACGCGATGGAGTGTACGTTATTAATGTGTGTAGATAGTATTTATATGGTACACAAAATAACACTAATATTATAATTAAACTTGTAATTACATCCTGTTCGCCTGACAATTCCGTGATAAAAATAAAAAATATACTATGTAGATTATACAACATACATTGACTAATATTGACCCTTGAATTTACTTCTGTAACAGCTTCGGCGGGGCGGGTCTGGTCTCCCTCCGCGCCTACGGATTTACAAAAACACTCTAGGCGGAGGGCAGACAAGACTACGTAGAGTCGGGGCATGCTGATTCGATTTTGGAAAATGTAGAAATATTTCGACCAATCATCTAATTAGCCGTGTTTTCGCGATCACCATAGATTTTTTTCCAAAATTCGGTTTATCTTATTATTGTCTTACAACATGTATAAAATACACATAATTATATTTAACTTTTATTTTTTTATTTATTTTATATACATACAACGTACACACAGTCATTACAGGACGAGCACCCTAATTCAACAGTGTAGCCAACGATACAATACCATATGCCACTCTACTGAGCTCACTCCGCCGACGACGACGGCCGCCGCCGACGCCCCGCGCACCCATCCGGCGCATTGTGTCGCACCATCTCCAGCACTCTCGGGTTGTATATCCTACCCTTCATCACCTTCAACACGTACATAGCGAGAGCTACTTCTCTTCTGATTTCTAGTTTGTAGTATCCTACTATACCGAGCAAAAATACACCTCTGAGTCTCGCCGTGGCAAACCTAATCACATTTATAGCGATAATGGCACGAACTTCATAGGAGCCAACAAGGTCTTACAGCAGGAATACGAAGAGCTCCTCAAAACATTTGGTGATGAGTTTCTCTCAGAAGTGTCCGAGATGGGTATAAATTGGCACTTGAATGCACATTCGTGGCCGTCAGCCAATGGTCTTTGTGGAGCCGTGATAAGCCTCAAGTATCATCTAAGGAGGGTGGTTGATGATCAAAAACTCACCTACGAGGAGTACAGCACGCTGCTAGCACAATTAGAAGCTTGCTTAAATTCGCGACAACTATGTCCATTGACGGTGGACGCTGATGATTTAAATTATTTAACCCCATCACATTTTCCATCAAGTGGTCCGATTTTATCAATTTATGAGACGGAACGAGATCTTGGGACTAGGTGGCATTTAACACAAAAAATATTCCAAGACATTTGGATAAGGTGGCAAAAAGAATATTTAACAAATCTATCAGCCCGGAGCTGGCGCCAACCTCAAGAAAATATCAAATTAAGTGACATCGTACTCATCAATGATGGTAGCCTTCCTCTAGGTAAATGGGCCCTTGGTAAGGTAGTTGAATTATACCCTGGTAATGACAGCCTCGTGCGAGTTGACGTTAAAAACAAAAAAATGTTTATATGAAAAGACCTGTTATCAAACTATCAATACTCCCTATCATCTCAGAAGAAACACAAGATCAAGAATTAAAGCAAGAGAAACCAATGAAGAGTAAGATGAAAAGAAGATACAGTTGCAACTTCTATCTTATTATTTTTTATGACCCTTATAACCATTGAGTCGTACAACACTAGAGGAGCAAACCACATTACCAAGCGTCGAAAAAAGTGTAACTACTAACAATTTTAAATAAACATATATCTCTCTCACTTACACAAGTTGCGAAAACAATATCGTCGCTAAAATTAGATAAAGATACACACAAACATGCAATGGCGGGTTGGTGTGACTTACTATATGAAATTTTACAATAAAAATGAGTTTTTTAATTGTTTTTCTATAAAAAAGTATATTTTATTTTAAAATCTTTATTGCGTCCCCTTAGAAAAAAGGATACAAAGCTTATCAGATGAATAGAAGTAAACATAATCATGAAATAAAATATATTTTTATAAGTATTTTTATTATACTAATAAATCAAACAATATAAAATAGGTAATAAAATATGATTAATATAAAATTTATATGAAATTGTAATTAATATAAAATAAGTAGGTAATAAAATATACGTTAATAGATAATTCATGAATAAACTAAAATAAGAATAATTAATTATTTTGTATGAAACTTACAACGTAGTTTTTGTTATAATTTCCAAAATATTTAAAATCAGAGGTAACAAATGACACGAATACGAAGCGACAGTAGCCTAATGGCAAGGTGCAGACCGCGAACTCAAAAGGTCGTGGGTTCGAATCCACCATTCGACTACTGTCGTGAACCACTCCTAACACAAGCATTTTTAGCTTATCAGGAGGGGTTAACGACAAAATACAACTCCATGGAGGCCGTCCTTTCGACGCAAACTATTATGTAACGCCCGACGTCTAACCGGCGCGGTGTCACCGCTCAAAGATTCTGACCGACTGGGGTGCATGCTGGGCGAGTACGACACAGCAAGCCCCCGCCTCCCGCGCAACGCTAACCGTTTCCTCACCCCGCTCGATATTATCGTGATGATAGATAATCGTGCGTGAACACGTGGAATGAAGTTTTTATTGTATTTAAACGATTTTCTAGATAATACGCTAATCTTGTGAGATTGCAAATTCCACTCAAATGCGCAAAGTGTACTCGAATCGAAGAATTAAAGCTGCGATATTAGAATTAAATTTCATACCGCCCAATAGCAATTTTTGAACTGCTGTGCAGTAGCGAAGCTTCTATAGAAGCCCAGAAGCCCGGCTTGCCTTATCAAGCTGAATCAATCAATAATATCAAGTAATAAAATAACTCGTAAACTGTTTTAAACTATTTCAAATTTCCCGCGCACTCTGTTCGACCTCGTAGCCTTAGAAATACTGCTGTCATACGTATAAGGAGCGATTAGTTGTCTCCCTCGCACGTGTGGGATTTTAACCGGGCTTTCGTGAAGACGATCGCTCCCTTTCTAACCTGTGGCAAAATGTTCTCTAATGAAATATAACTACGAAATGTTTATAAAGCAATTACTATTGAGCCACACGCCTGGCTTTGCCCTGAAGTTGTTTAGGAGTGCGTTAGCGACTAGCGAATAGCAAATGGGGTCATTCGTATGCAAGTTCACTTCACATTTCAATGTTTGTGTTTGTTTTTGTTGTTAAAAATTTATGCTTTTTCAAAGATTTTCAGTGAAAATTGGAGGATAATAGTGTTCATTGTGATGAATATAAGTGTGTTGAAGTGCTAATCGGTGAGGAAAAGGTAAGATGTTTAAAAATGAAATTTAATATTCAATAAACATTTCTTCATACTTTAAATATAGGTACAGGACTCTTTAGTATTAAAGTTTAATTAAGTTAGGCGTATTTAAAGGTTTAATCACTCAATATTTATATTACCATATGAATTAAAAATATCATTTTGAACGGCAGCGTAAAATATGAGACCTAGGTTTAATTTTATAGGAAATAAGTGTTACAATCTTTTTTTACCGTGAAGCCCAAAGGGGAATGCCCACTCTTCATAGACACTTCGGCCATGAGTGCCCACATATAAAAGCATAAAGATATGATAATATGCAATTAAAACAATGAAATGGTAAAGGAATTGCTTTAAAAAAAGTCGGGGTTTTGAAAATATTTGAAGTTTTTATTTTCACAAATGCAGTTTTTTTAACAACTATTTTTATCGATTTTTATCGCGTTTTATTTCTTTGATTTTTAATTCCAGACGTTTCGGGTGCTTTCCAGCACCCATGGTTACGGCAGACTGAGGTGACCGACGTCCCAATGTCAGTGTTAACCCGGAGTACCTTCAGATTTTTAATTTTTATTTATGGTCCGATCTACAGAATGAACTTACTGTGTCTTGAAGTCTTGCAGTGGTATGCTTGGGTTTAATTTTAATTTCATTAATTACAGGGTCCTAAGCAGGTGGTAGTACCAAGCCTCCTTCTCTATTGAAAAAAGAATTTATATATTAGATATTATATAGAATTTATATAATAAAATACACTTTACGACTAATAGTGATGACTTGCAATTCTAGCCCTAAGTAAAGATCAGCTAGGGCTTAACTTTATTCCTTCCATAATGCTGCTCCTCTGGTTATTACAGAGTTCTATCTTGTAGCAACCATTAAATCTTATATGCTCACCATAATAGTAGCGAGCTTGCTTTAATTGGTATGTGACACAAGCAATTAATATTAAGTCGCTGTAAGTTAAAACAGGAAATTCCCTAACATTTTAAAGTCTTCATTTATATTTCTAAAGTCTGCCTGCCCTAGCTCTATTTAGATTGTTTTCCCTAGCATACTCAGATAAATCATTATTTGTCTCCATATTTTGATGAACTATTTCAAGTATTTGAGCTGCATCATCCCTGTCCCTTATTTTTGTGTGGAATTTATTAACTATAGCAGAAGCCACAGCAGTCTATCATCAAATGTGTAGTCCTGTTAAAGTAATTTTGATGAAATATTTTAAATTCAGTTTTAAAAATGCCATTCACCACCTCTACTACCCATATCGACACATAGTGACGGCTCTGGATTTATTAGCATATCTTGTCATTAACTGAGATTCTCCATCTGCTGGAGACATTGCTGCGACCCTTAGACATCTACATCTATCCTCGATTACAAATCAAAATGCAGATGCGTTGTCACCCGTGAGGACTAAGATCATTTTCTCGTTTCCAGTAAAAAGGGTCTCCGGTTCTCTACACTCACCATACAAAACACAGCAGCATTAAGCTACTATTTCACGCTGGTATTCTGTGAGAGGGTGGTCCTTCCCCGGTCGAGCCGACCCATTCATGCTACAACTATACTTCTAATATTACTGCAGCATGGCTCTACCAAGTATAACACACATACATAGTAATTGTCACTATGTATGTTTGTTATCGCAAAATGTAGTTAATCACAAAAGAGACATACTCGCAATGTTGATGGAACTGTTACAACCAGGTAAAAAACATTGTGCTTTCAAATAATTAGTTAGCAGTACACTGTGTGATGTATGATTTAAGCTTTGTTGTTCTGGGTGCAATACATTACTCACTTCAGATTGCAACGAGGACGGACTAGATGATTCAGATGGTTCCCGTTCTGCAGTTGAACATGATGCTGTTCTATCAGTTCATTGCCAGCAATTATGATATACACGGCATGACAACTGAAATAATGTAAAATACAAAAAATGAAGTCAAAGTGAAAAAATAAAAATAAAATAGATTTGTTTATTTCAAACTCAAATATAAATAAAATATTTATCAAGTTAAACGTTACTGCACAAGGACGGATTTAATGCCCTATATTATTTAATAATTAAGGCCTGACAGACTACCAGCAGTCCAAAAACAATGAAAAATCAACTGTCTCCTTTCTTGGTAGTTGATAAAACTGGTCAATCTCATAAATAAGCTAGTATGTTTGTCAGATATAGCTAGGGCAGATGTGAAAAAATAAAACAAGTTCTTGAGTTGATATACAATCAGTGTAAAAACATGTATAATTATCAGATATATGGATCACATTTAGTAAATTGAAAAATGTTAAACACTTACCTCACGTAGCGCAAATAATTCCTCACGTGGAAAATCGAACTCAAACAATGTGTGTGATCTTATTCTCATAAGTGTCAGTGCCACAGCTGATGTATACATATTCAAGACGAACTATTGGTGCATTTTGCGAGTGCCACACTACACGTTCACTGTACTCGAAACTTGTACCTAATAAAGAAGCTACAATTATTATATTGATATTATTCAAGTAAACTCAGTTATAAAGCATTTCTTAAAGGAAGACATGCCACATCGTGATATGTACCAACTATTTACCTGCTGTGTTCGAACCAATTGTTGAGAGATCAACAATTGCATTTTCCAACAAAATAAAATAACACGCAATTGAATTCTTGTGACATAACAGTGACAGCTGCCTACCTGTGAGATTCGATGTTGCCACTTAACTGTCATAAAATCTATGAAATGATATCGATTTTTATTCGATTAATAATATCATAAAAAGAATAATCTTTGACGCGTTTTAAGTTCCGCACGCTTTTTAAAATATAATTTCCTTTATTTATTGAAACTCTATTTCAAATGTATTTTTAAGAACAGTTAGCTTGTGCTGTATTGTTTTGTTATGCTTTAGAGAATTCGTGGTAAATCAGCTGGAAATTAACTTCTTGAATTATCATAACATGATTCCATTTTAAATGTTATGTTAAAAACAGATAAGAATAACAGTTAACTTGTGCAGTAGCGTTTTGTTATACTCTAAAGAATTCTTGGTAAATCAGCTAGTAATTCGCTTGTTTAATTATCATAACTATAAATGTGAAGGTTGTCAATGAATTCAACCGAGCCTATAACAACGGTTGTTTTAGTTTTTAACGGTTGACTGCCGCTTTTGATGACTTGAAGTGGATAAAAACCTATTTTGCGCAATAAGTTTTTTTCTCTGGGGTAATGAATAAACCACAGAAACCCCCATAATGTATAATAGTCCTTTTCTTAGATACAAGTAGCACATTTTAAAGAACCGCAAAAACAACTTTGTTATTTATACAAACACTATGAAAAACAAAATAATTTGTTGCTGACGATAATGATAGTGGTATTTTGACTCGATTTAAAATATATGCTTGTTACTACTGAACTCTTCATGGGCCTGCGAGTCCGACTCGCACTGAACCACTTCTTTTCAACATTTAGTTTTATTCTAATAAATAGTTTTTTCGTTTAAGCGGAGCTCTTTTACCTTAGATTTATTACCTCTTTATCTATAATAATCAATCTGAGTAAGTAAAGTGTGTAAATACGATTCTTAAATTGTAAAAATAGTAATTGAATTTGAACATCTTAGGTAGGTATTTAGCTTTATTTATTTAGAAAATATTAATCTCTCAATCATTTATTGTAATAATATAAATTTATCACACAGCTAACGCCCTCATTAGCAATGTAATGGTGAAAGAATTTTCAAAATCGGTCTAGTAATTTTTGAGATTAGCCAAAAACGTATTCATTGAAAGTAGCGCCCTCTATAATAAAATTAACCCTATATTAGATATCTAAAATTATACATAAAAATCTAGTGGTGAAAGAATTCTCAAAGTTGGTCAAGTACTTTACGAGTTTAGCGAATAAAATATTCTTTGATAGTAGCGCCCTCAATAATAAAATGCATCCTACGTTTTAAGCACCATAGCAAAAAACGATTCAACATAGCCTAACCCACACACACAGTAAAAACATAACCATCCTTTTTCGTCTGTAGTCGGATAAACAATTGGTTAATAACGGTTGCGTATCGACTGCTTTGGATAAATATCCATTGTCAACGGTTATTTTAAACCTATATCATAACATCGTAATAATTATCGAAAAATTATATAAGCATTGTAATAATGACACCATAAGTAATCGATCGAAAGGGGGAATCGATTTTTTTAATGATTTTTGTGATTGGCAACATTTTTTATTTTATTCACAGACTATGAATTACGTATTTACCTAATTTTATTTTTATCTTTTCGGTACTTTTAATTTGTGCAAAAATATTCCCATTGTTTTAGGATAAATGAATACCACGATTAATAACCATAAATAAAGATATATTTTTTTAACAAATGCACATTGTTGGGCGTTCCATGGCCTAATATGGGCGATCCCCTTTTAATGTAATAAGTCAAAAGAATACAGAAGAATGTATTGAGGTTTTTAAAGAATACTCCCAATAGTTATTTCCAGTATATAAAATTTTAATAGCGCCATCTACTTAATTCTATAGGTAAAGTCATTTTATCGAACGAAAATTGGTTGATTCTCGCGATGGTACCTAAAGATTACGCTAGATGGCACAAATACGCTATCGGTTAATTTAATATTTATATTACCATATGAGTTTAAAAACATCATTTTGTATGAATTGAATATCGTTTTGTACGATTTATTACAAATTTAAAAAGAATAATTGTATAATAAATAGTCATTATTTTATGATAAAAAATTAGCAAAGCTTTATCTTCTCATTATAACTATATAATTCCTGTCGGAATCCGTTCTTTTATGCATATAACGTAAACAAAATAATTTCGAGGTTTCACAACTGCCAGGCGTCCCTTTTTTAACTTTGTACATAGTTTTTTTTGTTCATGCTTTTCTTTTGTTCATGTATTGTATTGTTTGTAAATATCTCAAGCAAACCCAAACGGCTCTTTTCAAAACCACCGAAGGTGTGCAATTGCATATGTCATACAATCTATATAGCGGTAGTATGCTTTCTGTGTGCTTTGTTAAACACGTTCTAGACAGCACTGAATATGAAAACAAAGAGTGGAGACAGCTCAAGATTGGTGTATTTTTATTAAACTGCTAAAAACAACAAAACCATATCTTGGGCTTGCCCTAGTTTGGAGCCCTAGCTTCGCCACCGCTGCTGTGCTCCGGTCTGGAGGGTAATAGAGGGTTAATATAAATAAACACTGTGATGAATTCCATCTTAGTTCACAGCAGGGAAAACGCATCTGTGGCCTTCTTTCTTTAAAGTTTTCAATTTTTCTTTTTTTTTTTAAACGTTACCTCCTCACTAGGATTTTTTCCTGTATCGTGAGGGCAGTTTACAAAACAAACATCTAGATCCGGAACAACTACTTGTAGGACATACAAATACTTGTTAGTTTACTGAATTTGAGGACCATTAAGATATGTGCCTATACTTTTTTAAATTCCGTTAACCCACCTGCATTTTCTTAGAAATTGATTGTTTATTTCATGAATATGGGAGGTGATAGTGAATCACTCTCTTCCATAAAGAGACGAAGAAAGTTCGTCAAATGAAACAAATAATAAGGAAGAAACTCCGCGCGTCTGTAAACAATTAACAAAGAATATCGCTGACAGAGAGGACAATTGAGAACGAATCGGATAATTTGTCTTCTGCGTTCTTCAATGAATAGCAGACTACTATGACTGTGAACTCTGTTTATTAATAAATAATATCAAACCAAAAGCTTTGATAAGAAAATAAATGGTTAAACGTTAATAATTTGCATCTAAATGACACACACTAAAACTAAAGGTATGCAAGTCACAATTTCTAATATCAAACATCAAATTACTCTTAAATGCAACAATAAGAGTATACAGGGATCCGTAAAATTTTAGCCTCTTTGGTCTAGTGGTTGTAGTAGTGCGACTATTGATTATGAGATCCTGGGTTTAAATCTCGGGTCGGGCAAAAAAATATCAGTTATTCCATTAAGATATTCTCATTAGCTGCTCGGAGTCAGAAAGTTCGCGGTGTCTCACCCCCGTGCCTCGGAAAACACGTAAAGCTGTTGGTCCTTCGTCTGATCTCTCTCCGGTTGTGTCGGTTTACCGTCGAGTAAGGGGGGAGAGTACACCTGTGCTTGCGCATACACTTGGGCACTTTAATCCTGTCCTACGCCGATGGCTAGTCTCTGTTGAGGCCGGCCGTCGTGACCAAAATTCGGTCTGGAAGACATTATTATTATTACAGGCTGCAAAGAATTCCTTCTTGGTTCTCAGAAGTGACAAAGTATCTGTAGCCTTCCTTTATTGAAGTTGGCTGCAGGTATCTATAGTCAGCACTTGACCATTGTATGGACCACTAATAGAACACAACATATGGACTGTAATTTCGTTTATCGCCTTAGTATTATAATAAAAAATAAGCTTTTTTGTGTTGTAGTTGTCTACTTCTTGTTATTTTTAGTTAGCCATGGTGACCTGTAATTAATATGAAGCCTGTTTAATGGATGTGCATGTTTCGAACCCAGATTAATTTCTTTTATTTCAATTTGCATAGCTTTATACCTTCTTGGTGTCTAAATAAATAAATAAAAATAAAATATGGATTAGGTCCCAAGTTTGCGCGTTTCGAAAAGTAGCGGAAATAAATGGTTCCACGAGACGCTTTGTTATAATCAATTTCGTCATTAAGAACGGAAAGCAAATCAAAGCACGCCGTTGTTTTGTTAAATCAACATTCGAGCTGATATTCCAAAAATAAATTGAATTTTCATTAACACCATGTTTAACAATGGGCTGGAACTGGCAGAGATAGTTACTACTCTCGTCTAATATAATCAAACTGCCGTTGTTTCACATTAATTAAAAGCATAAAAGTAAACTAAATTATATCTAACAAACAACCATTTTATCTAAACTAAACTTAAATAAAAGTTACAGTAACGAAGTGGAAATACGTAGAATAAGTAAGCTAACATAGAGTAATAAGTTTTCCGTGGTAGAGCCACGTTGTAGCTACATTATGTTTGTGGCACGAATAGGTCGACTTGATTCGGAAAGGACGACGCCATCACGGAATGACAGCGTAAAATAGCAGCATAATACTGCTGTATCTTATATGGTGAGTGTAGAGAACTGGATACCTTATTTAATTGAAACGTGGTATTCTATCTTATGCCTTAGATGTGATGAAGCATCTGCATTTTGATTCTTAATCGAGGATAAATGTAGATGTCTATGAGCCACCGCATCCACTTACCATCAGGTGGACTGTGTGCTCGTTTGTCACACTTATTCTGTATATATATATATATATATATATATATATATATATATATATATATATATAAAATATACTACTAACTCACTCACTCATCGCGAGATCTACAAAACAAAAAACAATACGCCCGATTGACTTTAAATTATATTAATATATATATATTTACCGACAAGGTCAACTCCGACGACTATTTGTCCTACCAAAAATCCTTAAATTCATAATAAAAAGTATTGAGGGTAAATTATCGATAAAAACTATTCAATCTCTCAAGTTCGACCAAACTACACATAGCGTGCAAAATTTAAAATCAGTTCAGTAGTTTATGAGTTCATCACGGACAAACAATGTGACACGTAATTTTTATATATAAAGATAGATTATTATTTAATATTTTAAAAATATACATTTATATTATAAAATGAAACAACTTAAAAAAACTTCACAAACTTCCTTCCCTTTACAAACTTGAAACCCAATATTTCCAATTTATTGTAGATTGTCTAATTAATGCATACCTACTGTTTACTTTTCAATGAGTTAAGAAACCTGATTAAATTACTTCTCTCCTATTTCACTTATTTTGAAAGAGCTTAAATTGGATATCGATGGAGCCAATTAATATAAACATTATTTTAAACTAACGATTTCTTGTATTGAAACCGAAAAGTCGAAAATTAATAAGTAAAATTAAACGTGATAAATTCCGCTTTAACTAGTCTTCGCGCAGATTTTTAAAACTTAATTTTCAATTCATATGATAAATACAACATAAATAAACTGAAAATTACAGTAGTATGAACAAAATACCTCAATTATTTCACGTTTTTATATAGGTTGTAATTTATTCAATGTATTATTGTTACCTTAAGGTTGAAAAATCGGCCCTTATTCAATTATTTTTCATAACGTCAGTAATAAAGCCAGCCAAATAGCGCTGAAGGGCTGAAAGGCATGAGCAAAACATTGTCTGCAAAAGTATACGAATCTACGATAATAATAATATTCCCCAGACCCAAATTCGGCCGCGGAGGCCAGTCTCGATATAGACTAGCCATCTGCGCATGACAGGATTACAGAGCATGCAAGCATAGGTGCACTCTCTATTCCCTCACTCTCATAGTCCGATGGGATACAATCTGCCACGACCGGAGAGAGATCAGGCGTAGGACCAATGGCTTTGCGTGCTTTCAGAGGTACGAGGGTGAAACACCGCCAACTAGAACTAAAATCCCAACTCGAGATTGCTACCGAGTATTTTATGGCAACAAAAACCCAATAACTAATTTTTGACCCACCCGGGATATGAACCCGCGACCTCGTGACGTGACGTTACGACTACTAGACTAACGAGTCAGTCAGTACTAGTTAACGTTAGAACTATTCCTATTCCCGAGAGAATCGAGCTTTGAATTAATCGAATTTGTTTCGAGCCCAAGGTAATTCGTACTTCTGAAACCAAAGCTATAGCGCACATCGAATTGCTCAAACTGTTATTTAACTTCGATGGAATATTTTCGTTTAAACATACTTTGTTTTGTAAAAACGTACTTTGTTTCGATCTTATGATATTGATTTGATAGTTTCGATAAATTGTTTTATAGAATTAGGTTGAAAATCGTGCACACGGTCCACATGATGGTAATGTAGATATCTACATTCATCCTCGATCAGAGAACAAA
Organism: Parnassius smintheus behrii; assembly: GCA_036936625.1. Lineage (NCBI taxonomy): Eukaryota > Metazoa > Arthropoda > Insecta > Lepidoptera > Papilionidae > Parnassius > Parnassius smintheus. The sequence goes on from JAUPFT010000031.1 coordinate 9,017,884, forward strand.
GTGCAGGTGAGTCCATCTTGGTCCTCAGGGTGACACCCTTGAGGACTAAGATGGAATGTCTCGTTTTTAGTAAAAAAAAAGTCTCCGAATCTCTACACTCATCGCAGCACACGAAACACAACAGTATTAAGTCGAGCTAACTTATTTATTTTACTTAGCTACTTATAGTTTTTTATCCGAAAAAACTTTACAACAAAAAGAAAAAGAAATTGGATGTTTTTAATAGAATAAGGATGACAAACGAGTACACAGTCCACCTGATGGTAAGTCGATGCTATCGCCCATAGAAATCTACATTTATTTTCCATTAAGAATTAAAATGCAGATGCGTTGTCACACCTGAGGACTGGGACGGAAAGGATAATTTCCAGTAGTGCGGGTCTCCGGTTCTTTACACTCGCCGTACGAAACACAGCAGCATTAAGCTGCTATTTTACGCTGGTATTCTGTGAGAGCGTGGTTCTACCCCAGTCGAGCCGAAACATTCGTGCTACAACCATAATGTAGCAGCGTTGCTATACCACGTTGAATATTTGAACAAATCAGTGGTATTTTATTATCTTAAATCTAGTCAAAGCCACATTAATAGATGTCAACTGGCAACTCGCTCTGATTTCGACTGAGTCGAGTTGCCAGTTTTTTTAAATATTTTCTTTGCAATCGATCGATATTTAAAAGACTGTTATTTCTGACTGACTAGACCGATTGAGGTCATATTTACACAATATATTATTTGTTTTGTTGAGATGATAGTTCATAGTTCATAGATTTATTGATCAACAACGTCGGGTATTTAAAAAGTTAAATATACGCGATAAATTCCGTAAAAACTAGTGTTATTTCAATTATTAGTGTGATTTAAGTTTTAATTGGTGTTCGTTAATTAAAGTGTTAATTTTGGTGATTCAATCGGCAGTTTTTATTGTCAGGAACCTTAAGCTCATAACTATACTTTCATTTTCAATGACGCGATTAATTAACATTGGTGCGATGCGTCTCGTTGAATCATTTGTATTCCCCATTTCATATCACGAAAACTATGGACTTTAACAACGTAGTAAGAATATTTTTATCATTAAATATTGATGCTGATATAATTACATCATTACACTGTACGTGGTAGAATCATGCTGCAGCTATATTATTGCTGTAGTTTGTATGATGATTGTAAAGAACCGGAGATCCTTTTTACTGGATACGAGATATTCCATCTTGATCCACGGTCTATTGGTCACAGTATCCACTTAACATCTGGTGGACTGTATGCGCATTTCTCACCCTTATTCTATAAAAAAAAGCGGATTGCTGGTGGTAAAATCAAAGTAAGTATGTAAATTATATCTAAAAAAACTTCAGAAATGTTCATACGTGATGAGAGAAATTAAAAATCCACTGTTGTTCACTTACCTCTCCTATTATAGGATGGACTTGCCTTGAAGATCCTAGTTACCAGACATGTCGTACCTTTGACTCTGCGCCACGTTGCCGGCTTGCGTATTTTACGTCTACCTTAAACGAGATGGCTATACTGCCATCTATCGGAAGCCATGAGATCTTTCTTAAAGTTCTGTTCGATTGTCTTGCGCCTCCACGCGAGGACATATTACATACATAATCGACAAGTCCGTAATCGCCACACCTTCCTGATTTTATAAAATTTCTCCCAATATGGGTAGGAACGATGGGCTACCATGAAATTTGGATCATCGTGGCTTTGACAGGTAACAGGAAGCAAAGGTGTAACCTAAATTTGTCAAAGTATAAAGTGTAATTTTCTCATATTTTCTTCGGAATAATGTTAGAAATCACGTCATCCGTTGCTAGACACTTAGTATCAACAAATTCCAAAGTGTTCGTGGTCCGTAAAGCATTGAGGCAGGCGAAGACAAATTGCTTTATCCAACTCGACCTAATTATTTATTGTCCTTCTCCGTCGCAGTTATTCTTTGTTCCTTGTTTGCTTGGAGTTCTTCCTTATTGTTTGAATCTTCTGACGAACTTTCTTTGTTTTGTTGTTTATACAGTTAACATTATAATTTTTTAGTCTATATTAATCAGATTTATTGTCAAGTGACGATTGAACACACAGTCAAGTGATAGTAAGCGGATGCTGTGGCCTACAGACATCAACGTACACCGTTAATTTAAAATTAAAATGCAGTTTTCTGCGGAGTTATTTAAATGTTCTCTGAGGACTTTTTTCTACCGAGTCTGAGTAGGGGCAAAATGAGGTGATTGGTATACTGACGCCATTATACAAAAATTTTAAGTTTAATTTATTGCTAAAACATAATTCAATATGACTTAAGTGTTGTGGTAACAACAGTCCACCTGATGGGAACTGGCATCCGTTGCCACTTCTTCGATCTTTAAGGCAGCTTAATGATCTAAAAAAGATAAATTCTATTCATTAAACGAACTACTCTAAATATAATATAGTAGTGTAAATTAAATTACCTTTAATTTTATATATAATTATCAAAAAGAGTATCATTAATTTTATAAAAAGGTTTTGACAGAACTTTTGACTTGACTAAGTACTTATATACTATATAGTTGCCTGCCTGGTAGTCGTATACGCGATTGCTAACGATAAGGTGTCGTATTGTGTAAAGCCGTTGGTCCTGCGCCGGTTCTCTCTCCCGTCGTGTCGTATTCTCGTTCCGTCAGACTGTGAAAGTGAGGGAAATCACTCCTATTTCATATTCGCCTGTGCTTTCTGAGTGCACTCGAGCACTATAATCCTGTCCTGCGCTGATGGCTAGTCTCCGTTGAGACTGTCTGTCGTGACCGAAAGTCGGTCTGGAGGACATTATTATTTCCCCTCGAACGGGTCCCCAGTCTTCCTACCCGCTGCCAAAACTTGGTTGGTAACAGATACAGATACCAGATCTACCGCTGTGGTCGAGAAAGCTAGGGATTCTAAGTGCTCACATTTCCTGGCTTCATGGCCTCCGCGTACCGAAATCGTAGGAGCTGGTTACGCAGGTGGAGTTAGAAACTAAATATGTATATGTCTTTTAAAAATCTATATGCTCGTAGTTAAACAAACTTTATTCAAGAATTAAGTTTTTTTGTTATGTAAAGGGAGTAAAATTTGTTTTTTCATTAAGAATGATATTATTAATATTTTATTTTGTTGTGTCACTACTCTGCATTACGATCAGAAAAAGTTAAAAAGTAGAATTAAAATAGTAAGTACTTAAGTTTTTGTTTAGTTTTAAATAGCTACCTCAGATTTTTTTTACCAAAGTTCCTATGTCCAGAATAAGTAACATTAAAACATGTGAGACTGATTTTTCAATAAAGGTTGTGTATGAACCTACTATAGAGCCGTGGTAGCTCTGATGGTTAACACTCGCTGTAAATATTAACAGAACGCGAGTAACCCGGGTTCGATCCCCGCCGGCACCAATGAAATTGTTAATTGCAGTTTTAAGTGCTGATTTACAACGTGCTCGGCGGTGAAGGAAAACATCGTGAGGAAACCTGCATGTCTGAGGAATAAGAAAAAAAAGTATTTCGAAGACATATGAAGTTCGCCAACACGCATTGGGACAGCGCGGCGGACACTTCCTTGCCCTAAAACCCTCTCAATAATTTGGGTGGAGGCCTGTGCCCAGCAGTGGGACGTATATAGGCTGTAACTTTACTATGAACCTACTTATTTTATTATTTGTTTGATTTACCTACATACTAATCTAACGTGAGTTTACGCATGCGAGAGAAACCATACTTTTCTTAAATTTAAAGCTTTACTCATATCAATGTAGCCCCATTCACCACGCAGAAAATCACGAATAATCTTTGCTTAAATTAATAAAATAAAAAGCCGGTTAATCGGCCATTTTAGCCGATTAATCACCGACTAGTCGGTGACTACAAATAGGCCGATTAATCGGCTTCACCGATTAGTCGGCGGCTAATCGGCCCAACTCTAGTCTTCAGGTTTCTGAGTCTGAGTAGAGATGGCACTTAATTCGTGTTAGAGTTGCTTGGGGGTTAGGATTAGGAGATGAATATTATACTTCCCGTGAAATACGTCTGTGATAGTTTCAATAAGATAAGTTTGTATTTCTTTTAACTTGTTCAAAATGTTGTTTGTAATTATAGCGACCAAGGTAAATTCGTTGATATATGAGTTATTTGAGACTTGTGACTTTAGTGCTTTCATCGATTGTTCAAGTTCGATCATCTTTTTATTGACTGTTTTATGATGATGTTCCATGATCGACTCAATATCTTGATGAAATTGAACTCCTCTTCTGCGACTGAAGTTTGATTCTTCCACAGCTGGGATAGGTGTCCATGGTTTGTTCTGATTAAGTCGATATCTTTTTCATACTTTTCAGCAAAGTTGCTGTCAAGCACCCCAAACAACGCGTTTGCGATATTACCTACACCATTTTGGCTTGGAACCTGTACGTTAGTCACTATAATAAAAAAATGATTATAGGTTTGAGATGCAATTATATAATAAAAATGGTTATAGGTTTGAGATGCAATTATATAATAAAAAATGATTATAGGTTTGAGATGCAATTACGTATTTTACATGACACCCTCGCAGTGTGAATGCCCCCTTATCTTCGAACAGATGTTTTCTAGGTATTCCATGTACTTCAAGGACGCGGCGGTGCCTTCCCAATATGGGTAGAGATCATAATAGACAACGAGTCGACAGCTATCAAATGCATGTTTACGTTCTTGTCGAAAAATAGGCTAGTATTATTTTGCAGTTTATTTATAGTATATAGTCCGCTAGTATTAGTTATAAGCATTGATTTATATATTACACTAGATCAGTAATAACCGCGCCCAAGTGTTGCCATTGCACATATGTCCACAGCCATATGCCTAGCTAGCGTCGGTTCAGTGTTCAATGTGACGCAGACAGAGTTGAGCCGCGACAAAAAATGGGTAAATGCGTGGTGAAAGAATGCTATTCAAGGTCACAAAAACGTAATAAATCAAGCGGAATCACTTTAAATACATAATTTTTAGTTCTTGTTTTCATATGAACGTAAAAAATTCAAATAATTAAATAAAATTATCATTTAGGTTCAATGTTGCCACTTTTCCGCATTTGTGATTATCCTACATTAATGGGAGACTATATAATTAATGGAGTAAGTTAATTTTTTTAAGTAAAATATTAGTAATCCTATTAATTAACGTTACTTATATTCCCTTTAATATACGTGACAACGAGGCTTATTCTTGATTTTATTTGCGCGGCGCCCGAGTCGATTATACGTCACGAGCCTCTTACAGTGTTATCTTAATTTGTTTTCGTGGTAACGAAGCCGGAATCATATAATTTTTGTTGTAACCGTTTTACGTATTGTTTGTGGTTTATACGGTTGCGGGCGGCCGGTGTTTGGACTTGAAGGCCTAAAGTTTGGTTAAGTGTGCCCGCCATTTTGAATTACTATTGAACATTTGGGTGTGTGTGCGTAACGTGTTACGTACAAGAGGCCTACTTGGAGTTTGGAGTGATTAAAGGAACTTTTATGCCGTTAATTTATGCGTCGGGTTGATAGCGTGATAAGACTTTTACTTTGTCGAGAGAACGCTGAACGTTGGGCCTCGAGACGAGACCGCGTTCTTCTCGTGGTTATAGTTTTGTGCTAAGTGAACTTGGTACTTTGAACTTTGATCAAGCGTCCTTAAGTTGTGCAGCGTATCACTTGAAGTTAATTAAATGTAGAATAAAGTTAATAAACTAATATAGTGAAAATAGAAGCAGAAGTTTCAATTGGTGAACGCCCCCCTGGAGGGATCCCACATTTGGAGAGAGGCAGCGCCTTGGGATCTGCAGCCCAGGATCAGCGGGGATGTCAGGTTACACATTGTACACACTACTAAACACTACTTTTTTATATAGGATAGGGTGACAAACGAGCACACAGTCCACCTAATTGTAAGTGGTTACTGTGGCCCATAGACATCTACATCTATCCTCGATTACGAATCAAAATGCAGATGCGTTGTCACCCGTGAGGACTAAGATGGAATGCCTCGTTTCCAGTAAAAAGGGTCTCCGGTTCTCTACACTCACCATACGAAATACAGCAGCATTAAGCTACTATTTCACGCTGGTATTCTGTGAGAGCGTGGTCCTTCCCCGGTCGAGCCGACCCATTCATTCTACAACTATACTACTAATATAACTGTAGCATGGCTCTACCACGTATAAAACCTACTTACTTACATGCACATCACTTCCCACCTGACAGGTACCTCGTGGTCAACCCTACCTCCGCAATCGGTAAGTGGTGCTTGCTTCTTTGTCAGCCATTTTTGGAATCGTTATCCATAGACCACTTGGGCTCCGCCCTTGGTTGCTCCTCGAGGGGATCACTTACGGGCCCTGATCCCTTCGATCCTTGTTGGGGCAACTAAGGGCGTGTACACCTTGTTTTTGCACTTCTCACTGTTGAGGTATATTACAACACCACTCTATTTAAAAAATCGATGAAAAATCGGTGAAAACGCAAAAAACAAATCGCGTCGCACAAGGAACGATTTTCAGAGTCGCCTAAAAACAAATTATTAACTTATAGATTAACGAACCTGTCCACTTAAATCCTAACCTTTGAAAGGTGGCCGTACACTATCTTGTATATCAATGTAAATATATAATAAGGATAAGAGAAAGACACGCATACGAATTGTACTTATTTATTTTATAGAATGAAAGTGACAAACTAGTACAAAGTCCATCTGATGGTAAATGAATGCTGTGGCCCATAGACATTTTTTATAGGATAGGGGTGACAAACGAGCACACACTCCACCTGACAGTAAGTGGATGCTGTGGTCCATAGACATCTAATTCGAATAAGAATCAAAATGCAAATGCGTTTTCATCCCTGAGGACTAAGATAGAATGCCTCGATCCCAGTAAATCGGGTCTCCGGTTCTCTACACTCACCATACGAAATACAGCAGCATTAAGATGCTATTTTACGCTGGTTTTCTGTGAGAGCGTGGTCCTTCCCCGGTCGAGCCGATCCATTCATGCTACAGCCATAATATAGCAGCAGCTTGGCTCTACCACGTAACTTCGTACTTAGTAAACAATTATTACAAGTTCTTGCTTATATTAAAAAAATCTTGTAACATATCGCTAGAACTGTGTGAATAAATAAATAAATAACATTTACCATATTTCAAAATATTTAAAGGTACGCATTCAACACATTCTACAAAAATTTTACTTTACTTTTATACTTTAAAATTTTCAGAACAAAAATCTAACAAAAAATCAAGCCTAATATAATTCCGGCGTTTACCTCGATAAGATCTCTCATCGCGCATCGAACTCGAAACACAATTATCGACTTCCGAAAACTTAAATGGAGCGGTAACAATGAAATATTATTTCTGGAGACTGTCTCGAATCTCATCAATTAATAAATATATTAATCTTTGTTGTACACCAACACATAAAACAAAAAAAATGAAATATATATATATATATATAATTAACAATTATAATTAATCCTATCATTCCAAAAGCGATTTTATTCAGAAAACCGTATTAAACACAAACTTATTCGTTAGATTGCTTCATAAGGGGGATATGCCACGCTGCGCAAGCGTAGTTTACCAACCATAGACATATATACATAGGCAACCATAGTTTTTTTTACTCGTTATTAGGAAGACACTGCTGTCCATCTGGCGATTTCTTTTGTGACTTATGATTTCTCTGCTGCCTCTTATGACACTCACGGATGATATGGGGTGGCGGGTATTCTTACACCTTTTCAATAACTTATATGTTTTTATAATACTAGCTATGCCCTCGATTTCTTTTGCATAAAGCCAAATAAGTTATATCTATCTTGAAGCTCAATCACTTTGCGCCTAGTTTAAATTATATAAAGTAATAGTATCTGTGATTCTTTATTATGAGTAATTTCATCATTAACATCGATGCACTGTATGTATGACTTCAACACCGAGGGCTTTAACGCAGAACTGAAGTAGATCAGCGGTTAAAAGTTCCCTATAAATTTTATTGTAATATTTTCGTTGAACAACTTTTTTAAAGTTACAACCTTAAATATAATTTAAAATCCAATAAAACTTTTACGAAAAATATTAGTGGCGACTTTTCTGATCCATCATTATACTTTGATTTATAACTTTATAATTTTATGTATATATTATAATTCAGTACTTGAGATTGGAGTTAAGTTACCCTTTTACCTACTCCACCTCCAAATAAGAGTATCAAACTGCGGCGTTATTATACTTATCATTGTTACGAGCTTGGGGCTCGTGACAATAAGAACAGCCGATTGAATTACCAAAATTGACACTTTAATTACCAAACACCAATTACAACTTAGAAACACACCAATAATAAAACACTATTTTACTACTAATCACTTTAGTTCAATACTCACTCGGTCGCGGTCCTTACCGCCCTCATATAGGGCCTCTTCTACTGAAACATCTCAGGTGTAAAAAGTTCTAGTATGAAACTTTCTAGAAAGATCTTGACTCTCCTAGTTCTGCTACTCGACACTAGATGTCGGTAGTAGTAACTCACCATGTACATTTAGTTTATTTAGTGGTAACTCACCAGGCATTTAAAATATGATAACATTATTATTAATTATTTTTATAAATTTGAAGTGACAAACTAACTTACAATCTACCTGATGGTAAGTCGTTACTGCAGTACGTGGACACCAGCAGCTAACTTCAAACAAAGAAAGCACTAATGCGATGCGGCCTCTAAGGACTAAGACGGAATGTCTCATGGCCTTTGATTATACTGGCTATTTTTAACCTTGAGACCAAAGTAGTGCAGACAGAAATATTTAAGAGAATTAGAGAATCTACCCAGATGGACTCTTTGGTAGAAAAGTAATCCTACCACATATTAAAGTGGTAACAATCAGACGTAAGAATCTAATCAATAAAATAAAATTAAATAAAAACTGAATGTTTAAAAAATAAAATGAATGAAAAAAAATGTAATAAAAACAGAAAAAGAGAATCATTTAGCACTAGTTGGGATTGTGGTCAAGCACTTATCATTATCATCATCATTACAGCCCTTCACAAGTCCACTGCTGAACATCGGCCTCCCACAAAAAATGCCACCAAAAATATGGTAACCCTAACAAAAAAGGGACTAGCTAGAGTGCTTTCAGTTGTACAAAGTCCCGGTCCTTAGAGAAATCTCAATAAATGATTTAACGAATTTAAATAAATCGAGAAGTTTTGTATTTTACCTTTGCCGTTTGTGTTTGTCAAAGTTTCAATGCCAAAATTTGTGAGGTACGAATTATGTAAGTTAGTTATTAGTTTAACTGGATGTATCCATGAATTTGATCTTGCCCTTCCCTCCTTGCCCTTCATCAATATCATTTAGAGTCCATTACAGGTTTTTATTGTGATTCTTTGGCCTCGCCACAAAAAGAGAAAATTTTAAACGGGTTGCCTCGACCGGGGAAGGACTACGCTCTTACAGAAAACCGGCGTGAAATTGTAGCTTAATGCTTATAAATTTTTAATGTGTTTAGTATGGTGAGTGTAGAGAACCGGAGACCCTTTATACTGAAAACGAAGCATTCCATCATAGTCCTAAAGGGTGACAACACATTTTGATTCTTAATCAAGTATAAATTAGGATATATATGAGCCACAGCATCCACTTACCATCAGGTAGACTTTGCCACACACAATCTTTAAAAAAACACCTTTATCATTCTCTATGATGTAAGCTTTCTCGTAGCTAAAGATCATAAAGTTCGTTTCTGCGGTTTAGCCGTGAAAAGGTAACAAAAATACAAACACACTCTCTTCTGATTTGTAAAGATGCCCACAGAATATTGTACTAGGTAATCATGATACTTAGAGGGTTGTAAAAGTATGTCTATAACAATAGCGGATTTTTTCTTCTTTTTTAATATTAGAAACGAGCTAACAGTGATCGTGCCGTGGCGGTGTAAGAATATCTACTACACCATATCGTCCCGGAGGTGGCGTAAGAGGCGACAGTGGGAAACAACCCAGGAGACGGGCAGCAGCGTCTTCTTAATAACCCGCCAGCTAAGCGTGGTAACTATGCCAAATATTCCCTCTTTTAGGCGATCTTGGGGGAGACTTCGATAGACTGTCACAGTAGCAGTGACAGACGGCAAATGACACCTTAAGTCAAAGAAGATCAGAAAAGCGCTGTCACCCCTGAGAACTTAGATGAAATGTCTTAGGTATAGTTTTATTTATAGAATGATTACCCGGTCTCAAAGATGGCATTAGTTTTAATTACACAATGTCCCTAAACTCAACAACGAATCGGATTTTTTTCGGACCTTTTTTTTTTCATTTTAATAAAAAACTTTTTTTTCGTTTCTTTAGTTTTATTACCTTTAAGAAAGAATGATTAATCTGTACTGTATTATTATATAATATAATCTATTACTTATAATGTTATGAGATACGCGGCATAAATGTTAATAAAGTACATTATGCAAGGCGCTGAACGACCTGCATGTCTGATCAGGTCAATTCCTCCAACTGAACACGTGAACTTTTATTTCCTTGGTTGACTGTCCCTTTGATCAAATGGTTAACGCAATCGGGCCAAGATCTGTTAATGGGTTCTTCAATCAAGATATTCTTAGAAGCAGCCCGGAGGCAGGTAGTTGGTGTTATTTCTCCCCCGTACGTCGGAAAGCACGTAAACTTGTTAGTCCAGCGAGTCTGATCTCTTTCTGGTCGTGTCGGATCGCCGTTCCATCAGACTATGAAAGTAAGGGAATAGAGTGCACATACGCTTGAGCGTACACTCGGGCACTATAGTCACGTCTTGCGGAGATGACTAGTCTCCGTTGAGACTAGTCACCATGACCGAAATTCAGTATGTATACGAGTAATGACAGCGTATGGGAATCCACAGCCCTATATCTTCCCGTGGGTGTCGTAAGAGGCGACAGGGGGAACGAACCTAGCGATGAGCTGCAACATCTTCCGGACAAGAATGGCAAGCCTGGCAACTATGGCAAATATCCCCCATACGAGACAATTCATAGTGGAGACGTATGTTCAGCAGTTAATTTTTAATAGGATGCAGCGAACGAATCAATATAGCCAGCAGTTAAGGACTCCGTCTCAGTTCTACAGATAATCACTGACAACAAACGTGATTACTTGTTAAGATTTCGAAGAATAATGGACGAAGTAGACGTCGTAGAGCCATGCTGCAGTTATATTATGGTTGTTGCACGAATGGGTCGGCTCAACCGAGGAAGGGCCACAGGTGGACTGTGTGCTCGTTTGTAACCAATATTATATTTTAAAAAAACACTATTAACTTTTTGAAGGATTGCAAAATAATGATGAGTAGTTTAAATTAAAAATTATGTTTCTTCATTTTTTCTTTTTCACGCGCTCGCTGTAAATTCCACAATACGCGAGCAAACCGAGTTCGATCGTTCAATCCCCGCCGGCACAAATGAAATTGTTAATTGCAATTTTAAGTTCTGATTTACCACGTGCTCGGCGGTGAAGGAAAACATCGTGAGGAAACCTGCATGTCTGAGAAATAAGAAAAAAATATTTCGAAGATATCTAAAGCTCGCCAACGTAGTACCTACGTATGCGTAACGAGTATTCATAAGTAAAAAGAAAAAGAAAACTTTAAAGAAAAAGGCCACAGATCGGTTTTCCTGCTGTGAACTAAGAGGTGAATCATCACAGCCTGTAATAATGTATAAGCCCTCTATGCCCTCCAGACCGGAGCACAGCAGTTCAAACACTGCTATTGGGTGGTATGAAATAGAAGTCGATGGTGGTGGAGTGGTGGTTGAATACAACAAAATATTAAGGGGAAATATAATCTCAAATTGCTTAGCAAGATCCTTCGTTATGCCGATAATATTGCAGCATTAATTTTGAAATAAATATATGGTAAAGTTGAGGATTAATGTTAGGGATTATGTTAGACGAAAACACGATTTCGTAAAATTTTCTCGATAGAAAAAAATCCAAAGTTACCTCCAAAATAAACAATAAACCGCTGTTATTCATAAAACACTTTAAATACGATCATGAAACTTTGCATACTAACTGAACTAACTATAAAGCAGTGCTTATGTTATTTACTTTTTTTAAAATACCATTATTTTCACTGTAAAAAGAAATTACCTAAACTATTGGCGCGTAAGCTTGATTCCTGTCGCCCCGTTAGTATCATAGAGTATCTTTTTATAACCAGAATCATATCCTTTTTGGAAAACATGTTTATATTTAGTTATTCGAACATAATCACCCACATTGAAATTTGGTTTAGGATTTTCTAAAGAAAGTTTGTTTGACCGTCTATCATAAAGATTAGTCCAAAGTGTCATAATATTGTTGGAATTTACATCACATGGGCACATCTTAATACTAGAGTGAAAGCTGTGATTATAAGAGTGTATTAAATCTTGTAAAACATCTATATATCTATAAGTATTATTATGAGTGAAATAACGCCACATTTTCATTTTTAGTGTTCTTTGAAATCGTTCAACAATACTGGCCTTAATGTTAGGATTGTTAGTGGTATAGTAATTAATCTTTTTGGATTTAAAGTATTTTTGTACATCTTTTGAAACAAATTCTGTACCTTTATCAGATTGTATGTGAGTAGGTGTTAAATTACTTTCAGTAAATATACTTTCAAAACATTCTTTAGTTGTTTCTGAGTTTTTCTTTTTCATTGGTCTTGCAAAAGCATATTTACTAAATACATCAATAACACAAAGTATATACTTGAAACCATCATTATATTGAGAATAAGTTCGCATATCACTTAAATCAGCTCGCCACAGTTCATTATTTGATAGAATGTACCTATTACGCGGGAATTTTTTTCGAATGGGTTTATGTAATGTGTATGTTTCTTGTGATTTTAACCACTCCTTTACTTGCTTTTTATTCATTTTACCCTTCATGACTTTTGATAATTTATAAATACTACCAAAACCAGCGGGATTAGATGTATCATAATAAATCCTGTTAATTTCTTCTAGTACGGGGTCTATTTTACCCACTCAAGCCCTTTACGTATTTTAGTTGTAGACTTTGCACGGTGTAGAAAACTCTATTTTATTTATGGATTTTGTATCTACTCTACTCGGTGTAAAAAACTCTTGAACTTCAATCTCAGAGGGTTTCTTCAGATCTTTTGCTTGAAGTTGGTTAATTAACTTATATCTCTTTGGATCTTCGCTCTTCACAGAGCGAATGCGGTATCCATCGGGAAAACAACTTTTTTACACCTAATAGTTCATACAAGATTATTTGTATTTGACTAATGCCAAAATCTTAAGTTGCCTGAATTTCGCGGTATGTCACATGTCGATCATCCTCAATCAGCTTACGTACATCAACGTTTTCTTGGGTGACTGCAGTTTTTTGGCGACCTTAACGGGGATCATCACTGAGCTTGACACATCCACGTTGTAATTCAGCAAACTAGCGATAAATAGTGGTTTTGGATGGGGCTTCATCACCAAATGCAGAAATCAGCCGGTCAACACACTGTTTTTGTGTTAAACCACTTCGAAAGTCATAATAAATCATCGCTCTTGAATTTTCTCGAGTCAATTCCATTTTCTCAACGACTAAACAAGTTTAACAAAACCTTGTGACAAGACCGAGAACCTTTTTTTAAATAAATAAATGGTATTCGATTTTTAAAACCAAGGAGTTTTCAATTAAAAAGATTTTAATATGACAGGAACAGTGGAAATATTCCATTGCCGATACTTTTAGTGCAGCCTAGGTAACTTACGCACATCACTACTTATGTAAACTGCCTCTGCGATATAGGAGAAAATCTTTGTATGGGTGTAACGTATTTAAAAAAAGGAGTAATAAAATGAATAAAAAACTACAATTTTTTATCAATTGATTATGAAATATTTATTAAAAATTAATAATGGATTTTAAAAACTAATAAAATAATTTCCTCGTTATAGCTTCTAAAATCGCAGCTTTAATTCTTTGATTCGAGTACACTTTGCGCATTTGAGTCGAATTTGCAATCTCGCAAGATCAGCAAATTATCTAGAAAATCGTATAAATACAATAAAAACTTCATTCCCTGTTTTTCCATGTCTCACTATTGAGGTATATTACAACACCACTCTATTTAAAAAAAATCATCGCACGAGGAACCATTTTCAGAGTCGCCTAAAAACAAATTATTAACTTATGGATTAACGAACCTGTCCACTTAAATCCTAACCTTTGATAGGTGGCGGTACACTATCTCGTATATCAATGTAAATATATGATAAGGATAAAAGAAATACACGCATTCGAATTGGACTTATTTATTTTATAGAATAAGGGTGAACTATTACAAGGTCCACCTGATGGTAAGTGGATGCTGTGGTCCATAGACATTTTTTATAAGATAAGGGTGACAAAGGGCACAAATGAAATTGTTAATTGCAATTTTAAGTGTTGATTTACCACGTGCTCGGCGGTGAAGGAAAACATCGTGAGGAAACCTGCATGTCTGAGAAATAAGAAAAAAATATTTCGAAGACATCTAAAGCTCGCCAACTCGCACTGGGGCAGCGCGGCGGACTATTCCTTGCCTTAAAACCCTCTCAGAAATAAGGGGAGACCTGTGCCCAGCAGTGGGACGTATGTAGGCTGTAACTTTATACAAAGAAGGCTATAGATGCGTTGTCAACCCTGAAGACTAAGATAGGATACCTCACAGTCTGTAATTGTACCGGTTCTCTATATACCCTTGTTGTTGCATTTAAGAGTAATTTGACTTTTGATATTGGAAGTTATGAATTTCATACATTTAGTTATAGTGTCATTTAAATGCAAATAATTAACATTTAACCATCTATTTACTAATTAGAGCTGTTGGTTTGATATAATTAATTAATTAACAGAGTTCACAGTCACTGTAGAAGACAAATTATTCGATTCGTTCTCAAATGTCCTCTCTGTCAGCGATATTCTTTGTTAATTGTTTACAAACGCGCGGAGTTTCTTCCTTATTACTTGTTTCATTTGACGAACTTTCTTCGTCTCTTTATGGAAGAAGGGGCAAACAAAAGGCAAACAAGCGGCTCACCTGAGGGTAATAAGGATGACAAATCAGCACTCAGTCCACCTTATGGTAAGTGGATATTGTGGCCCACAGAAATCTATGTGTATCATCAATTAAGAATCATAATGCAGATTCGTTGTCAACCCTGAGGATTAGATTAGAATGCTCCGTTTCCAGTAAAAAGCGTCTTCGGTTCTCTACCCTCACCGTACGAAACATAGAACCATAATATAACTGTTAACTGCAGCGTAGCTTTACCACGCTGAAGACATTAACACGTAGGTACTCGTAATATAGCACAAATGCATAATTAGGCACAAACCAGGTCCAGTCTCGTTGAATGCAATTAATAGAGTGTCTATGCCATGTAATGCCATGAATTGGGGTTATTGACTTTTTCCACCTCGCCAACACAGTATTATTTCACCAAAATTGAATATACCTACGTCGTATTTATAAGTTATTCCAATTTTAAACAAATCTAAACAACTTAGTGACGCAGCTGTTTACAGTAGCGGACTATTCTTGCTCCAATGTAATTAATATATTTACAATGAGTTTTGTTGAATCATTTATTTCCGCAAGTTGTTTAACTACGAAAACTGAGGACTTTCTCCTATTTTCTATAAAATTGAAATGAAAAACAGACTTACAGTCCACGTGATGGAAAGTGTCTACTGCAGTCCATGAATACCTGCTGTCAACTTTGATGGCTCCATGGCGCAGTGGCTTAGCAATGAGTTACAACGCAAAGGCCCGCGGGTTCGAATCCCGCACGGAACAAGTATCGGTATGTACTACAAGAAATTGTTCCAAGGCTTGATGTTAGTCCTTATGAAATTTATGTTTCTAAACTGCCCCCACGATACAGGAGAAAATCCTAGTGTGGAGGTAACGTTTATAAAAAAAAAACGTCAAAGAAAGAAGGCTACATATATTTGCCGCTGTGAACTAAGATGAAATTCATCACAGCCTGTAATTATATTAGCCTTCTATGCCCTCCAGACCGGAGCACATCAGTTCAAACCTAGCCAGGCGTACTCCTAGCTGGATAGAAGTCCTACCACCTACCACCTAATGTTCCTTTAAACATTTTTTAGCATCCTATCAGAAACAAATTGGTAGTATTTATCGGTAATTATCTCCTCAACTACGTATCTCCTAAGTGTACGTATACAATACATTAATTTATTAACTTACGCACATCACTACTTATGTAAACTGCCTCTACGATATAGGAGAAAAACTTTGTAACGTGTTTTAAAAAAAGGAGTAATAAAAATAATAAAAAACTACAATTTTTTATCTATTGATTTTGAAATATTTATTAAAAAGTAAAAATGGATTTTAAAAATTAATAAGAATAAAATAATTTCTTCGTTACAGCTTCTAAAATCGCGGTTTTAATTATATGATACGAGTACACTATGCGCATTTGAGTGAAATTTACAATGTCACAAGATCAAAGTATTATCTAGAAAATCGTTTAAATACTCACAATAATATACGTGGTAGAGCCATGCTGCAGCTATATTGTCGTTGCAGCACGAATGGGTCGGCTCAACCGGGGAAAAACCACGCTCTCACAGAATACCAGCGTAAAATAGCAACTTAAAACACAGCAGCACTGAGCTGCTATTTTACGTTGGTATTTTGTGATAACGTGTTCCTATTTTTTTTTATTTATTTCATGTACATACATTAAGGTACAGAAGCAGTCTTATAGTAATTACGTACAAAGGTTCTACTTATTCGAAATTCGCTGAAATATCTTGCAGAAGACCCATAAAGGAAATTATATTTAAATTGCAAACTCAGTGCATACAATAGTACTACTAAAAATAAATAATATACACAATGTTACGTAAATTATATAAAATAAAACAATAAATAAAAATAAAATAAATCAATAAATAATAATAATAATAATAAATACGATAGTTACATATGATATATATAAACTAAAACTAATATAATAGAATAATATATATCATCATTCTCTAAACCATTTCCCATTATCTGGGGTCGGCGCAGTAAACCTTCTTGTTCCATTCCTCTCTATCAGCCGTCATTTCCATACTTACTCCTTTCATTCTCATATCACTCTTCACACAATCGATCCATCTTTTATTCGGCCTTCCTCTGCCCGTGTGTCCCTCCACATTCATATTCAACACTCGTTTTGTGACATGACTTTCATTCCTCCGCATCACATGCCCAAACCATGCCAATCTGCTTCCTCTCACCTTTTCTACCACTGGCGCTACTTTCAGGCTTCCTCTTATATACTCATTCCTTATCTTATCCATCCTTGTCACACCACACATCCATCGTAACATTCTCATTTCATTCGCATGCAGTCTATTTTCATCCTTCTTCTTGACGGCCCAGCATTCACTTCCATACATGACGACAGGTCGGATGATCGATTTGTAAATTTTCCCCTTCAGCCTTATTGGCATTCGGGGATCGCACGTTGTGGCTGTGACCTGTCGCCATTTCATCCACCCTGCGTTAATCCTATGCTGCACAGCTCTATCTATCCCGCCGTCGCCTTGAATGAGGGAACCGAGGTACTATACGAGGTAGAATAATATATATATATATATATATATATATATATATATATATATATATATATATATATAAATTAACAGGATGCAAAGTAGTTATCTCTAAGACGTTTCTTGAATACCAACAAAGTTTCGGAATTTCTTATATTTGATGGTAGTGAGTTCCATAATCTTACCGCGTGAACTGAAAAGGAGTGGGAGTAAAAACCGGAATTATAGACGGGAAAGTTAAGAAGATTTTTAACAAGGGATCTGCATGGTTTGTCCGGAGGATGGGTGAAGAAAAATCGGCTTCTGAGGCATGTGGGAGAGGAAGGGTTGTGCAAAATGTTATAGAGGAGACATAACAATCGAGTGTTCCTTCGAAGTCGAATTGGGAACCACTTGAGTTGCTTACGAAACTGAGATATACGGTCAAATTTCTTGAGCCCAAATATAAAACGGATACACTGATTTTGCAAGCGCTCAAGTTTATTAAGAAGCTCCTCTGTAGCATCCAAATAACAAGCATCCGCATAATCAAGGAGAGGTAGGATAAGAGTAAGCACGAGTGATATTTTAGCTTTAAGGGGTAAGAAATTTTGTAGACATTTAAGCGAATGCAAAGTAAAGTAGACCTTGCGACTAACTTCAGCGATATGCGTGGTCCATGTTAAGTGGTGATCAAATATGACGCCTAAGTTTTTGACAGTATTGGCAAAGGGTATAGGAACGCCATTAAAACAAACAAAAGGTAATGATGTAAATTCTAATCTATTATGCAAATGCCTACTGCCTATTATGATGGCCTGAGATTTCGTGGGATTAACTAATAGTCCGAAGGATGCAGGCCATTCACAGATGCGGCCCAGATCCGCATTCACAGCTGCAATTGCATTATTTGTATCACCCACCGGAAAATAACGATAAAGCTGTAAGTCATCCGCGTAGAGATGGTAATTAGGTGTAATAACACTCGTAATAGAGTTAATAAATATGGAAAATAAAAGGGGGGAAAGAACGCCACCCTGAGGTACACCCGTAGTGATACCAGACCAATCGGATAGAGTGTCATTAACACGGACACAATGTGATCGACCACGAAGATATGAATCAATGGCAGATGGGGAAATGTTTATAGATTCCAGGATCCGGAGAAGAATATCAAAGTCTACTGAGGTAAAAGCACTACTAAAGTCAAGCAAAACTAAAAGTGTAAGAGATTTATTATCCATGGCACAACGGATATCATCGGTTACTTTAAGTAAAGCAGTGACAGTGCTGTGTCCACGACGAAAGCCCGACTGATAAGTGGAGAGCAAGGAGTTAGACGATAAGAAGAGAGAGAGTTGACTATGGATGATGTGTTCCAAAACTTTAGAAAGAAAGGGTAAAATAGATATCGGACGTAAGTGGGACAAAGAAGAAGGATTAGAAAGAAACCTTAGGCAGAGGAATTATATATGCTTGTTTCCAAACTGAAGGAAAAGATGATGACGATATAGAAAAATTAAATATGTGAGTAAGAATTGGTAGAAGTAAAGGTAGAACTAGCAAAATCATCTTCGCACATAGACCACCAATACCAACAGCATTTGAAGAGATGGCTGGGATGGATTTTTTGACATCTTCCTCCGTTACAAGGGAAAGATGAAAAGGGCAAACGTGCGGTTTCGGTATACCCGCCAATGCGAGTAGTGTGTTGGATTTGATGTAAGGCTCTAAAGTCATAGGAGGAGTAGCAAAGTGATTGTTTAGATTCTTTACTTTAACGTCATTGTATTCTAGGATCGGAGACCTGCCCACACCAACAGAACGAAGGAACTTCCACATCTCAGTAGAATTTTTATTATGGAGAGAGTTGTAAAAGTAGCGTCTTTTAGCATACCGACACAAGCGACTGCAGCGGTTGCGTAAAAATTTAAAACGATTTAAGTTATTTTAATTAAAAATTTTAAACGATAAAAGATCAATATGGTGACGACTAAAATCCAACAATTAGAAGTAACGCTTATGACAAAAGCAGACACTTATAAGGATGCAATAACTAAGAATTTGAGTTTAAATACAACATCAATTAAAGCTGGTCATAAAACTAAAACTCAGTCCCAGATGAAAGCAAAGCCCGTCGTACAAAATAAAAAACCAAGTACCTCGCTCGCAGATTCAGTACCTGATGCAGATAGAACTATGCAGAAGTCCTGCTCTATATCTACTCCTGCAGTTGGCGATCCTGGCTCCGATAATCTTGACAAAGGTGGATGGGTGGAGGTAAGACGCAGATGATCTCGTACTTCGCTTCCTGGCGTACTTAGAGGTACCGCAGCGCCAGGATCGACACCACTTCAAGCTGCCTCTAGGTGGAAATATCTGCATCTGTACTATCTTCAAGAAGATACCACTGTGGAACAAGTGCGGGATCACCTTGGTATTATATGTCGCGGTGACATGAGTACCGTCGAGAAGCTGAAGTCCCGTGGGCGCTATGCTTCTTTTAAGCTCGGCATTCCTCTTGAAATCGCTGAAACTATCATGTCATCTGGCAACTGGGCTGAAGGCATATGTGTTAAGCCTTGGCGTCAGAACTTTCGTGTCAAAATCAACAGCCAACAAGCATCCTCCGAGAGTACGTGAGTTAAGGATTTTTTATCAGAATGTTCGAGGCCTAAGATCTAAAACAAATACTTTTATGAAGAATGTTACACATAGTGAATTTGACATCATAGGGTTGACTGAGACCTTTTTAACTAGTTCAGTATTTGATAGCGAACTTTTCCCTCCTGGTTACACGGTAATACGTAAAGATAGAGCGAACGATACTGGGTGGGGGGGTGTACTGCTTGCTGTTCGAGACTGTTATTCTGTTCGGGTTGTTACTGAAATTGATCGTATGACTAACGACAAAGAATTAATATTTGTAATTATTAATTGTAAAAATATTAAAATATTATGCTGTCTTGTATACTTACCTCCGAACTATAATGACGTTCAATATTTAAATGTTTTGGCCTGTATTGAAGATATTATTTTTACATACACCGACATGAATGTATTAATTTTGAGTGATTTCAATTTGAATTCTTGTAGCGTTAATGTAAAGACCCAATTTGATTTTTTTTTTGTAATTTTTGTTCGCTCCACCAATTTAATACAGTGTTAAATAGACGAGGAGACATGTTGGATCTCGTACTGAGCAATTTAGAGCCCAGTCAATTAAGTGTGTCTCTAAATTTAGACGCTCTGGTAGAAATTGATGAATATCATACCGCGCTTGATACTATAATCAAGCTTCCACTCGCTTTTTCAAAATTCATTTCTTCTCCTGCTTCGCCAACGTCATCCCTTTCCAATACGCAGAGCTACCGCTGGAACTGGCGCAAGGCGGATTTTCATGGTCTGTATATGGCTTTATCCAAATTAGATTGGTCAGATTTACTTAAAGAGATTGATATTGACTGTGCTGTTCAGTTGTACTACGAGAAATTGTACAACTGTATAAATCTCTTTGTACCCGTTTCTTTGCGCACTACCACTAATCACCGATATGTATATCCTAAATGGTATACTGCTGAAATTATAAATAATATTAAAAGTAAATACTATCATCTTAAGAAGTATAAAAAGGAAGGTAAAGAATTCAATAGGCAAATGTTTAAGTATAATAGGGAGCAGGTAATAAAACTAATAGATAGGGAATATAGGCAATACCTAAAAACGGTACAACGTAATATTATTAACGATCCAGTCAAATTTTGGGATTACGTTAAAGACAAAAAATCAGGAGGTAGAAGACGTACGGATACTTATATATATAAGGATACTGAAGTAGAGGGGCAGGCTGCTGCTGATGCCTTTGCAGAATTTTTCAGCTCTGTGTTTCATCCGAATATACCCGTTTTGGATCCTTTTAAGGCTGTTTAAGCCGCACATTTTAACTAGGAAATTACGTCCGTATCTATAAACGCCATCGATACGAGGGATTTGAAGGAGGCTGTGAAACGTCTCAAACCGCGTTCATCCAGTGGGCCTGATGGCATTCCTAGTTTCTTGGCTAAAGATTGTATAGCTGTACTGGAGGGGCCTCTCTTGCATCTCTTTAACCTTTCACTAGCTAATGCTAGGTACCCTCAAATTTGGAAACGTTCCAGGGTTACCCCAGTGCCGAAAGGGGATGGGAGTATGAACGTATCAGAATTTAGACCAATTGCTGTCTTATCAGTGTTTGCCAAAATATTTGAGTCTATTCTCAGCAAACATACTAATAATCAGGTAGGTCATTTGTTACACAATAGCCGACACGGTTTCCGTAAGGCTCGTTCTACTACTACGAACTACTAATTACCCATGTAGACTACATATATAAGGAGATGGACAGTTACAAACAAGTAGACACGGCATACTTCGATTTCAGGAAGGCCTTCGACCTCGTCGACAACGACAAATTGTTAGAAAAGTTGGCATTTATTGGCTTCACCTCCAAACTCATTCGGTTTTTCGCATGCTTTCTGAATAATTGATGTCAGTATGTGCGGGTGAACGGGTATAATTCCAGCGATTACTTCACGAGATCAGGTGTTAGTCAGGGCAGTACGTTGGGTCCAACCCTCTTCCTGCTCTTTATAAATGATCTGCCTAACACCGTTTGTTTTTCTGAATGTCTCCTCTTTGCTGATGACTTAAAACTCAGTCTGGGTATTGAATCTGAATCAGATACCATAAATTTACAAAGAGACATTGATGCGGTGTTGAGATGGAGCCAAGAAAATCTATTACCATTAAATAATATTAAATGCAAAGTAATTACTTTCACTCGAAAACCTAGACCAATTGTAAATGTATATAGCTTACTTGACGCTCCTCTGGAAAGAGTAAATAATATTCGAGACTTAGGGCTGTTATCAGATTCCAAGTTGGACTTTCATCTTCACATGACAAGTATCTGTAAGAACGCACATAGAATGTTAGGTTTTGTTATTAGGACTGGAACACAATTTGACAATGAAGTAGTTGCTAAAATAATGTTTAACGCATTTGTTCTTAGCAAGCTGGAATATGGTGCTGTTGTCTGGTACCGGTTTGAGGACAAGTATGTCCTTATGGTCGAGAAGATACAGCGTAAGTTTGCCCGTTGGTGCTTTCGGAAGCAATACGGGTACTATCCTCACCTGTATCCTTCTTTGTTCGTATCAGGCATGGTTGGTATGGAAACTTTAAAATTTAGGAGGGTTATGCTAATGCTGACACATTATATCTCTATACTCTATCATAAGATCGATAGTCCGCAAATACTAGAGAGTGTACGCATCTTAGTTCCCCGTAATATACGACAGGAGTCAGAGCTGCAGTTAGCACCGCGCCGCCGGCCTCGTTTGCTAGCGCGCCCTGTCGCGCGCACCAGGCGCGGCGAGCACGCCCCTACTATCCGCGCATTACGAATGATTGGTGACATACTTGGTCAGTACGATGATCTTGACTTATTTGCCGATGGATTGAGTAAACTTATTAGTAAATTAAGAATTATTGTAATTGACATTTTATAAATTTTTATTCTTGACATTGATTATTATAACTACTATTTTAATGATGTATACTATTTTGTTTGACTATTTTAGTCTTGTTTGTTTAATTAATTTGACTATTTTCGTTTTATTAATTTGATTATTTTCGTTTTATATTTTTTATTATTTTATTTGTTCTGCAATTATTTCAACTTAATTTTAATTTAATGTGATTTATTTGGTAAATTAATTATAACTTAAAATCATTGAGCTATTATGTACTACGTACTAGAGGCGACACTGCATTCAACTACTCTGTTCCACTCACCTGCGGTGCACGCACCGCACTTTAATCAGTCACTCGCTAGGCGCTTGTAGAGTTGTCAGTGTTGTGTTAATTTAAAAAAAATCTTTTGATAAAAATATGCCGTCGTGTGTACTTAGATATTGCACAAATAATTCAAGAAATGTCAGTAAAAACCAAGGAATTACTTTTCATCGGATAATAAGACACTTAATAAATAAAAAAGTATTATATATTAATTATAAAACAAATTATTCCTAAGACGCCATCTCGTGTCAGGAAATATAGATTATGAAATTAATTTGTTCAGATGCGACATTTCTGTGGGTACTTAAGTTTAGACGAATATATTAGTATACACATTTTTTTAATATAAGTTATCGTAATTAGGCTAAATTTTTTATATTTAAATCTTATCATTATTCTTTTATTTTATTTTTAGGTTTCCACATCAAAGTCAAAGTGGAATTAATTCGTCCATTTTTAACTCTCGCGTGCAAAGTATTTATGTACGACTCGTATTCTAATTTAAATAAATATAATTGTAATTTAAATTTTATATTAATAAGTTTTGTTAAACATACATTTAGTATGTTTTTTTATATTTGACATGGATACCTTTTAAAATATTGAGACAAAAATACCATTAAAATGTAATTGTGATATAATATTAAGTAATGTTATAATAAATAACTAAATATAATATTCAAAATAAATGACAAAATTTAAAAATTGTTTTCGATATAATTTACCTATTTGACAATATGATCTACTATTACCTACTGATCATTCTACCTATGTTTATTCTACGATAAAAAAATCCAAACGGGTGAACATAGAGTAGCGCACATTTTTTGTTTGAAATAGCCGTTCTAGTACTTAAGTACATATTACTTCAATGCTTAAAATAGACAATTTTAACTTAATGTATCTAATGTTGCAAGTGTATTGGATGCTATCATCTGTTTTGTAGGCATGTCTCTTATAAAGAAATAAATAAATAAATTTCCTTTAAACCTTTACTTAGCTTTGGCCCTCTGGCCCATAAGTTCTCTTATATCTTGTGTAATCCATGGTGCAGGATTACGCTTTATTTTTACGCGTTTGAGCGGGGCATGTTTATTGTATACCTTCAAAATTATATCATTAAAGTTACAAACCTTCTCATTAATATTAGTATTGTCAACAATAGGTGTCCAATCAACATTACTTATATCACGCTGCAATGACTCCAGATCTATTCCCTTGTAATTACGAAGGAACAAGGATTGGGATTTCTTTTTAGGTGGACAGAGACGATAAGAGAGGTAGATTAAATCATGATATGAAAAAGAGGCAGTTATTTGTCCATGAGACATGACACTATCAGGAGAAGAAACGATCATAATATCAAGCAAAGAAGGGTTACAGTTAGGGAAGTGGTGAGTTGCCTGAAGGGGGAGAGTGAGAAGATTGAAGGAAGATACCAAAGTCAGAAGTTTTTGGGAGCATTGGGATTTGATTTTTAATAAGGCAGGTGTTGAAATCTCCCATAAGAATAATATGATCGTAAATAGTACTAAAATCAGCAAGGATTTTTTGTACTATTTACGATGGATGGATGGATGTGCGTGTTAGAACTGTAAAATACCGCCAGCAACATTTTTACATGATTGAGAGTAACTTCTATAAAGAGATATTCAGCAGATTGAGAGTAAATAGAAGGAGAGGCACATATGGTCTTATAAAATATATCCGAACGCAGGTATATAGCTATCCCACCACAACCTTTTCCTATACGATCATTACGAATAAGGACAAAACCAGGTAAGGCAAACTGTGTAGAGGGGAGTGATGGCTTGAGAAATGACTCAGAAATTAGTAAAGCATCGAGATGTGCACTGTTAATTGATGCTAGAAGATCAGGATAATGGCGAGGAACACTCTGGATGTTAATGTGTGCAACATTAAAGTTGTTAGGAAATTTAGAGCGCAGGGATGAAATCTGGTCATACAAAGTTAAAGGTTTCTCCCTTTACATAGTTACCCTTTACATAGGCTATACAAAGTTAAAGGTTCACACTATCCGCACTTGTAAAACTACTTGAAGATGAAGAGCATGAGAAGAAACTGTCATCAAAAACATCAAGATTATCCATTTAGCAAATAAATTAAGATAATATAATAATGTATAGTAATATAACAATAATATAATATAAAATGTAAATATAATAATACAGTTTAAAAAATATGTATAAATATGATATGTAAATACAATATATATGTATATATTTATAAATATCAATTTAGCAATCACCTAATTTAAAATAAAACAAAACTTAGGTATAATCTAATACAAACGGAACAGAAAAAAAAATTAAAAACATCTAAAATCACAGAACTGTCATGAAATACTGAAGAAAAAAAAATCTTATGAGAGTATAATTTATACATAAGATTCGATTAAAAAAAAAGAAGTTTAAAATGTTATGATGTGAACCTATCTTATAATTATATACATATTAAACTTCCTTAAGAGATTAATAAAAATATTGAAAAACACTATTACATATTACTGCAAAGCAGAATAAGTAATACATTTTCCCAAGCTACAACTTGACAGTAGCACGGTATTTTGTCCATATTTCTGGGACACTATTTTCTACAGCGATCGTTCTCCTGTTCTCTAACCTCCATGATACAAGTGCAAGGGAGAGGACAAATTCTAACAGATTATAGTTAGTTTATACAACAGAGAACAGCAAAAAAACTGAGTAGAAACTACTATTATATATCCGCAGGGTTTTTGTTAAAGTTCCACGCAGACACAGTCGCGGGCAATAAGCTAGTTTATACATAATGATTACGTTTTGCCCGCGACTGTGTCTTATTAATCTAAATAACGCAACATTTAATTATACATTTAATTTTATATACTTATATAACTAGCTCAATATTAGTAATATCGAAGATAGTAGTCATTTATGACAGAGCCAAATTTAAATGGACGATCGATCGATCGTCTTATAAACGATATAGCGATTATTAAATGTTATATGTATTGTTACGAGCTTGAGGTTCGTGACAATAAAAATTGCCGATAGAATTACCTAAATTAACACTTTAATTCACTTTACACTAATTAAAGTTAAAAACACTAATAATTAATCACACTGATTCACTTTATTCCGCTCCGAAGCTTCGCCTGTCTCGCCAACTTCAATACTTCCCCGATCGCCTATTTATATAAATTAGCAGCGAAATATCCAGAATATTCAAGTAAACACGCGCAAGGTACCGAGAGTTCGTGTTTCAACTTAAAGAAGTTTAGTTCTTCGGTTCGAGACTAGATGGCGCTAGTGCCGTCGACTTGAGCGAGTAACACTGCCCCCTCCTAAGACATGCTCATCCCGAGCATTATCGGCCCCATAATAACGCGCCAGGCGATCCACATGGACGATCTTAGGAGTCCCTCTTGCGCTTTTCTGTATCCGGTAGGTTACATCGTTGATCTTGGTCACAATCCGGTAGGGGCCGTCCCATTTAGCTTGAAGCTTAGGAGATTTCCCTTTGCTGCGGACTGGATTGTGCAACCACACAAGTGAACCTTCGTCGAACCCTTTGCTGTTCATTTTGCGGTCGTACCGGGTTTTCATCTTTTCAGACATTTGCTGGCGCGATTGTCTGACGTGCTCATAAACGTCATTCATTTTGTTCCGCAAGTCATTTGCACAATCGGTTATACTGCGTGGAGCATCAGGTGGTATCCCGGTGATCAGGTATGCAGGCGGCCGTAATTCTCTTCCAAAGTTTGCGAAAGCTGGTGTCACTGCTGTACTTTCGTGAACAGCGCTTCGATATGACAACAAAAACGGTTGTATGTGCTTGTCCCAATCTCGTTGCCGATTGTCTTCAACTTTTGCTAGGTACCTCTCCAATGTCTGATTAAATCGTTCTACCATTCCATCAGATTGCGGGTGATAAGAAGTCGTTCTTGTTTTATGAGTACCCATAACTCGGCAAGTTTCCTGGAATATTTGAGACTCAAAATTCCTTCCTTGATCGCTGTGAATCTCTAAAGGTACTCCAAAACGACAGAAGACTTCATGAACTAGTTTATCTGCAACTGTTGAAGCTTCTTGATTTGGAATGGCGAAGACTTCTGGCCACTTAGTGAAGTAATCCATCACAACCATGAAATACTTGTTACCGCTTTCACTCTCCGGAAACGGCCCCGCCACGTCAATGGCTATTCTCTCCCATGGTGCACCAACATTGTACAACTTCAATGCACCTCTACTACGAGTCTGAGGTCCCTTTACAGCCGCACAACTTGTACATTTGCGACACCAGTCCTCGACATCGTTTCGACAGTGGACCCAGTAAAACCGTTCTTGGATCTTCAGTAGAGTTCGTTTAACTCCCAGATGGCCTCCTGAATAATCATTATGGTACAGCTGTAGAACATCCGATACTTTAGCTTTAGGGACAACCATTTGTAAATGACAGCCGTCTACCCGAACATTTTCCCATTTACGGCACAGAACTCCATCCTGAAGCAGCAAGCTGTCCCACTGGGTCCAATAGCTTTTAGTGGTCGAACTCATCGCTGAGACGTCGCTCCATTGGGCTTGGGAGCACTGGCCTTCATCCATTCCAGGATCGGCTTGATGTCCGGATCTTCCTGCTGTGCACGTTGAAAGCTGTCCTTCCACTCGTTGCTGAGGTGGTCGGCCCTGAGCATCTTCACGGATACCACTTCCTTACTCTCTTGCCTAGTACAATGTTTGCAATCTTCAGGACAAGGTCTTCTTGACAATGCATCTGCGTTGCCATGAGATTTCCCGCTGCGATGTTCGATCTCAAAGTCGTATTCCTGCAGTAGTTCGATCCACCTCGCAACTTGTCCTTCTGGATTTTTAAACACTCTCATCTCACGCCACCAACAGTGATCAACCTGTCACTGTCGTCGCGCCACAAGCGAATCACTCGAAGCCTAAATCGCGCTATCAAAGTTCCGAAGTAAAAGCTCCGCTATAATTTCCGAAGTAAAAGCTATATTATATAGAATAGCTCCGAACTATCACACGGAGAGTTAGCCGTTGTAGTCTTTGGTGGCGGAACACCTTGTCCGGCGAGAGATCTTCCCTTTATCTTTTTCACGGCCACAAAGCAATCACTGGCCCCCTTTCCTATACCAAGCCTCGTTGGGTTCGGGAGTCAACGCGGTGGACGAGACCTCTGATAAGACGTTCGACTTAGAACCTTGACCGCTCTCTCAAAAGAAAGTGGTTGACGACTAAGATTACGGGAACCAAGGAATGGTCCCGGTCCTGGCGTCAGTTATGTACTTAGTGGACTGTATATCTTCTTACTTCCCTACTTTTAGGATAGACACTGGCGGCTCTAACATCATCGGATGCCGCCTCTCCACAAGGGAATCCACAAATACCCCGTACCATCCTATAGGTGTTGTAAGCGACAGGGGGAAATAAAACAAACGGACAGCAGCAACTTTTTTTATAAAATAAAGGTGACATACGAGCACACAGTCCACTTGATGGTAAGTGGATGCTGTAGCCCATAGACATCCACGTTTATCCACGATTAAGAATCAAAAAACAGATGCGTTGTCCCCCTGAGGACTAAGATGAATAAAAAAGGGTCTCCGGATCTCTACACTCGCCATACGAACCACAGCAGTATTAAGCTGCTATTTTACGCTGGTATTCTGTGAGAGCGTAGTCCATCCCCGCTCAAGCTGAACCATTCATGCTACAACCATAATATAGTTCAACTCAGCTCTATCACATAAAACTTCTACTACTGCCCGATACTCGTAATATACTAAACTGCAATTGCCAACCCGTCTGCCAAGCGTGGCAACTATGGCAAATATCCCCTCTACGAAGCAATCTATAGGAGAGGCCTATGTTCAGACGGACAGACTGTAATAGAAGAATGAAAAGAAATTGATGGGGAAAGTCTTTTATTTTTCATAACCAGCCCTTTTTCCTTCTAAGGGGCAACCAATGGGGTGGCCTAGGTTTAGCAGCTGACTTTTGGCTGTTATGAAGGGAAGTCGGATTTTATAAAAATAAAAATCATTTTTTACTTATATTACTTTAATATCTTAATTTATCTATATTAAATTATATAATATTATCTATTTTTAAATATCTAATTTAAATACAACGGACAACGCCTTAAAATCTTAATAATTATAGTGTACATCTTAAAAACTATTTGTAAAAGAATGTAAAATTTTGTATGTTGTGTGTGTCTATTTGGTGAGAGTTGATACTATGAAAACGCCTCGCAAAAGCGAATGTCGTGTCGCTTAACTGGATGGCATGTGGCAAGAATGGGGCATATGGCAGGCAAGTGTGAATTTATTGCGGCCGATTTCAATCTCTTTCTCACATATTTTGTACTTACTGTAGGCTTAGGTAAAAATATCGATATTTTCTTATAAAAATATCGATATTTTCTTATAAAAATATCGATATATATATATATATATATATATATATATATATATATATATATATATATATCGCCGATATTTTAAAATTTCGATATATAATAGTAACAATTCTTTTATTTCAGACCTAGATCCATATAAGTTGTTAGTCACACATTGCGCACCTTATATTCGATATATCGATATATTTTGGAGTTTCGAATTCGTATATCAATTTCGATATCTTATCTCAAAATGTTTTATTAATCGACAAAACATTAACACAACAAAAGCAGCTACATAAAGCATTCATATACTGTTGTCATTTTTTTATCGCCCAACCATACAGTAATACCATTTTGGGCCTTGTCCTACTACATCATGCAAAACACGACGATATATCGATATTTATCACGCGATATTTATCGATACTGTTTAAAAATATCTGTTATATAATGTAATATAATAATTACCCATTCCTAGCTTACTGTAACCCCTCGAACTTCTATGAGCTTCGTTCGTACCTCAGAAGTTAAAGTCCGGTTTCTAAGCACGCTGGTAACGAAGTATCGCAAGCGCTGTAATATGCGCGACACATATCGCCGCAAGCATAGAGTTTAGTGGTAAGAAGGTCGCAGTTGTTGTCAAGCGCAGGGCCGAGAGCTTTTTTATTCTTTTTTAGCTTTTTATTAGCAAAAATGAAAACGTGTAGTGGCGGTATAAGGATATCCACTACCCCATATGGTCCCGTGGGTTTTGTAAGCGGCGACAGAAACTAAAAGAGAAGATGGGCAACACCACTCATAATAATAATAAACTACGGTTGCCAACCCATCTGCAAAGAGTAACAACTAAGGTTAAATCCTCCCTAATGGGAAATCTATGGGAAAGACCATTTCAGCAGTTTTTTTATACTAACAAAAATACATAATATACACAATAGAGAAGTTGCATGTTCTTTTTAAGTGTACTATAAATTATTCAGTAAAGTTTAAAAAAGTAACAATTGATTTTTCATGTAATTTTACAATTAAAAATGGTTTTCCTAAAATGACCTTTCAGACAGTGACGTCATTATATCGCATGGTAAAATTATAAAACACTCATGTTTATGTCGTACAATTAAAAAAAATATCATTGCATAATACAGGTTATTCATGTTTTGTTATGGCACATGGTGATCTGAATATAGAAAATACAGAAGTATACCATAATTGCGATTGGCTCACAGCCTCAACGGATATAATGACGTTACAATTATCAAAGTCGTTTTTTTACATTAAAATTTTTACTATTTTCTATTAAGTAATACATTAACGAGTAATAATAACAAAAATCACAAAAAAACATTGTGCCAATTGATGTCGCGCAAATAATTGGTCAATCGGAGGCAGGGTTCCGTAGAAAATTAAAAAAAACTTCACGAGGTCACCGGTACGTACCGAGTTAGATATAAACTCTGAGGACTTATTTTTTACCCAGGATAATTTATATGAAATTTATTTACTGGAAAAGTCATTGTTGAATAAAGTAGACACGTTATGTGACAATGTATACGATTTAGAGGAAGATTTGTGTACGGAGAGTGGGGATGAGAATATCCCTCCCCCAAAAAATCAAAGGCGTCTTTATATAAGAAGCGATTCGGAAAGTGAATGTGATTCGGTGGAAAATTTTTTCACTCAAAATGTGGCTTTTATGTCGTCAAGTAGGTCACAAAAATGGAGAGAACCAAGAGGACTCCAACCATCAGTGATTGCATTTACGGAGCCAACAGGTATTTATAATGATATTAATATATCATTTATGTGCTATAAGTTTGTGTTTTACTGACTTAAAAAAGAAGGAGGTTCTCAATTCATCTGTATGTTTTCTATGGTTAATGCTCAACAGTCAAGAATATTTTTACTCTTTTTAAATAGTCTACTGCCTATTTATGTCCTTTTATAACCAAAGTACGGATTTGTTCTAGGTATCAAGAAACCGTATGATATTGAACTACGAAATGCAGACCCAGGAGCTTATTTTTCATTATTAGTCTCAGACGAATTTTTGAGGAAATAGCTGTGCAAACCAACTTGTATGCTGAGCGACTCGAAAGCTCAAAGCCGTCATTCCGTTTGAATAGTTGGAAGCCAACAAATAAAAATGAAGTCAAGGCTCTTTTTGGACTTATTATGTACATGGGACTACTCAAACTCCCAAAAATAAGTTTATATTGGAGCACAGACAGAGTTTTCAAACAAACTTTTGCACCTTCGATCATGAGTCGAAATAGATTCGAACTGTTTTTGCAGAATCTGCATTTCGTTGACAACGAAACTGCAGATACCACCGATAGAATCTATAAAATACGCAGTCTGATAGATACGTTAAATAACTCATTTCGACGGTACTATTCCCCTAAAGAAGTTTGCGTCGACGAAAGTCAAGTGCCTTACCGCGGGCGATTGATCTTTAGGCAATATAATAGGAGCAAACGGCACAAATATGGTATGAAGGTGTTAAAACTGTGCACAATACCAGGTTATACTTGTAAATTAGAACTTTACGCTGGTAAAAACCACGAACAGCTGAATACAATGCCTAAAAACGTTGTAATGTCACTGTGTAAAGAAATACTTGATTTGGGCACACCGTAGCTACGGATAATTGATATACGAGTTGGGATTTAGCCAATGAACTTCATAGGTATCCAGTATATTACATGCATTTAGTAGGCACTCTGAGAAAAAATAGAAAGGGCCTGCCCAAAGAAGTTATTGATGCAAAACTCAAACCAGGCGAATCTGTAGCAATGGAAAACGAACGCGGTATAACAGTGTTGCACTGGAAGGATAAACGAAGTGTATTCATGCTCTCCACTAAACACTCTAAAGGATTTGCTAGTGTGCATAAAAAGGAAAAGTGATTCGAAAACCGAAGATGGTTATAGCATATAATAAAGCAAAAGGATATGTAGACATGAGCGATCAGATGAGCGCGCATTCATCACCATTAAGAAAAACCATAAAATGGTATAAGAAATTGGGCATCGAATTAATTTTAAATACGGCTGTAGTAAATGCCTGGATCATGTTTTGCGAAAATACAACTCAACAAGGAATTGTAGAATTCCGACGTCAATTAGTGTAATATCTAGTACTCTGGTAAAAATGAAACCGAAAATGAATCTATTTCTAAGAGAACTAAAATACTGAAACATACATTAAAAGCAAAGGAAGGCAAAGTAAGGCAATCAAGGCGCTTCTGTGTAGAATGCTACAAAACCAGTGTCAAGACGTTTGGATCAAGACTTGCTAAAAACAAGGCAAAAAAAGTGGCAACCTATTGTCCTGAATGTCCTGGACTACCCCACTATTGTCTTCAATGTTTTAATAAGTGCCATCGGTATTTGTAATTGTAAGAATGTGAACTTCATTTTCAGATATATTGTTTCCTTTCTTTTTTGTTTTTTTTTTTCAGATTAGTGGACAATTTTATACCAAAAGGTAAAAGAGTTTAATTTTACTACTCGTTTTATTATTCTTCCCATACCATTTATAAATACGTTTGGATTTAAAAAAAATGTTATGTTCTGGGATTTTTAACGTTATTGAAGGTTTATCTTCAATAATTCAAAATATTTTTACGTTACATTGAAACCATGCGAAAGTATTACTCCTGAGCGCCATTTCGGTCACTTACTAATAGGAAATCTATAGAAAACGCGACCTACTTCTTTCATTTATAAATACATTTGTGGCAAAAAAAAATGCAATGAAGTCATATGAAATTCTGTTGGTTTTTTTCCCTTGTTTTGTAACACCTTTTTAGGGTTCCGTAGTCAACTAGGAACCCTTATAGTTTCGCCATGTCTGTCTGTCCGTCTGTCGGTCCTCGCTTAATCTCTGTGACCGTTAGCACTAGAACTTGGAAAAAAATGTTTTATTAGGGTAGCCCCCTATATGTAAAGTGGGAAGTGATTTTTTTTTAATTTCAACCCTAACGTGTGATATATTGTTGGAAAGGTATTTAAAAATGAATAGGGGTTTACTAAAATCATTTTTTGATAATGTCAATAATTTCGGAAATAATCGCTCCAAAAGTAAAAAACAATGTGTCCCCCCCCCCTCTAACTTTTGAAACATAAGTTTAGAAAATATGAAAAAAATCTGCGAAGTAGAACTTTATAAGGACTTTCTAGGAAAATAATTTTGAACTTGGATGGAAAACACAGTACCCACTACCGGGAGCAGTTGCAGGAGCGCGGAGCGCTGCTGGAGCGCGAACATAATGGATACCTTTAAACTCATGGGAACACTTATTGTGACGGACGGGAAACTACGGAACCCTACACTGAGCGTGGCCCGACACGTTCTTGGCCGGTTTTTATAATTAATGCATTGTTTAACCCTTAAGTGCATAGTTTATCAAAACTGATAATACGGTTTTCTAGACTCCTAATTCCTGAACGAAAGTCGTTTAACCGGAAATTTTGATTTCTGAACGTGTCGTTATATGTCATAGACTCGTCTGTGATTGGTTCATTCAAATACTTACATGTGATTGGTCCAAAGTTTAAAGTTTCGATGACAGCGCAGACAGTTTGTAGAGTAAAACGAATTCGTAATTTTCATCCGAAGAAATCTTACAAATAAAAGTGTGTTCAACTAATAAAAAAATTATGTTTTGGAAGGTTAGTATCTATATTTTGTGTCCATGTTTTAATTTTTCAATAAAATTGTACATTTGGTAAAATTTTTGGGCTTGAAGTTTGTTATCAAAAATGATAATGTATGCAGTAGCGGTAAAACTTTTTCGATATATGGGTTTATTATTTTTTAATGTTTTTTTCGGATTCGTTTCTTTATTTAAGTTTTTTTTTAAACAGATATTTGTTTTTAGGTTTCTAGCAGCGGACAATGAATGACAAAGACATTTCGACATTCTTATGGCGGTTAGAAAATGGAGAGGTATCAGAAGATGAAAGTGATCTAGACGAGGATGCCTTAGACTATTATGATAATGTCGGTGAGTTGTAAGCAGATCTTGAAAGAGAGAACCAAATACTAGAAGAAATATTGACCGAAAATGATGGGACAGCCCCTGATCCTCCACTAATATTTGATGAACTAGTAGAAAACCAGCCCCATTCCAACGCCACTCCTAGTTTACGGGATTTGATATGGAAAAAGAAGAATTTGGATTTGGTGGATCAGGCTTTTACATTTCTTGGATGTACTGACTACCCTCCGATTACTATGAATTTATCTACTCCTTATCAGTATTTTTCATACTTTTTTGATGAAAGTTTACTCGCAAGAATCGTTACTGAATCTAATAAATATGCCATACAAAAAAATATTAATTTTTCTGAACCAATGACAGTTCTGGAACTGAGAAAATATATTGGTATCTTGATTTATACTTCGGTATATCACTATCCTAGTATAAGATCCTACTGGGCAAATAATGTAAGATTTCATCCAATAGCTGATACGATGACCGTTAACCGTTTTGAAAAAATTCGGGAAATTCTTCATTTTAACGATAATGAAGGTCACTTACCCCGTGAACATCCTGAACATGACAGATTACACAAAATACGAACAATAGTGGACCACCAAAATCAACGATTCATGTCAGTTCCTTTTGATCATAGACTTTCATTAGATGAGCAGATGTGCGCAACTAAAATTTCGCACTTTATGAAGCAGTACTTGCCCAACAAGCCTCATAAATGGGGCTTCAAATTGTACGTGCTCTGTTGTCTGATGGGTTACGCATATTCATTTGAAATTTACTCAGGAACTCATGACTACAAAAGACTACCAAATGAGCCAAATCTTGGAGCAGTTTCAAATACAGTGGTGCGTTTGCTTCGACCTGTACCGAGAAAAGTAAATCATATAGTGTACTTTGACAACTTTTATTCAAGCCTGACTCTGTTTCATCATTTGCACAAGGAAGGCATATATTGCTTAGGTACAGTTCAAAGAAACAGATTAGGAAAAACCTGTAAGCTACCAAAAAAGGAAGATGTACAGAAAACATCTGTACCAAGGGGTTCGTACGACGAGAATGTTGCTTCTCTTGATGGTGTTGAGTTTGCAGCGACTAGCTGGAAGGATAACAAACAGGTCTTGCTGTTATCTACGTATGTAGGTGCAAATCCTGTGGGTACTATTAGCCGCTATGACAAGAAGCAGAAAAAAAACATATCAATACCATGTCCGAAAGTAATTGAAGAATATAATGCACATATGGGGGGTGTGGACACAATGGATAGTTATTTAGGGCGATATAGGATCCGAATGAAGTCCAAGAAGTGGACCAATAGACTATTCCAACATATGCTGGACATGGCGGTAATAAACAGCTGGATTTTATACAAGAAAGTTTCACTGAAAAAGAAAACAAATCCAAAAAACATTTTAAAACTTGTTGATTTTCGGACGGAGCTAGCTGAAACTTTGTGCAAGTATGGGGCCGTATCTGAAAATAAAAGAGGCAGACCCAGCATGAATAGACAGGAAAATACGTCAAAAAAGAGACCAAAGATTGGTGCACAGACATTACCACCAAACGACGTCCGTACTGATGGAGTTGGACATGACAAAAGCTACAACACTAAGAGAAATCAGTGCAAATATGCAAATTGCAAAAAACTAACTTCTGTAATGTGTACTAAGTGCAAAATATCGCTTTGTGACAATAGAAAAAATAATTGCTTTCAAGTTTTTCATGCTATGTAAAAATAAAATAACATTAAGTATAAAAACTTGGGTACTTTATGTTTTCTAGTATCACTAAGCAAAAAACTTCTTAATGCATAGTTTATCAAAATTGATAACAACTTTTTTTTTGCCAATAAAACTTTTAATATACAGATATAATTTTTTTTATTATTTTTCCTATGATCAGGAGGTCACGCTTTAACACATATATTTTATTCTTTCAAAAATAAAAATTCATGCATCTAAGGGTTAATGTGTCGGTGTCGGTGTGTTTAATCTTACAATAGTATTTTTTAAAAGGTGCTTTTTTGGTTTCTTTTCAGAGTAAAAAAGATAATGCAAGAACAACTGGAACTGGCGGTGGAAAAAAAACCTTTATCAATCCAATAGATGACCTTATAGTGGAGATCATAGGCAAAGATTCGCCTATAACTGATAGAATCCTATACCTTTAAACGAGCAATTCTTGTATATATATATATATATATATATATATATATATATATATATATATATATATATATGTATATATAATCGGAATCTCGGAAACGGCGCAGCAGAAGCAGTTGCGTCTAGCCAAATTACATCAAGAGACGCTGAACGGCAGTTTGGAATCCCACGACGTACTATTGTAAATAAAATTAAAAAAATGCATTTAAATCCTGTTGGGCATCCTACAGCTTTGTCAATCATAGAAGAGAAAAAAATTGTCAAGGTTTTTCAAGCTTCTAGTGATTTTGGATCTCCGCTAAGTAAACTAGATCTCAAGCTGTTGGTTCAAGAACATTTAAAAAAAATTCTCGAGAAAATTTATTTAAGAATAAAATTCCTGGTGATGCATGGGTGCAAGGTTTTTTGGCTAGACATAGTGATGAACTAAGCGTAAAACCACACTAAATATTTCGAAAGCAAGAGCCGAATAGGGTCTACAAGAAATAGCTAACTATTTTGAAAATTTAAGCGGAACATTGAAAGATATCCCAGCAGCAAATATACTTTGACGAGTCCAATCTGTCGGATGATCCAGGATCTTCTAAACGTATATTTCGACGCAGAGTAAGATATCCCGAAAGATTAGCCAATTCCACTAAAGGAAACATATCTGTTATGTTTAGAGCAATTGCGAGTGGTTAATTGTTGCCTTTATATGTTGTCTATAAAGCAACAAACTTGTATAGTTCATTTCAAATAGCATGGCAGGATTGTACTTGAAGCGGTCATTAGGCGATAACAAAAGAAGTGGTATTTACAACCGATACCTGGGAAGACCTTATCCTGACGTGGTATTTTTGTGGCAGCAAACAAGTTTTGATGCTTTTGTTAAATACACGATAACATTGTTGTCAAAAATTCAGTCGTCTTGTAACTTCGTTATTACACAGACGTACAAATAAACATGTTTCGACCATGGGAAATATCAAATAGTGCATGCACAAGTGATGAAAATAGTGTTCAGCGTAGAAAAAGACATTTAAATTCAGACGCGCAAGACATAGTTTTGAGTGTTTACAATAAGCTTTTGAAACGCATGGGTGATAAAGGAGTGATTAAAGAGACATCGGAATTAACAAACGTGCCTATAAGAACTGTTTGTAGAATAGTGTCAGCAGGATCTAATCATCTTCCTCGTAAACGAATCAAGATAAGTTTTAAAAGATAATTTAAAAGATAATTTTACAGAGGAACATGTGAGGAGGACTATTTACAATTTTTACCTCAACAATGAGATTCCAACGTTAGGTGAGATTTATCAATCATTGATGAGAAGTGAAGCTGGTTTTGAATATTCAGAAACTACACTCTGGAGACTATTAAAGAAACTTGGATTCAAGTATGGAAAATTAGATGAAAGAAGAACTGTAATGGAAAGTCCCCGACTTTTATTACTAAGGGAAAAATTTATTAATGAAATACGTTTACGAAGGCCGGCAGGAAAAAATATAATATATTTAGACGAAACATGGTTTGACACTCACGATACTCCAAATAAAGGGTACACAGACAATTCACCAAGTTGTATTACGCCAACGCCGTAAAGCTCCATGTTCTAGGGGTAAACGTTTAATAATATTACACGCAGGCCGTGAACAGGGCTGGATACCAGGGGCTTTACTGATCTCTAGCAAACATTTGAAAAGCTCTAGTGCAGACTACCATGAAGATATGGATTCTGGATTATTCGAGAAATGGTTCACTGATCAGCTTTTGCCTAATATTCCCAGTAGCAGTGTGATTGTTATGGATAACGCATCATACCACAGCCGACAAATAGAAAAAATTCCCAGCACAAACACTAGGAAAAGTGACATAATAAGTTTTTTAAGAAGTCATAACATTTCTGTGCCAGAGAAATCAACAATTAAAAGTTTGTTGGAAGTAGTCAAAAACAATTATTTTGAAAAAAAAATATGTGGTCGATGAATTAGCACAAGAGGCTGGTCATGAGATAATGAGACTCCCACCTTATTATTGTATATTGAACCCAATTGAGTTAATGTGGAGTCAAATAAAAAAAACTGTCCGTAAGTCAAACGTTACGCATACAATAGGGGAAAATGTAATCCAAAGTGTACGAAACGTAATAAATTCTACAAATCCCATTTTTTGGAAGAATGTTTGTGACCATGTCATAAGAGTGGAAAACGAATTTTCGAGGGATCGGATACAACCATTTATAATAAATACGTGTGAGGACACAGATACCGATGAATGTTCTTCAGAGTGATTGATTAAACAAAATATTAACAAGTTGTTATAAGTATTTAAAATAGTTAAGTTAAAAGTAATAAAGGTTTTTTATCTACAATTTAATTTGTTTTAATGTTCAAGTACCAAAATTCGTCATTCCAGCTATACTGGTTCAGTATTATCAACAGATGCTTAACTTCAAGTGTTAAAGCAATAAAATAATCACACAACAACAGATTAACATTACAGCTGTAATTGCTAAGTCTCAAGTGGAATCCTGCCATCCTATTTGAAATGAACTATACTCGGAATGGATTACAGGCGGGCCACCTGGTACTAGATACAACTTTACAAAATCTGGGTGGTTTTACAGCGCTATGTTCGAAGATTACTTTCAAGATAATTATTCCTTGGGCACAAGAGACGCCAGGTGATAAAGTTGTAATTTGCGATAACCTATCTAGTCACTTAAATGTGAAAGTAGTAAAGTTATATATATATATATATATATATATATATATATATATATATATATATATATATATATATATATATATATATATATATATATATATATATATATAAACAGGATAAAAAGGATTTTTTGCACCATTGAAAAAAGTTGGCGCCAAATCTTGTACAAGTACAAAATTAAAAATCCCGACCAGACTTCACTGAACAAAAACATTTCCCCAAATTGCCAATAGAATTGACAGAAGCTATAAAGCTGAAGGAGGGAAAAAACATAAGAAATGGTTTTAGAACGGGAATATTCCCACTAAATCCTCAAGAAGTGTTAAAAAACATTGCTGAAATTCAAGAGGAAATATTGTCTAATGGAGTTGATCAGGCTTTAATAGATTATTTAAAGAAAACGAGAGCTCCAAAACCGATGGAATTAAAGAGAATTAAAAAGGTAAATTGCGAACCGGGGAAATCGGTGACAATCTCTGATCTCAACATTATTAATTCTTGCAAAGGTAAAGTTAAGTGCAACTTGAAAAATAAAATAAATAAAAAGAATTTATTTGGTGTGGAAAAATTACATAAAGAGAATATTTTATTTTTAGATGATCAAACTGGCATTTTAATTCAAATTCCAAATAATGATACCAAAGAGGATCAAGATTTTGAGATTCAGAGTATAAACAATAACATACACCGTCTTGATAAATTTTTTGGTAGAGATATTGAGAATAGTAACTTTAAAACCGCTGCTCTTGATCCGTTTAACCTTAACAACACCTCTGAGGAAAATTATAACAAACAAAATGATTGGTCAAAATACCAGCATTCTACTCTTATCCTAAAAACTCCTAAGTCTTAGCAGTTATTGTATTGATATTATTAACACTATGTTGTGCAAAACTGTGCATAAAGTGACATATGCGCATGATTTTTCACTTTCGAAAGCTGTTACTTCATTAAGGCTAGGTATTTCGCAGAGACCGCGCTTTTGAGTTCTCTTAAACCATCTGAGGCATAGAAATTAGTGTTTTAAATTCTGTTAAAAATATATACTATTAGTTAAGGATCTAGTCTAGTCAAAATCGCATTCAGTTACAAAATCTAAAAAACTTCACTCGATAGACAAAAATCCCGAAGTGACCCATTTTTGTATTGTTTTTTCAATATTAGGACTAACCTACTGACATTTTACACTTAAATTTTGTACTCAAATAAAGCCACTTAATTTTTACAGACAAATTCGCAGAGTTTGACTTGATAAAAATATTGTGTTAATTACTATATTTAGATACCTCCTAAAAGCGCGAGCGCGGCGGCTCGGCAAGCCTGACCAGTTGCGCGCTGGCGCTTATAGACGACGGACCCGTGTCAGTTTTCTCCGTGCACCAATAAATCAGTTATTGTCGAGTTCATATAATTGTTGTCACAGACTAAATATTGCGTGCTATAAATATAAATCATGTGATTTTAATAGTTATAATGAATTTCACTGTAAGTTTGACTTTCTCCCCTAGCGTTGTGTATGTTCACACGAAACTTAAAAACAGTTCTCTACTCATACAGTTTCCATACCTATCAAAAGCGAACTGGTTGTTTTTTTTATGTAACTCTAATTTATCGCTATAATAAAAAAGTTTGATCATAAAAAATGCATTTGTAAAGTCAAATAAAAAAGTCATCCTACTGCTTATTTCTATACTGTGTTGCTGGTTGGGACATGCAAGTTCACTGCCTTGGAGTCCGCGCGAAATAATTCGTGCGCGGCCGGGACAGCGCTAAATGCCTACTTTTGTAGGAATACATGGCCTTAATGTCTATAAATGATCATAATTTACCGAAATATCTGGGAAATGTTGAGACATCTGGAATGGCTTAAAAATTATGGCTTAAAAATTAGCTAAATTTTAACTAAATTTTAAGTGACTTAATGCTTGTAAACAATGAATTTAACATAAGTCACTTAAAAAGACTTGATACGTGTAAATCAGCCATAACAGAACAGAAGTTAACTAATTAGTATCTGCAATAAATAAATCGCACTCATGCTAAAATGAAACAACGACTTACGGCCGCATTCAGAGACGTTTAACGGCTACTTAAGGTGCTCCTTAGTATAGATTTAAAAAAAGTTCACTCTCAGCGTCAGTTAACGGTTCATTAGCGTCCATTAATGACAATTAAAGTTAAGGACAGCAAAACCTTTACTTAACTTTCTAATGGTCGATTTGATATTGACGTTTGAGGTAACGTTTTTAAATATAAAGTAAAATGTCTGATCTTGTAGAGTTTATTGAATTTGTGGACCATGCTAGACGGTGTAGGGAAGTGGGACCGAGGCGGTACTTAAGAGATTATTCTGATCCCTTTACAAAATACTCTGTTCAAGAATTTCATGCACGATATATATTTACACCTGAAACTGTAAAAAGTGTACCTATGCTGACCGACCTAAGAAAACGAACAAAAAGAGAATTACCGTTTGCCCCAGAATTAATGTTACTGGTTACATTACGGTACTTCGCTACAGGCAGTTTCCAGGTAATTATTGATAAACTGCATGGTATTATAGATAAATGTGGTATGCAAGATGATGTTGTGACCAGGATTAAGAAAGGAATGCTTTGGTGGTTTGGTCATGTCGAAAGAATGAATGAGGAAAGAGTGATAAAGCAAATTTATATGGCAGATGTGAACGGCAGAGTGGGGAAGGGACGCCCTAGGAAAGTTTATCGACCAAATTGGCGATATTTTGAAAACGGGCCACGTTAGAAGTACCCTTAACCGACGAGCATGTATGCGTAGATATATGGATGTAAAGGAGGCGAAAGAGGTACGTCAAAATCGTGCCAAATGGAAGTCCGTAGTCTCTGCCTACCCCTCTGGGTGACAGGCGTGAGTGTTTATGTTATGTATGCATGGTATTTAAAAATATTATATTATTAGTTGTTATTATAAATTCCTAATGTGTAGCTGTGGAATTCTTTTACAGAAAATGGATGGAGATGTCATGAATATCCGCCAGCAATCAGTGTAACGCATTATTGCCCAAGTTTCTACATTAATAGCAAGAAAGTTGAAAGATTTTGTTAAATTCCCGTCTACTACAGAAGGGATTAACACAGGGAAGTAAGGCCATTTTAAAATACATGTATATACTACCTAGTAATAAATAATTTTAAAATACATGTATATACTACCTAGTAGGTGTTCATAAAGGAATAGATACTTATTTTTGTGTTTATGTTGCAGACAAAAATTTTATGAAATAGCTCATTTTCCTGGAGTGATTGGGTGTATCGATTGTACACACATTAAAATAAGAAATCCAGGAGGATTAACTTTTGAAGTATATAGAAATAGAAAAGGGTGGTTTTCCATCAATGTCCAGGCAGTCACAGGGCCTAACTTGGAATTTTATGATTTAGTAGTTCGGTGGCCTGGGAGTACCTATGATAGTTTTATCTACAACAGCAGTGCTATTAAGCAAAGAATGAATACTGGGGTTTTAAAAAGGATCATTTTAGGAGATAGTGGATATGCAGTTAGCAATGTGCTTCTGACACCATTTTTATCACCAAATTCATCTCCACAAGAAACTTATAACAGAAGCCAAATACCGTGGAAAGATGTTTTAGTATTTGGAAAAGAAGATTCCCTTGCCATCAGGTGGGAATGGGAATCAAGGTGGATACGGTTGTGGCTGTTATATGTGCATGTGCAACACTGCACAATGTATCAATATTGGTAGATCACTTTTTGCCATCGAATTGCGATAGCAACGATATTCATGATGTTGATGTTGCACTAATTACTGAAAACCCCAATAGTAATGGTTTTCTGGTGCGGCAAACTTTATTCGAAAGGTTTTTTTGTTAATGTTAATTATTTTTAACATATAATAGTAATTGATACAAGTTATTTTTATTTATTATTATTTTTCACCTTGAGAAAAGTTTCACTTGTGCGTTTTTGTTTACAGAGAAATTGTGTGAAAAGGATGGAAACAACACACCGATGTACTAGAACAAGAATTAGAAAAAAGTAAAAGAAAACTTGATCTACAATTGGAGTTCCTCGAATTGCAAAATTACAAATTAAAACTAGAAATATTAGAAATGGAACGAAAATTAAATGTCGAGCCTTCAGAACTGACCAAAAAATAAAACCTGTGCCTCAGGAAAATACAATTAAACGCGGCTATATTTAGGATAA
Organism: Parnassius smintheus behrii; assembly: GCA_036936625.1. NCBI lineage: Eukaryota > Metazoa > Arthropoda > Insecta > Lepidoptera > Papilionidae > Parnassius > Parnassius smintheus. The sequence goes on from JAUPFT010000031.1 coordinate 9,061,861, forward strand.
CTCGAATCAAGTTTTATTAATTATGAACCTTCCATTAAATTCATAGGTCGTCTCCATATGACCGTAGTCAATTCTTGTTCTATATGTTTATGGTTCCATTATTCTAATATTTTCATCATCGCTTGAGTCACGTGACCATATTTTACAAAGAACAACCAAATTTAAAAAATATTACAGTACTACTTATGACACTTGTAAGATGGAATGGAGTCGCCGGACACTCTTTGGATTTGCTATGATTTTCTACAAATTGTAAATAACAAGGGATCTTTGATGAGCAAACTCAAGTGAAAAAATATACTGTAATGTCTATGCAATAAATAATGACCCTTGGTAACTTGTAATTTACACGTGTACTTTCGATAAACACATATTTGTAATAATTAAATTTTTACAGGAACATTGCTTGTAATACAAGGCTTGTAAATTTTGATAAACAGGGCACAGGTTACATTCAAACATGGTCAAATCCGTATGGGACAATCACGTCGCTCCAAACCCCATCCGTCATCATGCGTTTTCCATACATTGAGGCGATGCGTGGGCGCCTAACGGCCTGGCCATGGAGATCGGCGGCGCGAACGGCGAAGCGACAGGCGGGGCGAAAATTCGCGCGTCGCGATTTGAGGGCCACGGGAAGTCACGTTTGCCGCCGCGACCAGATAGGCCGAGAGTGAAATGTCTTTATAAAAGTTATCTCGATATTGCTTAGAAAGTAATTGTTTTTTGATTCAAGACATAATATTTGGATGAGATTGCGGAGTACTTGATTTGAATAGGAATCGGGTTATAGATGGAGAATTCCACAACAAATAGAACGCATCTAGAAAAAAATTTCGAGTAAATACCAGAATGAGTGTTGAAACCTGCGATTATATTCTTGTTAATATTCAACCAGAATTGGAGATAAAAGTCAGTGCGGATAGAATTTTAAGTTGTTTTTGTCGGACCGGGATTTTTCGCGGCGAAAACAAATAAAACATTTTGTTCCCTATACTATTCGCCGCGTCTAGTCTCCGTGGCTTGGACCGTACTGATTCATACATTTGTTTCAATCGCCCGCCGCGCCGCCAGTCGCCCTCGCGATTCGCCCGGTAAATTTCGCCGGTTTGATATATTGTTGGAAAGGTATTTAAAAATGAATACGGGTTTACTAAAATCATTTTTTGATAATGTCAATAATTTCGGAAATAATCGCTCCAAAAGTAAAAAACAATGTGCCCCCCCCCCCTCTCTAACTTTTGAACCATAAGTTTAGAAAATATGAAAAAAATCTGAAAAATAGAACTTTATAAGGACTTTCTAGGAAAATCATTTTGAACTTGGATGGAAACAACAGTACCCACCCACTACCGGGAGCAGTTGCAGGAGCGCGGAGCGCTGCTGGAGCCCGAACATAATGGATACCCACCTTTAAACTACCATAAGTGGGAACACTTATTGTGACGGACGGGAAACTACGGAACCCTACACTGAGCGTGGCCCGACACGCTCTTGGCCGGTTTTATTTTTAAACAATTTAGTTAAATAATAATTTCTTTATTTCATGTTCACAAATGTGTAATTTGTAGGAGTTCTTATGTGTCTGGGGCAGAAATATCAAATTGGTTAATGTTAAACATTAAGTTTATTGTAATATTTCGATACTATTGATAATTGAATGCATAACATTGATCAAATTATGTTTATCGTAGCGTTTGAAGTGAAGATAGTATTGGAAGTGATTTTAAGTTTAATATAAAATGGAAACGTTTGTTGTTTATACATTGTGTCATATGTGAAATAAAAATATTAGTATATCCTACCCACAGTAGTAAGTACTAAATTCATTAGATACTTATTGTTTAAATAAATAATCACTTATAATTTTCATGTCAACTCTTTTATTTATTTTTTAAGCAATGTTTCCTAATAGCATAAAACTAGTGACAACTCTATTTAAATTGTTTAATTGAATTGTCCAAAAGTAGTCAAATCCTGATACTTTCCTAACAAAATTGATCAAATCCGTTTTTTAATTACTGTTTACTCTACACTACAAAGCAATCTACACTTACTACCCGAAGCGTCACAACATCGTACATCACGACGCCATACAAAAGTTCTCTTTACTCAATTTGGCATAAAATGGCTGTAATGAATGGATAGATGAAAAAAATAATTAGCGGACCGCAATATGTAATGAGTTTGTTTAGGAAACCTGCTTTCCTTCAAATCTCGCCGAACAGACCTTAGTTAGTGGTATCATTTTCATTTCATTTGAACACTCTTACTACAATACAAAACACTAACACCCGTATTCACAAACGTTACTGTGCAGTCTCACAGTGCGCTCGAACGCACAGGGTACAGAAAACGTATTCATAAACAACACTTGAGGGACGAACGACACTATGCGCTCATTATAACGAACGCACAGATAAAGTAGCTCGCTAGCTACTTTACGCTACGCATAGTGCGACAAAGCAACGCAATTATGTCAAATTGTTTACGGGTATATAGGTGTTTGTTGATTTGTGATACGCTGATTTGTTTTGATTAATTAATTGTGATGGATTACAGCAGCGAAGATGATTTTGATAATTATATCCTGGAGAGAATAAACGTGCAAAGAACGATTAGCACAAGAAAAGTGATACGTGAATTTCAAAATCCTTTTGATTATTACAGTGCCAATGAATTTAAAAGTCGCTATAGGTTTTCAAAAGATTCTGAATTTCGAAGAAGTAAATGGTAACTTCTTTGAACTGTAAGAAAACAACACGCGTTATTATTTGCACGAAACAATAACGCGTGTTGTTTTCTTACAGTTCAAAGATACAAACAGAAACATAAAATCTAATAAGCAACTCGTATTCAAAATGAAAATAAATATAAAATTGTATAAGTAAACTATATTTAGAATTCAAATGACAAAATAATATCTTGGTTGAGTGACGTTTAACTGTCATTCAACTCGACTGAAGTCGCGTCACAACGTTAACCAATCACGGCGCCCCATTCAATGCTATGTGTCCGCACAACAAAGAGTCCACTAAGTATTGTTTATGAAATGAACGGCCTGCCACGACGAACGCAGTGAGAAATATCTTACTTAGCATAGTGTTGCTGCCATATTTATGTAAGTATCGTTCGTGAATACGGGTGTAAGTGCCCCGGCATACGTTGTTCTGCTCTTTAACGTAGATAGCACAATAAGTTTAACTTCAAATAGCCTCTGGACTTTTCAGTGTCAATATAAAATTTATAATTACTCGACCACAGCGACACCTATCGGCTTCAGTTTTCGTGATTTTCTTTTTTAACAAGAAACCAAAATAATATATTGTCAATTTTTTTTATAGACTAAGGGTGACAAATAAGCACACAAACTACTCTGAAGGTAAGTGGATTCTATGGCTCATAGACATCTACATCTCCCCTTGATTAAGAATAAAATGCATTCTCACAGCTGTAGACTAAGATGGAATGCCTCATTTCCAGTAAAAGGAGTCTGCGTGTCTCTACACTTACCACTGTCAATATGAGTTATTTTTGTACGTAAATATAGATTTTCTTAATAACTTGACTATAGCGCCATCTTTCGTATCCTAGTATTGTACATTCTTGTAAATTCTCGCTTTGTACATTCGACAAAAGAAATATATTGTGTGAATATGACCTCAATCGATCAAGTTATTCAAGAGTTACACAATCACTATAACAGATGCACCAACCCGACCACCATACAAGATAATCTATAAATTAAATTTATGGTAAAATTTCCAATTCTGCGGGTAGTGGAATGCTCTTCATCACGGCGAACCTCTTCAAGGCATCATACTTGCTTCTTAATGCTTCTATTTCCTCGCGAATTCTACTATTTTCCTCTTGCATTGCCTCCATGTCGTGCCATTCCTGAAAGCATAGTAGAGAGCGAATTTGTAACGTGGTAAAGCTATGCTTCAGCTATATTACGGTTGTAGCACAAATGGGTCAGCTCGACCAAGGAAGTACCACGTTCTCACAGAATACCAGCGTAAAATAGTATCTTAATTCCGCTGTTTCTTATGGTGGGTGTAGAGATATGGACATCAATTTTACTGCAAATCCATCTTAGTGCTCAAGGGTGATAGTGCATTTGCATTTTGATTCTTAATCGATAATATGTGGATGTCCATGGGCAACACCATCTACTTACCAGGTGGACTGTATTTGCTCAATTGTCACCCTAATACTATTTATTCAAAAAAAACCTGTTAAATATTCTATGGTATGATAGCAATGTTATATAATTAATGACTGACTCATTGTCTAGTGGTTGTAGTAGTGTGACTGGTGATCATGAGGTCCTGGGTTCGAATCCCGGGTCGGGCCAAAAAATTAATTATTGAGTTTTTCCGTCAAGAAATTCTCGGTAGTTGCCCGGAGTCAGGAAGTTAGCGGTGTCTCACCCCAGGGCCTCGGAAAGCACGTAAAGCCGTTGGTCCCGCGCCTGATCTCTCTCCAGTGGTGTCGGTTTACCGTCCCATCGGATTATGAGTGAGGGAACAGAGTGCACCTGTGCTTGCGCATACACTTGGGCACTATAGAAATAGAAATAGAAATAGAAACTTTTTTATTCAATGTAGATTATAAAAATACTTATTGAACGTCACTTTTTTAATTTACCACTGGTTCGCAAAAAAAAACCTCTGTCCTGGGAAGAACCAGCAAGAAACCCAGCGGGACTTTTTTTTTAATAATAGCTTACAATCATGTTTACAATCAACAACACAAGATAAATTAGAAATAGCTTGGTAGCGATCACCCTTCCCAGGGGTTATTATCATCTATAAATTCCTTAATATTATAATAACCCTTTTTATACAAACTTAGTTTAATAACATTTTTGAACTTTGTGTATGACAAATTTTGTATATTTTCTGGGATTTTGTTGTAAAAGCGTATACATCGCCCCAAGAATGAATTACTGACTCGGTGGAGTCGAGTAACAGGTACTACCAGCTTGTGTCTGTTCCTAGTATTTACAGAATGAATATCACTTATTTTCGCAAAACTACTTTTATTTTTGTGTACGTACATTACATTTTCATAAATGTATTGAGAGGCCAGAGTTAATATATTAATTTCTTTAAATTTTTGTCTCAGTGACTCTTTTGGTTTTAAATTATATATTGCTCGAATGGCCCTCTTCTGTAAAATAAATATAATTTCAGTGTCAGTCGCGTGTCCCCATAGCAAAATACCATACGACATAATGCTATGGAAATAACTGAAGTAAACTATTCTAGCTGTTTCAACACTGGTAAGAGTTCTAATCTTTTTTACAGCATATGCTGCAGAACTAAGTCTGCTAGCTAGTTTTGATATATGGGGGAGCCATTGAAGCTTTGCGTCCAGTGTGATTCCAAGAAAAATGGTGGTATCGACAAGACTCAGCTCCTCCCCATTTAAAATTACATTAGTATTGACATGTTTAACATTAGGAGTTACGAATTTCATACATTTAGTTTTAGTTCCATTCAAATGCAAATTATTAACATTAAACCAATTGACTAACTTAGCTATAGCATTATTTACTTCGTCGTAATTTAATAACTGTCGTTTTAATTTGAAAATTAATGAAGTATCATCAGCAAATAATACTATATCATGGTTATCCCCTACTATGTAAGGTAAGTCATTAATATATACAAGAAACAGAAAGGGGCCAAGAATTGAGCCCTGAGGAACGCCCATTTGTACAATCGACCCGGAAGAACTCATACTATTAATAACAACTTTTTGTGTTCTGTCACTTAAATATGAAATAATTAATTTAAGAGCATCATTTCTTACACCGTAGTGTTGAAGTTTCCTGATTAATGTTTCATGGTGAACACAATCAAAGGCCTTGGATAGGTAACAGAACAAACCCAAAACATCCTGTGAATTCTCCCATGCATTAAATATATATTTAATCAGCTCAACACCAGCATCAGTTGTCGAGCGACCCCTTGTGAAACCAAATTGATTTTTATGAAGTAATTTATTTACATTAAAAAAAATTAACAATTGATCAAGAATAATTTTTTCAAAAATTTTACTAAGTGTTGGCAGTACAGAAATAGGTCTAAAATTAGAGGGGTCCAATGTACTACCAGATTTAAATAAAGGTATTACTTTACTATGCTTCATTAAATCAGGAAACACACCAGATTTGATACTACTATTAAAAATAATAGATAGTTGAGGTGCGATTGTATCTATTATAGACGCAATAACTTCAACAGAAATCCCCCACAGATCGGCGGTTCTCTTAATATCAATAGTCTTAAAATATTTTACAATATCTTTTGATGAAACTTTATGAAATGTAAAATTCTTTGTACATACATTTACATTTTGTTTAAGTAATGATTCGGCGACGGTAGGAGAAGAATTCAGTGACTTAGTGGTTAAGATCGGAATATCAGTAAAATATTTCTCAAAAACCATTGCAACGTCCTGATCTGATTTAGTTAATTTATTGTTAAAACTTAACTGGTAGTTTGAATTGCGAGAGTTGACCTTACCAGTTTCACTATTAATTATACTCCATGTCATTTTAATTTTATTAGAAGCAGTCTTTATTTTGTTGCTTAAATACAATGACTTGGCTAAGGAGCACACTCTTTTAAATATTTTGGAATATTTTTTTACATATTCCCTAAATTCGACGCCAGGATTATATGACCTTTCATTGTAAAGTTCATATAACCTTTGTCTACTCTTATGGACTCCTACCGTCGCCCATTCATTAAATGCTTTACGATTATTCAAGGAGAATGTTTTAGAAGTAAAAGTGTTATTAAATTCATTGCAAATGAGCTTAAATAATTTTGCATACAAAAAATTTGGATTATTTTGATATGAAAGTAATGGAAGTTTTTTTACTATGTTACTTCTAAACTTCTCCAAGCGATGTGCATTTACTGGAACAAACACTACTTTTTTATCTACTTGCTTTTTGTGAACATAAGGTAATGAAACAAATTGTCCACAGTGATCAGAGCTCAATTTTTGAATAAAACATTTATTGAACGGCTTAGCATTTGTAAAAATGTTATCTATACATGTTGCACTAGATTCAGCAATACGTGTTGGCTCCAAAAATAAATTAAAAAGACCATAGGATTTAAACAATGATCTAAATTTAATATTAGTGGAGGAAGCTTCTAGGAGATTGATATTAAAGTCTCCACATATTACAACAGATTTATTCTGTTTATTAAGCTTAGCGAAAACTTCCTCCATAATTTTTTCAAAAGTATCATATAATGAACATGGGGGTCTGTAAACGCTCACAACAATGAGGTGCTCAAACTCAACACATGCCATTTCTACAGTTCGCTCAACAGAGAGGCTCACAATATCTTTACGTTCTTTATATGATAATAATTTACTAGCTAAAATTAAGGAGCCACCTCTTAAAATCGTTTCTCTATTGAAAGAACTGAGCACCTGGTGATTACTAAAGTTAAACATTAAATTATGAGCTTTTAACCAATGTTCAGTAATACATAAAATATGAATATTGTTGCTATTTAAAAAGAATTCAATTTCTAGCTCTTTGCCTATCATGCCTTGTATATTCTGATGCACCAGGTGTAAACAATTTTTAATATCATTTTGTGGAGTTATACAATTGCAACTATTAGGGATTTGTAAGCTACATTGTAAACTATTTAAATTATTATAATTGCTAGAGATTACCTCTATTGTCTCATTTTCTAATTTAAATTACTTGGAACGGATTCCAAATTACATGTCAAATCATTATGCTGCTCAATAGGAGCAGATGTCTGGGTAGCCAAGTCCTTGGCTGAGTTAATATATAAATAATAAGATAGCACATTTGCTATCTGTCTTAAATTATATTTGGATAGGTAATACCTATCTGTAGTCAAAAATTTCTTAATTAAATTATTAATATCTATTAAATTAATTCTATTGGTATAATTGTTACAATTAAATGTCAAATTTAAATTATTGTTACATGATAAATTATTCATTAATAAATTTAAATCATATCTTATTTTATTCTCTTGTGGCCAACCCTGTATGTAAGGCAATGTAAACAAGATAATTTTATGTACATTTAAATTATTGAGGTAATCAATATATTTTAATAATTGATTTTTGTTTACATTGCCTCTTCTCCCAACAAGAATTATTAATGTGCTATTAGGAGTAAACTTACTGGTTAAAACTTTATTCATTATATGACTAAACGATGCTCCAGGCATACAATAATTACTAATCAAATGTCCTTTCAAATTGTTATTTAACATCATGCCCAAATTTTTACCTATGTCATCACAATACATAATAACTTTATGTTTTTTAATATTTAAACTACTTTTTAAGTTTTTATTCTGTGTTATGGCACCGTCATAGAGTGTTGGTGAAAATAAGGAGTCATTGCTATTTACACATATTGTCCCCGATGAACATGGTATGGAGCGTTGATTTTCACTCTGATGTTTTATTAAGGAGTCAAAGCGCTCCTCATTGTATTTACATGACTTTACCAGATCATTCATGGCCAATATGTGTTCTTTTATCTCAACCTGAGCCGATGCATATTTATTTGAGATAATTTCTAAGGAGTTTTTAAGCGACAAAACTTCTGAATTGAGACACTCTATTTCAGTCTCATAACAGTTTTTCATATTTTCCACCTCAATTGCATATAATTTAAGTTTATTAATTAATACATGCTTTTCCTTACATATATTTATATAATTTTTTGTATTAATTTTTGTTTTAATTAACTTTTGTACTTTCCTGACATATTTATTAATTTTTATGTATTTCTTTAATTTTCTTCTACTGCATGTAATCCTTTCTGCTGTTCTAGATGTGACAAAATCATCACCAGTCAAATCGATTGTTGTGGAGGGATGCAATGTTTTTGATGATTTACATTCTATGAGCTCATTGAACAGACTTTGAGTTTGGGACACTTTCAATTCATCTAAGTATTGTTTTAATTGCAAAATCTGCTGATTAGCCTCACTTAACTGCAACTGCAATGCAGCAATTAATCTGAGGGATTCCTCATATTCTTTGCTGCATCGGTCAAACTCATCGACTGTTTCCTGAAGCTGATCCCTTTCTTTTAAAACATTTGTGTAGTGTCTTTATGCAACTTAACCATATCACTTTTTAGTTGACTATTTTTGGCAATTATATTTATTATTTCCTTTTCGTTGTCATCCCTTTCTTTAAGCAACAGCTCACACTGCTCCTTTGATGCCTTAAGTTTTAGAAGCGCCATTTGAAGTTGGTTCTCCATTTGGCGCGTTTTGGCGTTGCGTGTATTCATTTTACTATTATGTGTAAATAGCAAAAGAAAACAAAGAAAGAAAACCGAAGAAACAGAGTAAGCTAATATCTAGATCTATGGGTCTACTTACAGATCTCAAATTAAATTATCAGGTAAATAATTCAAATTGAAATCCGAAACTGCACTAATTTAAAAGATAAATCTTAAAATATTAAAGGGATAACAAGAAAATTACAATAACTTACAGAAAGTTCAAACGATGTTCGTTACCTACAGCTGTCACTTTTAGTTGAAACACAAAACACTATATAATTAAAATACTTATGACTTTTACTTATTTTACCAACACAATTAAGTATTATTTAACAACAGTAACTAAAAATTGAGGTGGATATTATCAAATTACAATATTTAATTTTGCTAAATTGTTGGGAGCTATTATTTTACAACTTGTCACTTGGGTTGCCACCCAAATCAACCTGGGTAGGTATATAATATAATCCTGCCCTGCGCCGAGGGCTAGCCTCCGTTGAGGCAGGCCGCCGTGGCCGACTTTCGGTCTGGAGGACGTTATAGTTATAATATGACAACCCTGTGGGTGTCTTAAGAGACGACAGAGGGATACTGAAACAAATTGACTGCAACTTCTTTCTAATAACAACTCACAATTAAAAAATTACTGTTGCCAAACCACCTGCCAAATGTTCCAACTATGGCAAATATCCCCTCTACAAGACATTCTATAGGAGATGCTTATGTTCAGACGGACGGACTGTAATAAAAGAATGAAAAGAAATTGAAGAAGGGCAAAAGTCTTCTTCTTATCTTCTTTTTCGTTATGAGATCATAAAACTCTACTGCTGGATATGGTTGGTACGGTTAGTATGTTCCTCTCTCATTATAGGGGAGACGGGATTTGAGGGCTTGCTTTAATGCCCGGTTTACATTATCCCAGTCCAGTGATCCAGTGAGAATTCAGTCCAGTGCTGGACTGGATCTGTAACTTCTACTCTACTCTTCTATTCCAGTTATTTAGAAGTCGTTGAAGTGTGAAAACTACGGTGAAAATGATTTCAAGAAGTGATCAGTCAATCATAAATCAGAAAATGTTTCAAACATGCTCAATTACTCATTTTATCAAGTAATCCGCAAAAACAACCAATACGTGTTTACTGTGTCAGCACTGGAATGGCACTGGATTGGCCGTCTACATTATTCCAGTTGCACTGGATTAGTCACGCTGTATTCAAAAGTAGACCGCCAACCAATTACTAGACTGGAATGCTAACTGGATTCAGTGCATTCCAGTGTCGGTTTACATTTTTCCAGTAAGCAATCCAGCGCTGGATTCGATCGCTGGACTGGAATAATGTAGACCAGGCATAATGCGTCATGTGATAATCATAATTATAGTATAGTGTTATGTACCTGGCTTTTTTCAGTTTCCAGCTCATCCTTTTGCTCTATCCGTTTGATACGACACGAGGCTGCATATCCCCGATTCTTGAGTGTCCTTCGTCGTTGTTTCATTCTGGGATATAGAGTTGAAGTTGTATTGTGAAATATTTTCAGTCATTATGAAATATCAGAATATGAATGAATGAATACATTTCTTCTCTCTTCACAATAGGTATTCTTAGTGCTAAGTGTTTACAAAAGTGCCAGACAGGTACCTAACTTGTGAGAGACTGGTGCCTGATGTAGGTATTAACAAACCTGTATTACAGGTCACCAGGGCTCCCCCGCGTATAAAGCAACAGTAAAAGGAATACAAATCAGAAAGGAGATTATAATTAAATAAACAAAATGAACTGCAGTAGTTACAAATTTCACATCAATAAGTGTCTGTATTATGAAAAGTGTAGTTGTGCGTGTGAGCTAGTGCAGGCGTGTGCCTTTTGTTTGTGTGTGTGTGTGTGTGTGTGTGTGTGTGTGTGTGTGTGTGTGTGTGTGTGTGTGTTTGTGTGTGTGTGTGTTTGTGTGAGTGATTGTGAACGTACCTGCTGTTGCGTGAGTTAGTACTAACATATAATTGCATTTAAACCCAAAATATGGAGAAGAAAGTATGAAGACTTCGACGACGTTAATATAAATTATATGGGCGACTTTAGTAGGTTTTCGGTCACTTCATAGTCTAAAGTTTTCAGATATTTGGTAAGAACGGATTTGCAGCTCGATTTAGGTAAGGGATTAGGATATTGTTCAGTTTATTATACATGTATGGTCCTAGTTTAGTTTAGTTTAGTTTGCAACGGGCTGTTTTCCGCAACTCCACGTCTCTGCGCGTATTTTGCGTGTGGGCAGGAATAATGTGATTATTCGAGCCATGAGATCTCCCCGAAGAAGCTCAACAGTCCCTTGATGTTGCATGCAACTTCGGGGAGTGATCCCGGCATGCCGAGATGTTTAGCCCTGTACGTAGCGACCTCCGGACATTTCAGTAGCACGTGGGCCGCCGTTTCTTCCTCCCCCATACATGCCCTGCACAGGGGACTATCTGTAACACCTATAGTAAATAAATGTTTGTTAAAGGTGCCATGTCCTGTGATAGCACTAGTTACTATCCTTATCTGCGGCTTGTTCAGTCATGTATGTGTATGTATGGTCCTAGGAAACAGAAGAAATTGTGTGAGGTGGCAGAATGGAAGGATTGGGTTCGACAAACAGAACCTTTCCTGCGTTTGTCTTTTAGGAGCTCCGGATCGTATTTACATTGAGCATGTTTCATTAGAACAGTTTGTACGATGAAAGACTATCTCACTGTTAGAACGTTCCACTTTCTGTACAGATCCACTGTAGGAAAGCAGAACGGGAGACCTGCACTGACTTTTAGGATGGCCCTTTGGGCTCTTTCAACCACAACCCCATTAGCTGATGCAGTAATCTACAAGTGATTGGCATAGAGAGTGGTAGACCATCTTGATGATTCGGCAGTCTGCTACGTGTTTAAGAGATTTAAAGATGTAAATGAGCTTGCTTAACCTAGTGACAAGTATCTCGATATGTGGCTTGAAAGTCAGGGTTTGGTCTATTATAATTCCGAGGTATTTGATTTTGTCTGTTCTTTCAATAGCGGGACAATTGCAAATAGTTGGCTCAGAGTTGCAAACATGGGCTGTGATGGAAAGGGAGTGAGGGGGACTTTGGTTCGACTTAAGTGTGAAGGTTATGTGTTTTGTTTTATCAGTGTTTAGTGTCAACACATTCTTTTGTAACCAGAGGCAGCACTTAGTAAAACCTCTTTGTGCAGAATCAAAGACCTCCCTCCAACTATTACCACTGAAGAATAGTGCAGTATGGTCGGCAAATGAGAATATTTTTCCTCTGTGTAGCTGAAGCTGGCATAAGTCGTTGACATATATCAAGAACAGCGTTGTGCTGAGTATGCTACCTTGGGGCACACCAAATTTGACAGTTAACTCTTCACTTATCGTATTCTCTATTCCAACTCTAAGAGGAAAGCATCTTCCACTCAGAAAGTTTGCTATTAACTGCAGATTTAAGCCTCTCACACCGATTTTTTCCAGATTGGTTATGAAGTGTGGGATTGGGACTGTGTCAAATGCTTTCGCTAGATCGAGAAATATTGTTAGGCGTATTCTTCTTTCATCCAAGTTGGTTATAACTGAGTTAACAAGCTCATGTACCGCATTATTTGTTGACTTGCCTTGCCGAAATCCAAATTGCGCTGGTGAAAAGAGATTATTTCCCTCCAGGAAATTAATAAGCGCTTATTTATTAGGCGCTCCAAGATTTTGGACAGTGTGGGTAAGATGGAGATTGGCCTGTAGTTATTGACACAGTCCCTCTCACCACTTTTGTGAATAGGTTTGATGAGCGCTGTTTTAAATGCTGAGGGAAAGATTCCCGTAGACAAAGACAGGTTGCATATATGTGTAATAGGGGGGAGGGGGGGGGTAAGGATATGTATATATCTCTTGAGTATTATGCTAGAAATCTGGTCGAGCCCTACTGCAGAGTTGTCTCTTAAACCCTGGATCAGCTGGAAAATTTCATCTTCATCCGTAGGTAGCATGACAAATGAATTAGTGGGGGATGGATACAAGACGTCAGGTTCAGTAAATTTTCTGTGTCCAGAACGTAATATAATGTATTCAGCTAGGTTCCGTCCAATATTAGCGAAGAAATAGTTGATGTCGTTAATACTTTTTTCCGGATTTTCGGGAGAGATAAGACAGGATGAGCGATCTACTACCCTATTGGAGCCAATCAGATATTTTATGGCGTCCCACAGCTTTTTTTTATTATGTTCGCCTTCTCGATCTCTTGTTTATCCTAATCTCTTTTCGCCTTTTAAGAAGAGAGTTACAGTAATTCCGGTAGCGTTTATAAGTTAGTTTGAGTGCTTCATTTTCAGGGTCCTTTTTTAATTCATATAATATACATTCAGAGTAATGACAATAGAATTTATTAAACCATCTCATGTTGTGGGTTTTGTAAGAGGGGACTGGGAAACGCCAGTAGTAATAGAGGTTGGTAATTTCAAAGTCACACAGGTTCATTCCCCGCCGGCACCAATGAAATTAATTGCAATTTTAAGTGCTAATTTACCAATGGTCATCATTGAAGGAAAACATGGTGAGGAAACCTACATATCTGAGGAATAATATTTTGAATACCATTTTGATAATAATCAAAAAGAGAGAAGGCTTGTCCCTAGTAGCAATAATAAAATAATTGTATCATTAAAAAAGAATTATTCATATGATAATGTTATATCATTAAATAAGAAAAAAATCGTCCAATTATCATACGAATTCTCAAACAATTCCAACAGCTGTTGCTAATCACACCCAATTAAAAGGCTCAGTGTAGTGCATCTTCTCTTGCAAAGATGGCAACAGAACAATTACATTGACGAAAATAACATGTGCAGTTGGTTAGTATTGTTGACAAAAATATAAAACTGTGGTTGCAAAATGCAATAAATCAATAAAGGAAAAATTATTTATAAAAAAACGAAGTTGTTACTAAGATTAACTATAGATGAACTTTTTGTTTTTCCTTCTCGAAAAACGTCGACATTGATCGAGGTCAATAATTGCACATTTTTAAGAGCTTTTAAGTGACACCCTCTCGATCTCAAAAAAAACTACTATTTAATTTCTTATCTTACCACCCAAAATATACCTCTAAGTTTTTAACTCTAATATTTAATATCACATACGTATTTTAGTGTCTAACCACATTTTAACAAGCCAAAGTTGAAGCATCTTTGTGCAAATAGTCTCTGAGAAAAATGTTTGGGAATGACAATGTTTCTGAAAATGTGGTACAAAATAGTCTTGTGTAGTTCGCAAACAATGAACGATAAGAAAACGTATCTTGGCACTGTACTAAAAGAAACATTTCCGAATGCTGATTGCTAATCGTTCTAACAGCTCTTTACATACACCTACACTACGACGCAAGACTCCAATACCAAACATAAACTTAACTCGAGAATCGGACAGCAGCCAATCAAGGACAAGAGCAGAAACTAATAAGAAGTACTAGCATAGAAAAGAGCCAATGAATGCCTCTCCGATTCAGTCAGTGACTTACTGAGATAAACATTCCACACAGATAGCTACAATTTAAACAGGTTAATGGTACTGATGACCGAATAGAGCTAATAGAACAAACTAGTTCACAGTCCGAAATAAACTAGTACAGAGCGATCTTTAAAATGACCGAGCAGGCACAAGACTGGTACAAAACACCTAAGTAATTCCATAAGTGTTATGTTTTGCTAATTTTAGCAAAGAACACTAAAAATGCAGTTGTAGTAGCAAGCAAAGTAAACAAAACAAGTAGTACCTTACAATCTGATCTCTCGTCAATCCTCTCATTTTTAATTGCCGGTTAAGATCTCTCACAGATATTGAGACCAGCTCATCATCACTAATTTCTGCACATGGCGTTGGGGACAAGGGAGCCTGCAAAGAAATTAGGTAGATTTAGGAAAATTAATAATTAGAATTTATATCATAGAATATCCACTACCTCATATGCTTCCATGGGTGTCATAAGAGGCAACAAAGAGAAATGGGAAGCAGCATCTTTCTGATAACAACTCAAATTAAAAAAAAAACTGCAGTTGCCTACTATGGCAAAATTCCCCTCTGAGGCAATCTATGAGGGTGGCCTATGTTCAGCAGTGGACTTTTATAGGCTTTAATGGTAACAGTAATAACTTGAGACCTGTGCCCTGTTTATAAAAACTCACAAGTTACACTTTACAAGAAAGTTTTTACAAGTTCGAGTAAATTACGTTTATCAAAAAAATCTACAGGGCTTGTAAAATTTAACACTAGTGGGTTCTACTTGTAAGTTCTAAAATCAAAAATGTGTGCCGCATTCTTTTCCCGCCATTATGTTTTTGCTTTTTGTTGAATAATCCTTATTTAAATGCATGGCTGTATGGTATATTGTCTGTGCCTAATTTTGATGGGACATTAAAAAAAGTAGTAGCACAGGTAGTAGCAACAAAGTATTTCCGCCTTTTATATATAATTTGAAATGTATTCGCGGCGATATTTTGCAATTTCTTGTAAAACGTCTAGCAATGATAATAAAATAACGATTTTACAACTGATTCGCGACAAAAAGTTCTTTAAATCGAAACCTTCCATTAAATTCATAGGTCGTCTCCATATGACCGTAGTCAATTCTTGTTCTATGTGTTCTTGGTTTCATTATTCTAATAATTTCATCATCACTTGACTACATTTTAAAAAGGACAATCAAATTAAAAAAAATATTACAGTACTACTTAAAACACTTGTAAGACGGAATGGAGAGTCGCTGGACACTCTTTGGATTTGCTATGATTTTCTACAAATTGTAACTTACAAGGGATTTTTGATAAACAAAATCACGAATACAAGTGTAAAAATATACTTGTGAAATAAATAATGACCCTTGTAACTTGTAATTAACACATGCAGTTTTGATAAACACATATTTGTAATAATTAATTTTTTTACAGGAAAATTGCTCGTAATACAAGGCTTGTAAATTTTATTTATCAGTGCAATGCGAAACAAAATAACAATAAATATTTTTAATGTTCAATCACTTACTAATTTTTAAACAAAAGAATTAAAGCCTATATTTAGTCTGTTTGCTTAGATAGGTCATCTTGTCAAAAGTGCCGCCGCAACATCAAAGGTTGCTGCGTGCGGCGTACACCTACAGAAGAATTTGGAATTTTAAAAGGAAGCGCCTTAGTGAAAAATTATTTGTTACCTAACTTGTGTTTATTATTTATATTTGTCTTTTATTACAATAACCATAAGAATAAAATAGTATTCTATTTCATTCTTAGAATAGAAAGAGATTTATATAACAAACACTAAAAAATATTTTTTTATAGGATAAAGCTGACAAACAAGTTACTATGATATTGTAGGTACACCTGGAGGCGCACTTATTATTTTGCTTACATTTTATCAGTAGTGAGTATAGAGACCCGAAGATTCTTTTTAATTGAAACGAGGCATTCCATCTTAGTCCTTAAAGGGTGAAAATGCATCTGCATTTTGATTTTTAATCAAAGATAAATATAGATGTTTTATATGCCACAGCATCTGGTTCCCCATTAGGTTGACTATGTGCTCCTTTAACATCCTTCTTCCATATTCAAAAAAACATCTTGCCTAGCCTTTTGCAAATTATCATGCTACATTAAAAATCATTTCTCCTCTAGTCAACAGTGACAACAAGTGACCTATTATCAAATCAGTTTTTTTCTATAATTTTTATACCAGTAGTAGGTACCAATGGATTCTGTCAATCAATCATAACTTGGTCTAGTCTGGAATCACAAATTGGTCAATCTCAAATCCATTTATGCCAAAACTAGAGGTAAACACATATCCTTATTTACTTTTATATGTAACCAATATGCTATGCTCAGGGATGCAAGTTAGATTTCTGAGTAATAAGTTTTTTCCATAGATTTCACAAATGTCATGGGTGTAAGTTGTAAAATATATTATGGTCCTGAAAATCTCCAGTTTTTTGGCAGTTTTTCTCCTAGGTCTTGTTTTTGAGGACTAGTAAGGAGTTAGATGTCCATATTAGCTTAAAACCAGTCTGTTAGACTTTGGAGGTCGATTCTTGTTTTGCCAAGGTATCGGCAGGTTTCTCATAATATACACGCCACTATGCTAACTTGGCAGCCAAGCAGTCTTCATTTTATAGCATCACAAAGGTACATCAGTTTATTTTAAGAATAACTGGAAATTTCGATTTAATTTGAAATTTTTCTTAATTAGGACTTTAATATGGCAATATCATTTAATTAAGATTTTTTTAGAAACAATTAATTTGTTATGTTGTTACGCTTATGGCAGTCCACAGTTGATTAATCGCTTTTTTTCAACCATACAATACAAATAACACTTAACTTACCATTATCGCTTTCCTTACACCCAGTTCCTTTAAATCATGAGGCATAATAAGATTTTATTGACAATGTAACGGAGACCCCGTTACAAAATATATGCTCTTGTTTCGTACTTCTGACACAAATTTAAATAAATTTAGCTGGTGCAACAAAATTGGTAACACGAAAATAAGACTTCTATAACAAATTTTACGAATTGCATTCAAAAATTATGATTCAGACGAGAAAAATTCAATTATTTCTTAGGTGCACATCGTAATCGAAATACGTAAATGGATACATAGCACAGACTACTAAGAGGATACTACGCATCAGACAGGAATCTTAGAACCTCCGATAGGAGTAATAGTGTTCTGTGGAACAACCAATACGGAACAAGTAGTTTAGAGTTTGACTTTTGTTTACTTCTAATTTTGAGGTATCAGGCAAAAGTACATCATTGATAAAGCCTACTTACGTTACTCTTGTAAGCTTAAATTTTGTAGTAATAAGGCAAAAGTACATCATTGATAAAGCCTAGTTTCATTCCCATACCTACAGCTATTCACCATTAAAAGTTGACAATTTTAAAATCTTTAGAACTTATAATACAAAAATAAAACAACTTATATATTAGTTATTCAAGTTTTTATTTATTTCTTTTTAAATTATTTATAAACTTTATCTAGCATTTGCGGCAATTGGTTACGTTATTGTAATCTCACAATATCAAATTCTTTTAAGATTTTAATAACGTTACACCAGTTCCATTTCCGTTCCAATATTTGGATTTAATTTCCATATGCTTTTTTTTTAAATTTCATAAGAATTTGGTTTCACTTCCAAATATTAGTTTGTTTCTTTTACAACGGTTGAAATATACCTCACTGCAAATTCTGAGGGATAGGTTGATTTTTGATTTTATTTTAAGTATCTATACTCTCTGTGAGAAATCCATTGGTGGACTGACGACTGACTCTTTTAAAGGACGCAATACACTCCTTGTCCTCTTTATTAACAAATCTCATTACCTCTAATTTTTTTATGGAATTAGTCAAAAGGGTTTCGTGCTCTGATGAATTCGTTACAGCTTGCTTTAAGGGCTTCACTTTGTTTCTCCGTCTAAGAGCTGTTTCCTTACATGAATCAAATAAGTCCTCGAAAAATGACAAAGCTTCTGAAGTATTTTTGACGTCGAGTTTACAGGTTTTCTATCAGCTTAGCGAGCTGTAACATAAAAATAAATATAATGTTAGCCATAGAAACCCTAAATTAATGTTATTTGTTTCTCTTTTATTCTTATATATTTTTTTACTTTTTATAAGCCAGTGCTTGACCACAATCCCACCTGGTGGTATGTGGTGATGCAGCCTTAGATAGTAAATCGCACTGTCTTAGCGTAACAAAACCCTATTCACTCTTGCCTTGAAGACGCCCAGATTGTATTCGGATGGAAAGATAGACGCTGGCAAATTATTCCACTCCTTTGCTGTACGCATTAAAAAATTCGAAGTAAACCGTTTGGTTCTAATGCGTGGAATATCAACAACAAAGGGGTAAAGACCCGCCGACCACCTGGTCGTCCGATGGTTAAAAGGAGAAGGAGGAATTAAAGCGTGCAATTCCTACGCACACTGCGAAATGCATCCTATAGAATACTGAGAGGCTGGCTACTCTGTGCCTGTGCTTGAGGCTGACAAAGTTGGTTAATTCATGAAATGTTATATTCTTTATAATATATCTTAATATATATAAATTACGTGTCACTTTGTTCGTCCGCGATAGACTCCTAAACTACTTAACCGATTTTAATCAAATTTGCACATCGTGTGCACATTGGCCCAACTTGAGAAATAGGATAGTGTTTTTTTCTCATGAGTGCCCCACAATTTTTTTTTGCGAATTTAAGAATTTTTAATAGGACATGACATAGGGTCGTCGAAAAGGGCAGAACAAGGTTTGCCTGGCAAGCTAGTTCTTTATAATAATGTCCTCCGGATCAAATTTCGGTCATGGTGGCCTGCCTCAACTAGCCATCGGCGCAGAACAGGATTATATTGCCTAAATCTATGCGCAAGTACAGGTGCACTCTCTATTTCCTCACTCTCAATCCGATGGAACAGTAAACTGACACGACCGGAGAGAGACCAGGCGCAGGATCAACGCCTTTACGAGTTTTCCGAGGCATGGTGGTAAGACACTGCCAACTTCTTGACTCCAGGCAGCTACTGAAGATTTCTTGACAGAAAACTCAATAATTGGTTTTTGGCCCGACCTGAGATCAATCCCAGGACCTCATGATCAGCAGTCGCACTCCTACAACCACTAGACCAACAAAGCAGTCAATCCTACATAATACAGCTTATAAGTATCCATGTACCCTTATATAAAAATAATCTCCTTCTCTATAGTTTTTCCTGGAACAGATCTCTGTTTAGTATTAAGGCCCGCTAATTGTACATTTAGTATATAGTTTGTTGTCAGTGTTTATGTAATATAATATTGTATGCAATAAAAAGTATAAAAAAGTAAAATAAATATCAGCTTTCTACATTTATATCCTCTGCTGGATTTAGGACTTTATAAATCAGTGAATATTTTTCCATTGGTAGGCGCACATCTGTAAGCAAATCGTAAGACGGCCCCCCACTAAGGTGATGACCTGATAAGACATGCAGGAATGTGATGTGTGCACATGGGTGAGTTCTGTGTATAACGACATTTCAGGTGAGGCCTATGTTCAGCAGTGGACTTTTGAAGAGGCTATAATAATGAAGATGATACAATATTTCCATGTGCCTATAGCCACAATACACTCTCCATCATCTAGTTGTGAGATTTTTGGTTCAGCAAACGTAAATGGATTACCTACAGAAGTAGATTGCACTATTTATTAGTAAGCAGGGCTCACTTCATGCAGGTGATGTTGGAATTTGGTAAAGTTTGATAGATTTCCCCATATTGTAAATTAAAATAAAATAATATTTAGATCAACAGACTTACAAAATTGTGATGTGTATGCCAAGGCTCCTGCAACAGTTTTGCTTAACACACAACTGCAGTTTCTCACCTGAAAAACCAAATGTTAATATTAATTAATTTGGCTTTATTCCAAAGATGTATTCTATTGTACGTATATATTTATTTTCTTACATTGGTAAGCTTACCTTCATTTTTTTATTTTCTGAGGAATGACATGTTCATCATTTAACTTATGCGGCAAATATATTTCTGCATGTTTGCAGTCTGTTAGATAAACATCTACAATATCATCCCATTTTGATGTTTTCCCATTCAATACTATATTTTTGTCAAGAAAATTATTTCTTAGACCATTAATGAGGTGAGGAGGATCAAATATGATATTAAATCTTTTGACTTCTTGTGATTGTGTCATCTGAAATGAAAACAAAAATTTGGTTAATAGGCAATCAATAGTATAAAAATACATTACTAATAATTTTAGCACTTTATTAAAAACTTTTTGTGGTTTTAAACCTTTCATTTAATTATCTTACCAGTATTTTCATTTGCCAATATTTGCGTTTTTTCTTGTCTTTCTTCAACTTATTAATGGCTGACTGAATTGATGTTCCCTGATCTGATACCAGAGCCACAGGAATTAATCCAGTTATTATTCTCTTCTATATTTTTTAATATAAGTGCAGGTCTAGTTCCTGACAAAAATAAAAGGCAATAGGCTGTTGCCATTTGTGTAGAGTACCTCAAATGTGGAACATTAAGGCATGATCGGCATAGTCACAGTAACTGTGACTCTGAGTAGACAGTAACTCTAAGTCCACAGATATTGTCATTGTATTTGTCATATGTAGGACCTGGCTCTATCGAAACTTCACCAAATATTAGCGACCAATATTTTTTCGATTCTTGCCTATTTGCAACCTAGGAATAAAAACGTAAGGTAATTAACTGAACATAATAATATACTATTTGTGAAGAATTTATGAAGATTTTTACAATTATTATATTTACCAGTTTTGTCACGATGTAGACACTGCTGTTTGTCCTATCATTTTAAAATGTTTATAGATGGATGGTGGTTCATTGATATCTGGAGACAAATATGTATACTTTTTATAGTTAACAGTGAACAGCAGGCCCATGCCCTAAATTTTATGCCATCAAAATGATAGTCACTTGGTAGCACATTGTGTGGTATACTACATAGCTTTTTTAAGAGCATGAAAACACAATGTATCTAGCAAATAATACAAATGATATTAAATTAGATCGTTTAGTGTGATTGCCAAGTCAATCTATTTATTTAAAACATAAAAGGTTTATAATATTGATATGGCCAACATAAGATGTTAGGTTGGCTAATTACGCAATAACTTAAGACAGAAGGGCCCTAAGTAAGTAAGGACTGAATAAATTAACCGACTTGGTTCACACAACTTTTTACGGTAGAAGAACTGAGTTACAAGATTTGGTTTCTTTTACATGTTATGTTTTTGATGGCATCTCATTTCTTTTTGTATATAGCCCTACTTTTTTCCTTTCCGGTACCATCTACTTCTTGAATACCAACAAAGTACCTATCTACACCTATTATTCCATTATATTATACATATACAGGTACACTGATTGTTTTACTGCAAATGTTATTTTGTAATCCTTTATTTATATGGGATTACAAAGTTATTTATGCAGTTAATGTATCTAGAAAACTGGACCAAAATTGCAAAAAATTTAAATTTTTATAAAAAAATAAGTTATATAAGATACTTTCTTATTCAGAGAAACAATCTTGATCTAAAGATGTTACTGACTTAAGACTAACAAATATTAGTTGATAATGTCTTAAAATTGTTTACTTAAATATCAGAAAATTACAAAGCTGCTTTACTTTCTATAATACAAAGACTTAGGTGACACTTATAGTGGTTGTTGCTAAATAAATAATTTTACTATACTTAAAAACATTTTAGAACACTGACTATTCATTTCAAACAGTTATTATTTTATCTTTTTGTAGACTTTTTTGTTAATTTATTGTTATAAAAGACTTAGTCGCTAAGCTACCACATCATCCCATTCTGACTACAATTACTTAATCACTACAATCAAATACAAAATGTATCAAAGTAACAATGGTTATGTGCATTCTGACTACAATTACTTACAATCAAATACAAAATTTATTAAAGTAACAATGGTTATGTGCAATAAACACAAGTATAAATATTCACACCTGAGGAATAAGCGGAACTATAAATAGTCACACCTATTCCCTACACAGAAACAAGTCTGCTAGCTTGACCAGCATTTTAGCCTCCTTTGACATTGGATAAGCCAAAATACTGTTCAAGGTGCCAAAGTGAAAATTCCTATCACTACCAAAACATTCTCATTGCTTCATTCAAGACACATTCCATCAAAATATGTTGGAAATTTTGAACTATTCCGCATATGACTACTCTAAGGTAGACTGGTAGATAATGCCTCAGGCATTAAGTCCGTCTATATACATCTAATGTGTATATGAAGTTAAATAAATAAATATGTCACGATTTGGTGTTGGCACATTTTTCATTAAAAAAGCAAACTTGTTCGATGGAATATGTAATCCAAGAATAGGTCTTATGTAGTTTCTTTTTAGTGGACAATTATCTATTCACAAATTACAGGTTATTTGTGGCTGAATTGTTCAATACCAGATACTCTTCAACAGACTGACAGTTACATGTAATAACTTGGCAGATGGCAACCTTTGAATAATAATTTTGATATTGCAATTTTAAGATCGATTTTATTATATCATAGGCAATCTGTTCACCTCTCACTTGAGAGGCACAGCCACATCCTATAAAAACATCAATACATAATGGAATTTAGTTAGATAATAAAAATTAGGAAAGAATTATTTCAGTGATATTGACAGATTATTCTGCAAGAGCCTTACAATTGTGATGGAGAGTTATGCAGAATTATACTAAAAATACAGGATCAAGCAAATGTCCCTAATAGAAAAATAAGTAGATTACCATAGTTGTCCATTTCCAGAGCAGGTATTCCAGTATTTATTTTGTCAGCCGTAGATAAGGTGGTAAGGCAAAATGGTGAAGAAGCAAACTACCGGTAACAAATCTCGACCCGAAGTGCTTATGACCATTGATTTATATGTTACACTAGATAAGTAATTTCCGCGCCAAAGCGTTGTCACTTCACATAAGGCCACAGCCTTATACTCAGCGAACGTCGGTTCAGTGTTCAAGGTGACGCCGTCCGAGTTAAGCCGAACGATTCACAACAAAAAATGGGTAAATGCGTAGTGAAAGAATGCGTTTCAAGGTCACAAAAACATAATAAATCAAGCGGAATCACTTTCCATACGTAAGTTTTAATTTATATATTCATATTAACGTTTAAAACACTAAAAAATTAAATAAAATATCGAATATTGCAATTTAGGTTCAATGTTGCCACTTTTCCGCCTTTGTGATTTTTCCACATTAATGGGAGACTGTATAATTTATGGAATAAGTTAATTTTGTTTTAAAATAAACAAGTAAAATTGATTGCTTAAAAATAAAAACTATGTTTCAACCTTTATACAAAATAATTATTCTTATTTTAGTTTATTCATGAATGGTCTATTAATTATATTTTATTATTTTATATTATATTAATAAATTTGCAGTGTACCTAAAGATGCAGCACGCCGTAAGAAGTGGGTGGAAATAATAAGGTTGTTAAGAAAGGAGACTGACTGGGTGCCTTCTAAATCTACTGTCATTTGTTCTAAGCACTTCCGGAATCAAGACATACTTGAACCAAAAAGCGATTGCGGCCGTGTTCATTTGTCTAACGAAGCAATTCCAATGATTGTAGTAAGTAAATGTTTAATAAGGTAGTTAATTCATATTGTCACAACATAGGTAATATTTGTCAAAAATACCTTTTCTTAAACTCAATATTCACTCATTCAAACACACACACACACACACACACACACACACACACACACACGTTGTGCACACGACTAATGCTTTTTCTCATTCCTTGATTTTCGTTTACTGCATGTTAGTTAATTGTTAACCAAATTTTATTGAAAGCACTGGTTTGTACAGGTACTGGTTTCTCACATATACAGTTATTACAACTAGTTTAGAAGCCAGGGTTCCATTTAAATTGTTAAAAGATTTGTGGCAAATAAATAATTTATTTATTTATTTAAAACTTTTATAGCAATGTGTAATGCAAACTAAATGTTTTTATCTTAGTTATCAGGTTAATCATAATGCTATTTTGACTACAATAATTAATGGATATTTTTCAGGACGAACCTCATTTTGAAAAGCCGGTAGAACTTTTAATAGAAGAAAATATGGATTTTGATGTTATGGAAACCGATGAAGAGATAGATGAAATAACTGAAACACCGCGAAAGCACAAAATGAGAAAAATAATTCACCGTTTGAAAATTGTATCCACACGAAGACTAAATAAAATAAAAAATATATGATTTCACAACTTATGCATATTCAACACAGATCTCGCTTAAGAAACCTAAAATTGTTTTTTTTATTTGCTTTATTTTTTGTTTGATTTATTAGTACAATAAAAATAATATATAAAAACATATTTTATTTCATTACTTATGCTTACTTCTGTTCATCTAATAAGAAAATATACAAATTTAAAATAAAAACAATTTACTGCAACTTTAAAAAAAAAACTCCTTTATATTGCTCATTTTGGGTAAAATTTCATAAAGTATGCAACACCAACCCGCCACTGCATGTTTGTGTGTCTATCTTTATCTAATCTTAGGGACGATATTGTTTTCCGCGACTTGTGTAAGTGAGACAGATATATGTTTACTTAAAAATTTTAATATTTTTAATAAAACTATTGTTCATTTAAATAAACAGAAGGCTATACCTAAAGACCTACTTCGTATATCTGACACTCCTCAAAATTCTGTTGAGCATATCAACAACTTTTTCGCTAATATTGGGGAAAATTTAGCAAATAAATTAGTTAATGTACGTACAAGTGACCAAAGAACGGTATCTAACTCGAATGCACCCTCTCCTGCAAATTCCATGACTATGCTTGAAGCTACCTGTGAAGAAATTAAAGCCATCATTATAGGGCTTAAAAATGACAGCGCTACTGGTTGGGACGGTATATCCAACAAACTTTTAAAAATTTGCAACAATCATATAGTACCCGTCTTAACACATATAGTGAACCTATGCTTAACTACAGGTGTATTTCCACAAATATTTAAAATATCGATTATCCATCCTATACATAAATCTGGCCCAAGAGACTGCATCAACAATTACCGTCCTATCTCAGTATTGCCAGCCCTATCAAAAGTTATAGAAAAGGTAATAAATAAAAGATTAATATGTTTTTTGGAAAAGAATGATCTTCTATCAAGCAATCAATATGGTTTTAGAGCTGGCCAGTGTACTTCTGATGCAGTTACTGGATTATCAGATTATCTTGCTCAGCAAATCGATAAGAAAAATAAATGTATAGGTGTATTCTTAGATCTAGCAAAAGCCTTCGATACAGTCTCTGCATCCATACTTCTAGATAAAATGCATAAAATAGGTATACGCGGGAAACCGTTATGTGTGTTTGAAAGTTATATTTCTCACAGAAGACAAAGGGTAAAGGTTGGTGACCTGACTAGTCTAGATTCTCCCATCACTTATGGCGTGCCACAAGGCAGCGTCCTCGGCCCTAGTCTCTTCCTAATATACATAAACGAATTATGTAATCTTAATTTGAATAACTGTAAGATTTTTACATTTGCCGATGATACAGTACTAGTTTTTCATGGTAAAACTTGGGAGGAAACTAGAATCAAGGCTGAAATGGGATTGCAACAGGCAACGCAATGGCTTCAAAAAAACATACTGACACTAAACGCATCGAAAACAAAGTTTATTACTTTTGGTATAGCACAAAATAGCATTCCCAGTGAAATACACATTAAAGCCCATACTTGTAATAATATTCATCCACATATAACACCATGCCAGTGTACAGTACTAGAACGTACAACCACAATAAAGTACCTTGGCGTAATTCTGGATCAAACTCTAACGTGGATACCACAAATTAAAATGATATCAGAAAAAATTCGCAAACTGATTTATATTTTCAAAACATTGCGGCATGTTGCTGACAATGAACTTTTAAAATCAGTCTACTATGCCATGGCCCAATCCGTAATATCATATTGCATAAGAGCGTGGGGAGGTGCTAAAAAATCTCATATAATAAGAGTGGAAAGGGCCCAACGCGCGTTACTTAAGGTTATGACTTTTAAGCCATACCGATTTCCCACTGCTGAATTGTATACAATGTGCGATGTGCTGACGGTAAGACAACTGTACGTAGTTGATACTATCTTATCCCAACATAAGAAAGTCTCTTACGACCCAAAACAACCCCAAATGCGAAGGAAGGACAGAGTGTGTCCTAATATTCCCTTTAGGACTCACTTTATTAAAAAGTTTCAATGTTTTATTGGTCCTTTTCTATATAATAAAATTAACCGAATGATTAATATACATCCACTTAATAAATACAATTGCAAAAAAAAGTTGACAGTTTGGCTTAAATCACAAACTTATGACGACATTGAAGAGCTATTTACAATAAAAAAATGAGCTGAGTCCTAAAATTTAAACTTAAATTAAAATAAAACAATATCAAATAGTTATAAGCACCTACTAACACTTTATTAAAAAGTAGTAATTTGTAAAACGTTTAAGTGTATATTCTATGTTCATATACTTAAAGGAAGAAACTAGCATTTAAGACACAGGCTTGGCCTAGTTTAAATGCTAGCAATTTTTATCTTATAGTGTACACTTTTCGTTCCAATGTTTCAAATATTAAGATTTACTCAATTGAAATTAAAATTTCAATTTTGTACTATTAAATACACAACATAAATAATTACATTCTTAATAATGTTCACAGTTTTAGTGGTGAAACTTGTTTCTTGTTCGAATGAAACTACATCTTATGCATTCAAGTTTTTATTGTTTTAAAATGTTTGTTCTACCCGAAACTTTAATCTTAAGATTAGATTATAAGTGTGTACCATATTTTGTTTATCAATAAACATTATTATTATTATTATGGGGTATCTATATAGTTTTCTCATCTGGTTGGGTTCTATAAATATATAATTATAAATGAAAGTGAAAAGATAAATATACATAAATATCAATAACATAAAATAAATATAAAAATACATAAATAAATAAAAGCCCAACCAGATGGAGGCCCTCGGCAGGGGAGACCAAACGGCCGAGGGTTAGGGGGAAAGGGAAAGAAACCGGCGGACGATGCGGGCGGTATCGATGAGCACCGCCTTCTGCATTTGAGCCCGGAGCGGTCCGCCACGTAGTCCCAGTCGCCTCAGATGACCCGAGAGGCTGACTGGGATTAGCCCGTTTGCAGAGACGACTACAGGAATAATTTCAGTCGGCAGACCACCCCACATGTCGGTCACCTCGTGAGCCAGCTCCAGATATTTTGTTTGCTTGTCTGTTTCGGCTTTCACGAGGTTCTCGTCATACGGAATGGTAATGTCGACCAAAAATATCCTTGACTGTGCCCGGTCCATCAGCACAATATCAGGCTTATTCGCAAGAATAGTCCTGTCTGTGATGATGGCTCGGTCCCAATAGAGCCTGGCGCGATCATTTTCGAGCACGGCTTCCGGCAAGTACTTGTAATACGGCAATTTCCGATCAACGAGACCGTATTTCAGAGCGAGCTCCTGGTGAAGAATTCTGGCTACTAGGTTGTGCCTGTGCAAGTACTCAGAGTTAGAAAGCGCCGAACAACCGGAGATAACATGCCTAAGTGACTCACCGGGATGGCGACAAGCTCGACAGATGTCCACGGTGCCATCCTTTAGGATGTATCTCCGATAGTTGTTGGTCTTAATAACCTGGTCCTGTATTGCACAGACAAAACCCTCGGTTTCCCCGAAGAGATCACCAAAGCGTAGCCAGTGGAGGGAGGCTACTGTGTCTACGAAAGGCTCATGTAGAGCCTTGTAGAACCTCCCGTGGAGCTCCTTCTCCTTCCACACGGTCTCCCGGTCGGAAATTGTCTGCACTGCCGGGTCTTGCCATTGCTCGTTGGCTAAGGATAGAGGGGTAAGTCCTTTATCACAAGAAATGACGTCCTTATAGAATGGATCATCCGATCTCGCCAGGAAGTAATTACGGAGGCTGCACACTTCGCGATTATGCATGGTGAGCGCGCTCAAGAAGCCACGCCCACCATGCTTTCGCGGCAAGTACAGCCTCATTACCGACGATCTCGGATGATGCATCCTGTGGGACGTCATGGTAGTGCGGACTTTTCTATCCAGGGCGTTAAGTTCAGTCTGAGTCCACCTGAGTATGCCAAAGGTATACATGAGGACAGGCATGACCCAGCCGTTATATGCGTGTGTCTTATTCACACCGGACAAAAGGCTGTTAAGCACTTTGGTCAAGCGTGCATAAAACACGTCGCAAACTGACTGTTTCATACCAGCCTCATCGATACCGATGTTCTGTGACATACCCAGGTATCGGTATGTTTCAGCCTCGGAAAGGGTCCTTAAGTTGAAGGGCATAGATAAGTCTATGCCCTCAGAGTTAGCAACCCTTCCCCTTTCAACATGGAGGACCGCACACTTATCCGTTCCCAGCTCCATTCCAATAGAATTGCTAAATTCACAAGTGATGTTTAGCAATTCCATAAGATGGGAGCGACTGGAGGCGAATAACTTGAGGTCGTCCATATAGAAAAGGTGGGTCACTTTTGTACCTCCTTTCCGAAGCTGAAATCCCCTCCCGGAGCCCTCCAGTAAAGTACTGAGAGGGTTCAGGGAGAGGCAGAACCAGATTGGACTCAGACAATCGCCCTGGAAGATACCCCTTCTTATCCTTATGTGGTTCTCCGCAGCCATCATCCGCTCACCCAGATGACAAAGGATCGTACTCCATTGCCCCATACACTGCTCGAGGAAGTCTCTCACTGTACAGTCTATCTTGTACAGCTCGAGGACTCTCTTTAGCCATGTATGGGGCACCGAGTCGAATGCCTTTCTGTAGTCTATCCAGGCGGCGGAGAAATTCCGACGGTTGCGTTTCACCACTTTGCCAATGACCGCGTCAATGAGGAGTGGTTCCTTAGTTCCACGACCACCGCCCCGACATCCAT
Source organism: Parnassius smintheus behrii (assembly GCA_036936625.1). Classification (NCBI taxonomy): domain Eukaryota; kingdom Metazoa; phylum Arthropoda; class Insecta; order Lepidoptera; family Papilionidae; genus Parnassius; species Parnassius smintheus. Next base: position 9,091,770 of record JAUPFT010000031.1, read on the forward strand.
TTTGAGCGCGCGACATCACCTGATTTGATTCCAGGTGACGAGTGATTCTCGCGCTCAAAATGGATGTTAGTGTCTTGTATATGGTCGGCAGACACGTGATGGGGCGGTATTTGCTCGGGTCTGTGGTAACCTGGTTTTTAGGAACCAAATGAGTGATCCCAGTAGTGAAGAGGCTAGGGAGCGACTTCTGGTTGAGAGCCTCTTGAAACTGACGGGCGAGCACAGCGTGACACACCATGAACCCCTTCAGCCAGTAGTGATGCAGTCCGTCGAGTCCCGGGCTTTTCCAGTTCGGGGCTCTACGGACCGCCTCAGCTACGTCATCCGGCGTTATGATGACGGGGTCCATGGGCGTAATACTCGCACACTGACTCGCCACAACTTCCGTCCAAGGGCCCTCGCTGTGGTTTACGGGCTCTGACCACAGGCCACGCCAAAATGCGACAGTGTTAGCCTGATCCGGTCCTGGGCCCGCTCCACATACCTCTGGTCGCTCCAATGATTTGTAGAGCCTCTTCTGATCACTCTGGAAGAGACGATTTTGGTTGAACCGCCTTGACCTCTCGGTAAATCGGCGAATCCGCTTCCCCCAAGCAGCAATCTTTTGCTTCAGGTCGTCTATGCGCTCCGTTAGTTTTTGCGTGATGTCCGGCTGGGACAAACTGATATTTGTCCCAGCAAACGCCATTCTAACGGTGCGCACAACCCTCGGTCTATTATTACCCGACCTGAAGCTTATCAGTCTGCCGATAAGGGCCCTTGCCTTTGCGATACGGTCCTCAATTCTTTTTCTCCAGGCTGGGATGGCGCTACTTTGTTTAGTAGCGCGTCCAGCCATGGGAAGTTTGGCGCCAATAATACGGCAAGCTGCCACTGCGGCGACAAAAAGAACTGAGTCCGTCTCGCAAAGGTCCCGGCTGGCTTCCAAATAGGTTACCAGCATTGGGTTAAGAGCCCTCACGACAGCCCGATTTCGCTTGCTTAGGGGTATGCGGGGAAGTCGCGGTCGATTTTCGAGAGGCATGCTGCGCGTTTCCAAAATCGCCTCTTCCAATATACTCCTCATTTGCTCTAGTTCGTGGGAGACCATTTCATCATCGTCTGAATCAACCACAACTGGAAGATCCATGGCGGCTTCTACGCGTGGCAGCTGGTCTGTCGCCTGAGGAGCCGCATCCCCAGCCGTAGCCAATTCATTCGATGAGGGAATAGCCTCACGTCGTAGTCGTTCGAGCTCGGCATCATCAAATATTTTCGAGCGCATGATGTACCGAACTCGGTCTGCCAGGTTTTGTTCCGTGACGGGAATAGACGGCTCCAGCTCAGCAAAAAAGCAGTGCATCCGAGCCCGATACGCTATCCCCGCAGTTTCTTCCCCTTTCGCCCTATAGTACGCCCGCAATGCGTTTGCGTTCATATCCCTTGTCCAACGCATGCGGCGCACTCCACCAGCGGCGGATGCCGCTTGCCGAGTCCGAGAGGACCCTGCCGACATCAAGCCGTCTGGTGGGGATGATGGATGCGGGGGGCTGTTAGGTGATATTGCAGCTCCTCGCGCTCGGCTGGCGGCCCGCATGCTGCCGCGTCCAGCGCCAGCTCCAGACGCGCCCCGGCGACCCCCAGGCAGCGGCCCTATACTCTTTCTGCTTAAATCCATCATCCTATTTACCACCTTGTTATTATTATTATTATTATGATTTCAAAGCTACGTCGTCGCATTTGGATAGTGGTTACACTTTGTTCGACGCGCGGCAATGTGGTTTGCTCCTCTAGTCTTGTATAACTCAATGCTTATGACACACAAAAAATTATGTAGCTCTTCTGCATTGAGCTGCTTTTTTCACAATTTATTTTTTCCACAGACTTGAGTCTTAGCTCAGTCTTTGGAAAACAATGTAATTTACATTATGACGCTTGCTTTTGCAATGCGAAACACAACAAGCATTCTTCATGATGAGTACACAATTTTTAACGTGAGAGGATAAGCATGGAGTTTTAACACTTCAAAGTAATTTCATTCGATCAAATCATAATTTCCAAAACTCCAACAAACTGTAATGAAATTGAAAATTTGAAATAATGAATACAGACTACAGAGTATCTTTGTATAAACCACAGAGTACTTTTTATAAATAGGAAGTATAAACTGAAAATAATGAAAGTAGTATCCTGTTCCTATACTATATCCTCTTAATGGTCTCTGTTCTCTGTGAATAAAAGTTATGGAAGTTTGGAACTCAATCTGTGGTAATAAGAAATGTCATTTTCTAAACCACCGGTTTGAATCTATGGTTGAAAATAAGGGCTAATTTTACTGTTCTAAGATTCTATGCCGTGATACATAGGTAATAAACTAGTAATGTAACGTAAACGTAAATAAAACCACAGATATTTTTTTATGAAACACCCAAAATACCATAGATAAATAGATATGTAGCTAGCAAGCAAGCACATAGAGATAATAAGAAAGCATCGATTTTTTTATTAACTAGCTTTACGGCTTTGGGTTCTAGCCCTTCTGAGCCTATCATTTCCTTCGGAATCTTCATTTTATATTCTTTTTCTACACAATATGCTGATGCGTCACATTGCGAAGCCCTTGGGAGATTTTGACGACAGCTCAACCTAGCGGACAGTTGATGATGACAGCCACTCAAGTTCATAAGCCGCTCAAACGATCAAAATAACTTGAGGTTTATATCGACATCAAAGCACTTGTTTCGTCGTTTTCTCTAATAATTCACATGCGAGGACATTAATTCACAAAATCGCATCACTTTTACGAATCAAAATCCATTATTCAAGCGACAAAACAGGAGCGACAATCCGTCTACGGCACTGACCTCTATGTCTTGTACATATAGAGGTCAGACTGCCGTCAGCAAGCTATATTGTTGTCACAAACTAATAAGAGTTGAATGCCGTTATCCAACAAAAACATATTTCGAGGTTAAGGACAAAAAGTGCGGAAATATGAAAAATGGATGCCGTTTCACAACTATAACTTATATGCGGGAGTTATCGATATCAAAAAGTAGATCTAGTTTTGCGCTTTTAATCTTAACAAAAATAGGAGTTTGCGTTTTAGCTTAGTGTTAGTGGTTGCATAAGCTGTAAGTTATAGTTTACAGCTTATGCAACCACGACTATAATGGCCGCTAAGCCTACCTTAACGGCACTTTAGTATTTTATTTTCATTTCATTTTATTGTAATTAAAAATTCTGAAAAAAAAAACTCTTCATTACTAAACTATAATGCTACGAAATACTTTATCGTTGTTATAGCTTAGCATTATGACTCTGAGAACATACACTATGCTAAACTATTATGCAGCTAAAGCCACTTAGCCGCACTTAAGACTAATGACTTGTAAGGAAATTTTTCCTGCATAAATTTCTTAGGTTGATTACATAGCTTTAATGCCGCTAAATACAAAACATCAAAATTTAACGACTTTCTAGTTTTGAAACTGGAACACGATAGTTGAGGAAATCAAGGAAAATGGTGGTTACCTACAAAAATAAAATAGCTTATTTGAGAATTCAAATCAATCATTTATTGACACAGTCTTATTTAATTTTAACAAATTCACTTTGTGAGGACTTACAACTTGCTTACAATAATTGAAAATGAGATCTTAACAAATAACTAAAAAAGACATAAACACAATCTACGCCTTATATATAATGGTATCTTAAGAAACAAACATAAAATATTTCAAAATGACCTTTTTCAAACTAATTTTGAAATCTTAGAAATAAATAAGAGATATAATTAACAATTTTATTAACAACAAAGTTTTGGTACGCAATAAAATACTTGGGCATATAGAACCTGCCTGCTCTCTATTAATTAAAAATATTTTTTTGATAAAAACACTTTGTGATGACATAGTGCATCAAATCTGTAATAATCTAATTATTTATTAAGCAACTAACGTAGCCCTAAGTGAGGTAATTATTATACGAGCATCAAGGTTTCTCTTATTACTAAAATATCAAAAAATAAATAAATATCAAAAGACCATGAACATGCCACTATGCACCCTCATGGTCCTTTACTGGCAATATTTTCCAGAATATCTGTTTATGGATGGGAAATATGCTGGATAGTTTTCATTAATGTCATATTTCTTGTAGAATCTAATCCTTTTTGCTTCGAGCGGAATTCAACTTTAAAAGTATTGAGATTCTTTAAATACTTGTTATTCACGAATCTCAATGTTTTATATTCGTCATTAAGAGCATCTTGTACATTAGGTCATAATTATTATCTTTATTAATTGAATCGACTGCTTCTTCAAAGTTCCAGAAATCATAAAGTTTACTTTTTTCTTCAAGCCAACTCGAATTGATGATGCTGGGCCCACTCCACACATACAGTACAGTCTTTGACAATCTGGTTACTGACATAATGTGATGTTTCTTTTTTATGCAAAGTGTAAGCTTCACACATTTCGCACTCTTCATTACCCAAACGAGTAAAGTGAATATATTTTTTTTACGTGTTGCCTGTATAGTTCATCTGAAACGATCTTATCTGGGTATTTTTTACAGAAATGTCTATGCATGTTAGTTACACTGATATCACTTGACAAATATAGTCGCAGTGGAGCATGTTAACGCCTGTAGTATGGTTCTGATGGGCTCGGATGGGAACGATTCAACGTACTGAGTCAAAAAATCACGGTCATAAGCAGGTGTTTTCTGGAGCTTTCTACTTTTATCCGTAAATTGGGGATCTATAAAAGAGTTATACAAAAACCTATTGTTTGTTTTAACATAACCTAAGGTAGTAAAAAAAAAGATTTTTCATACCTCAATTCTGGTGTCGTCTTGTTGTGTAAATGTAAAATGTGCATTCACGAATAAATGCCTTACTTGCCACGGCAAATCCCCAATATATTTTATTAATTGCTTCTCGCTGATCTTGATTAATTTTTGTTTTGATTGTGATGTTTCATGATCTAAATTTGGTAAAGCGTCATGGTTCTGAGCAGAAGAAGTTTTAAAATCTTTATTCAAATTATTCAGGATCGATGAGTGCACATATGAATTATAAGTAATTTGCGTATCACAAATATTTCAAAAATATTAGACGTAATCGAATAGGGCCTATTATAGTATAATGTTTCAAAATGCTGTAGCTCAGGTTAAGGAACTTTTATTCCTTCTACTATAGGTCTCAAAGTCAACTTACTCAATTTTGGTGTCTGTACTATGTTTCTTCCCAATTATGTATAAAATGTTTTTGGATTTGGATAAATGTATTGGCGGTAGAGTGGGCGGTGGCATAATAAGTTAAAACACAGGACAGATTAATAAACGGATTTCTGTAGTCAGGTCCCTAAACGAGCCTAGTCCGTTCTTTCTCGATCGAACTTCGGCGGCAAGTTAGCGAGAACGTAAAAACTTGCCCGCACTCACGCTGCCTCCTTTGACTTCTTTGCCTCCTTTGACTTCTGTGCGAAAAACCGACAATCGAGGGAGCGCCAGACAGTAACAGTGGCATGGGCAGTGACAGCGGGAGTAAACTATTTACATAACGCGCTGCCCACTTTCCTGCTCACTTTCCTCGAAAATCGACCAGATGCGAGATAACGGCATTATTGCTTACGGACGGCAGCAGTGGTCTACGGCCAAGTTCCCGCCAAAACTCCAGCAGGCATTAAAGTAATATGTAGGTCATGTAGTATAGAGATAAGGAGGACAATCTCCCGTAGGAGAATAGTTGAAAATGTATCCATCCGTAAGCAGTAAATAACAGTTCAAAAACTCTCCACAACAGCGCTCGAGTAGCTACAGGGTATTGTTACGAGCTTCCCCCCCGAACGGGTTCCCGCCTTGTCGTGGCGGGGGGGCTTAGTAGCCGTGGCTTGGTCTCCCACGGTGAACAAAGAGGAACCCATGTGGCTGGCCCGAGGTGAAGGGCCGGCCTGAGGTGGCCACTCCGAGTGGGCTTGGGGAGCCCACTTTGGATGTGTGCTGGTGGACTGCAGCGAGTGGGGACTCGCGCACCCTCTACCGCTGCAGCCAAGGTGGAGTCGCGGAGGAAGAGGAGTGTTGGTATGGCGATGCGCCACTCGCCCTATCCTTCGCGACTCAAACGGGGCCGCACCGTTGATGCGGTGGTGGTGGGGCTGCGGGGGGAGAAGATTGTCGGTATTGCAAGGCGCCGCTCTCCCTACCCTCCGCAGCTGAATCTTGGTTGGCGGCGGAGCCATAGACCAGATCCGCCGCTGGGGTCGGGAAGGCTAGTACTTCTAAGTGCTCGTTTTTCCTGGCCCTATGGCCTTTGTGCATCGGACGCGAGGGCGTCTGTTGCACAGACGTAATTGGAGGCCGTGGAGGAAGGCGCGCCATGTGTTCTGGTGCGCCTTACCTGGGAAGGAGAACGGGGAGGAATTTTCCTCTCCCGAGGAGGTGCTGCCATGGGGCGGCAGGCGCTAGTAGGGCCGCGGATGTGTGCGAAAGCGTTCCCGTAGCCCTGCCAATATGCGACAAAGGTGGAACACCATGGGGTTTTAGTCGGTGCGAGTCCGACATAACCCATCCTTGCCCCCGCGAGGCGGGTATGCGTAAGCATTTACCCATGAAGAAAAAAAAAGGGTATTGTTACGAGCTTAGGGTTCGTGACAATAAAAACTGCCGATTGAATTACCAAAGTTGACACTTTATTACTGAACACCAATTAAAACTTAAATCACACTAATAATTAATCACACTTAACACTTTAATTCACTTAATTTCGCTCCGAAAGCTTCGCTCGTATTGCCAATTCAATACTGCCCCGGTCATGATCCCAAACGGCCTTATATACCTTTGGCCTTTTCCACCGAAACATCTAGAATGTTCCAGCAAATACCGGTCCCAACCGACTAGATGAAGAAAATCCGAGTGTGGAGTTATCCAGAAAGCTTAGTTCCTCTGTCCGATAATAGATGGCGCTAGTGGGTCATTGTAGAAGCGTGCTCGTCGCGACCCCTGCCAGCCCTTTTCAGGGCTGCAATTCTACACAGCTGCGCACCCATGCGAACGGGGGTTAGGGCGTCCCCCCAAGGCGACGCACACCAGCTCGTCCCCGTTGGTGTGGAATGCAGCGCGCAAAGCGGCGATGGGGACCGCCACCCGTCACGCACAGCCCGACACGGCGGAAGGTGGAGGACGGAGTGCAGAGTTGGCACGTGGAATGTTAGAGGGGGCATGAGAGATAAGACGAATGAGTTGATCGAAATAATGAAAGAAAGAGAATTAGATGTCGTGTGTATGTCGGAGACCAAACGGAAAGGCAGTGGTACTGAAGAGCTCCCTGGCGGGACGTTAGCTATATGGTCCGGAGTCCCGGAAAGCGAGAACGCCTGCCAGGGAGTGGGAGTGCTGTTGTCGTCCCGGTTGGTCGATCTTATGACTGAATACAAGGTTGTGAACTCAAGACTTCTCTGGGTTCGCTTCAAAATGGGACTGACGAAGTTATTCCTTTTAGCTGTTTATGCGCCGGTAGCTTCGTCGTCTAGGGCTGAGCTGGAGGAGTTTTGGGAGAATGTAAGAGAAGTTCTAGATTTGGTTAAGGGAAACGAAAGAACTGTTGTATGTGGTGATTTGAATGGATGGGTAGGTATCGCTCGACCAGGATACGAGTCGGTGCTTGGAAAGTTTGGCGATAAAAGGGTTAATGATGCTGGCAAGCTTATACTGGCTGTATGCAAGGAAAAGGGTCTTCTTGTGACAAACACTATGTTTAATCACAGGAAGATCCATATGTACACTAGAGAAAGAAAGAATGAGAGAAGTATGATTGATTTGTTCCTGGTGGATGACCGACTGCGAAAACAGGTGATGGATACACGAGTGTTCAGGGGTGCTGACCTGGGAACGGATCATTATCTAGTAATTACTAGATTTAGGGGTTTGTTCGCGGGTTGGCGCCACCGGACAGCAGTAACAGAACCACAGTCGGTCTGTCGCATCCGAAGCTGGAAGCTTCAGGAAGCGGATACTAGGGACAAATATCACACGAGGGTAGCCGAAAAGCTTGACACCATCGATGGCAGGAAAGAATGTGTGGAGAGAACATGGCAGAACCTTAGGGATGGAATGGTAAGTGCAGCGGAAGAAGTATGTGGTACGACAAAAAGAGGTAGTAGTAAAAGAAGAGATGCATGGTGGAATGATGAAGTGAAAGAAGCTGTAAAAAAGAAGAAAAAAGCATGGTTAGACTACTTGGCCTCTAGTAACGATGAGTATATGAGAGAAAAGATGAAAGAAAGATATAAGCTGCAGAAAGTTCATGCGAAAACATTGATTGAGGAAGTACGTGAAAGGTGTAGATTAGAAGCGGACGAGAGGTTGTCGCACAACTTTAGGGAAAACTCCAAACTCTTCTGGAAAGAGGTTGGAAGGTCCCGGAGTGGTGCGACAGCTTTAAGAATGAACAAAGTGCTTTCGAGAACCAATGACGTCCTCTCAGAAAAATCGGACGTCATGCAGCGATGGAGTGAATTTTATAGAGAATTGTATGCGTGTCATGATCTTAGTGAAGGATCCGGGGGTGACGCCGTGACTGGCACGCCAGACACGGACCTCGATGACACTGAGGTCATCAGCATGAAAGAGATTGAACGTGCGATTCGAAGTTTGAAATGTGGTAAGGCTGCGGGACTAGACAGAGTTACTGCTGAAATGGTCAAGTACGGTGGGCCTCGCGTCTGGGACAGCTTTCATCTGCTGTGCAATTTGTGCTGGCAGACGGGAGATGTCCCGGATGATTGGCGATCCGCGGTCATTGTGCCTTTATATAAAGGTAAAGGTTCACATCTTGACTGCGGGTGCTATCGGGCGATCAGCTTGACCAGTTTAGCAAGTAAAGTTTATTCGAAGGTTTTGACACGCAGGATGCAAGAGAAATCGGAAAGATTTTTATGGGAGGCACAATGCGGATTTAGACCTGGAAGAGGATGCACGGATCAAATGTTTTCTCTCCGCATGATCACGGAGAAGCTTCTGAGTGTTAACCAGAGGATTTTCTGTGCTTTTGTGGATCTGGAGAAAGCATTTGATAAGGTTATAAGGAAGAAAATGTGGGAACTGTTGCCGGGATATGGTGTGGATGGTCGATTGTTAAGGGCTGTGCAGTCACTTTACTATGACTGTAAAGCCTGTGTGCGGGTAGGGCATGACCTGTCACCCATGTTTAGCGTCCAAGCGGGCGTAAAACAGGGTTGTGTCATGTCTTCCTGGCTGTTCATACTGTATCTCGACAGCTGTTTACAGAAGCTGAAAGATAGCTGTTTGGGTGTGAAATTGGGTGACATAAAAGTTAATTGTCTGCTGTATGCTGATGATGCAGTGCTTATTGCACCATCAGAAGCAGAACTGCAGGCATTAGTCACGTGTATGAAAGAGGAATGTGAAATTAAAGGTCTCCGTTTGAATGCTAATAAAACTAAGGTTCTGGTATTTGAAAAGGACGAAGAGAGAACGAAATGTGAAATATGGGTAAATCAGGAATGTCTAGAACAGGTAAATGAAATTGTATACTTGGGGAGTGCTTTCAGCCGGGATGGAAGATGTGATTTAGATGTGGATAGGCGTGTCGCTGCCGGAAACAAAGTCAATGGTGCCCTGAATGCATTAGTAAAAAGGCAAGGCGTGGTGAAAAGTGCACGCCTTGCAATACATAACGCAGTGTTGGTACCGACTTTGTTATATGGCAGCAAAACCTGGGTATGCCAGAAGAAGCATAAAAGCAAGTTGAATGCAGTGGAGATGCGATCTCTTCGTAAAATGTGTGGCGTTACCATAGCCGACCGAAAGCGAAACGAAGAGATTCGCAATATGGCAGGTTTGAAAGATGACCGTATCACAAAAATTGATAGGGGCGTACTCCAATGGTTTGGGCACGTTGAACGAATGAGTGAAGACCGAATGGTGAAGAAAATATATAGAGCGAAAGTAAATATTAAAAGGTGTCGAGGTAGACCGAGACTAACTTTCGAAGACCATGTGAGCAAATTGCTCGAAGAGGGGAGGGTCAAGAGTACTCGGATACCTAGACGTGCATGTATGAAGAAGTTAATGAACCTGAAAGAGGCGAAAGAGGTATGTAGGGATCGTGACACTTGGCGATCTGTTCTCTCTGGCTACCCCGTTAGGGATTGTGCGTGACGATAAGTAAGTAAGTAAGTAAGTAAGTAGTGCCATCAACTGTGGCACTGCCCTCTCCTAAGACATGCTCGTCCCGTGCATAATCAGCCCCATAAAAACACGCCAGTTGATCCACCTGGATGATCTTAGGAGTACCTCTTGCACATTTCTGAAACGGCTCCGCAACGTCAAAGAGTCATTGCTAATGCAAAGTCAGAGCACATAGGCAGAATTGGCGAGAAACTAGTTCGCCTTCCTTCTGGAACCCGTGCATTCTGGTCTCTCACCGAGGCTGTCCAGGGGAATTTCTGTCAGCCATCTCTGCACAGGCAGGACGACTCACTGGCCTATACCGCAAAGGAGAAATCCGATCTTCTAGGCTCTTTCTATGCGTCCAACTCGACTCTCGATGACGGGAGGAGTACGCCGTCAACCATCCCGTGGCGTGAGTGCTCCATACCGAAAGTGCAGTTCATACAGCGCTCGGTTCGCAATGCACTCATCTCCCTGGACATCCACAAGTCGAGTGAGCCTGACGGTATCCCCCAATTGTGCTAAGGACGTGTACTCCAGAGTTGGCACCGGTCTTAACGCGTCTTTTCCTGTACTCTAGGCACTACGCCCTAGGCGTAGTCCCAAAATCATGCAAGACTGCTTTCGTCCACCCGATCCCTAAAAATGGCGACCGCTCAGAACTGTCCAACTACCGGCCTATCGCCATCACCTCCTTGTTCTCCAAAACAAGGGAGTCTATTGTAAACTGCCAGCTCATGAGGTACCTTGAGGATCACCAGCTGATTAATAATCGCCAATACGGTTTTCGCCGTGGTGGATCAGCTGGTGATCTTCTGGTCTACCTAACTCATAGATGGGCGAAGGCAGTAGAGTCCAAGGGGGAGGCATTGGCCGTTAGTTTGGACATTGCGAAGGCCTTCGATCGGATTTGGCACAAAGCGCTTCTTTCGCAGCTCCTTTCCTATGGGCTTCCCGAGAAATTATGCAATTGGATCACCAGCTTTCTTGCAGATCGGAGCATCAAGGTCGTTGTAGACGATGCAAGCTCCGGCTACAAGCATATTAATGCTGGTGTTCCACAAGGCTGCGTGCTACCGCCAACCCTGTTTCTTCTACATATCAATGATATGTTGCAAACCTATAACATTCATTGCTATGAGATGACAGCACAGGTGATGTTCTGTGCCAATATTTTTCGGGAAAACGTCTCTAAGTACCGGGACAAACTTGTGTCTGAAGTCGGGTCTTTGCTGAACAGTCTCGGATCGGAGGCGACTAAATCTAGTCCAGTTTAACCCTCAGAAGACACAAGTTTGCGCGTTAACTGCTAAAAAAACCCCTTTGTCGTATCTCCTCAGTTTCTAGGCACTACCCTTGTTGCCTCAGTCAGTATCGCAATCCTCAGCATCGACATATCGAGTGACGTGCAGTTTCGTGTTCATTTGGAAGAGAAGGCTAAATTGGCCTCTAAAAAGCTTGGCGTGCTCAGCAGAGCGGGACAGTATTTCAGGAATCAATTTAAGTGCTTAATATTTTGCTTTTCAAGTTACTTTTTATATAAATTTTAAAACAGCTATAATTCAAATAGTTATGAATTAAATGAGCACCTACCCTGTGTAGATATAAGATAAGGAACTGTTTGTTAGTGTATGCTCAATTATTATTTGGTCTATATAACATTTGTTTGTTAGGCAAGGCAAACATTTTTTCTAATAGTTTATATAGTCTTTGGAGTTTTGTTTCATTAGTAGCAATGTTATTTATTTCTCATCCAGGGTAAACCTGGCCGTTATATTTTTACAAAATTGTTTTAATTGTATTATATAATAAGAAAGTTATTTGTTTAACATGTAAAGGTTTTCAAATAGTTTTCTCTATTTGGACTGAGATTGGACATTAAGCAAGTCTTTATAAGGCTTATTCACCTACGGGTTCAGTTACAATCTTTGTCAAAATTATTGCGTCACCTAAAGTTTCTGTTGAAATCAATAAAAAAATAGTCAAAATTTTAACCAATTTTCTTTTCATTGATATTATTTTCTTCACAATGTAACCTGAAATGAAATAAGTAAAATAATTAAGTTCTATATTCATATTTTGGGGCTGAATGATACACTTAAATATTAATTTATTATTTAGAATTTTTTTTTATTTTAAACTAAATAATGTAACAAATAAAGTGGTAGGTGCAATAAAAAAGAAATGAAAAATATATAAATATTAACGTTGTATATACATACAATGTTAATATTTATATATCTATACATATAATAAAACAGTAACGAAAAAAAACTGTACATTGAGTATTTTCGAGAAAAAATAAGTGGCTTTTGTTAGAAAAACGTAACTGATGACAAAAAGTGACTTTTTAGAATTTTTGTCTGTTTGTATGTTTGTCTGTTTGTATGTGTGTATGGTACGGCTTCACGCCAAAACTACTGAATAGATTGTTTTGAAATTCAGCAAAAATGTTCTTTGTCAACCAAGGAAGGCTTTAGGCTACATATTATCACGCCGTATGTTATAGGGGGTAAGCATTATTGATTTTAAAAGGTTTTTCTCTGTAATTGAATGCACAAAATAATTAAATGCACAAAATGATATGTTATTAGTTAAAATAAAAATAAAAATTTAACTCTGGGAACATAATAATCACGCTATTTTTATAAAGGAGCGGGGCAGTAATATTATAAATTGCAAGGGAAAGCTGTTTAACAATATGTCGACCGTCAAAAATGTTTACCCCATTAAATGGTGCAAGCTTAAATCCCATAATATTGTTTTGAAAAATCGTAATTTTTGTTTAATTTTTGCACTTTTTAAGTGCATTAGGAAATCCGGGAACTTTACATGTCCTATCTGATTGTATGGAGAGTTTCACACCAATATTACTAAACAGATTGATTGATGGTACAACAAGTTACACTATCATGAAGTCAAGTCAAACTTTTGGTTCTAAGTTATCATCCTATAGAAACGGGGGTTACCTTTGTTGTCTGTGTTGGTTGATTTGTTTAATTTTCCTACGAATAATTATTGTTTTTCTACTATTACGTACTTATTCGATAACTTTCCATTATTTTGAATATCGTTAGTATCGGATTAAGAAGGAATCTAGCTATGCCTTTTATAAAAATATCAAATCTGTCTCGAAACTCAAGGGTTTCTAAGATGCGCAGGTTAGTTAGTAGTAGCAGTAGTTTCTCTCGAACCCACGCAGAGCTTTAACAACGGCTAGGTGCTAACCGTGAGCGTAATGCACTAAGTTTGTCCGCAGAAACTACCACGCAGCGCCAATTACGACTAGAATTTAAACGAGTCCGCACTACTGCTTCTCGATCTCAGGAAAGTGTGGAACAACGAGAAATGCTTTTAGCTATCGATCGGGGTCATCATTCTTTGTCTCGCGTATCCGAAACGGTTACACAGAGGGATCAGAGGTTGAGTTTTCAGAATATCCGCTCTGAGACTGCTCGATCACTTGAGAGCAGTCACGAGCGTGAGATACGACTTGCGCGTGACCGAGAACGTGGGCAAAGCCAAGGGTACAGCTATAGTTATTTGAAGATCTGGAACACCTGTTGTGGAACTCCAAAACCCAGCGACATTATAACATATATAGGAATGACGCCTTAGCAAAAGTTGTTTAATCTGGTGGGCATTTCGTGTTGACTTACAAAAACGAAAGATCTGGAACGTCTCGAATCGTCTCCCACATCACGTTGTTTTCCCGTCCCCGGGCTCTTAGAATTCGAAAACAGACGTTTTAGATCTTCGATTTCGACGACCCCGTTGTCGCTGGCGTAAGCAACATCATCCGCGTACAAAGTCGCGGGCAGCAGCTAGTTTTTCATAAATATGAAATTCCAATAAAGGTAGGTAATAATTATAGTTATGAATAAGTATGTGTTAATGTTTTCAAATAGCTTTCACAAACAAGCCTTTTGAAAATATTCTTTCTTTCTTGAAAATATTTTTTGGAGCTTTCCTGATGTCATCAGGGAAGGAGTTCCAAAAAAGTGTGATTTGAGGATAGATATTGAAATTATTAATTAATTTTTGAATTAGTTCTAAGAATAAACTGAATTCATCACACCTTATTGCTTTTTTCTTCATTTGTTACCTTTTGGCAACATTTGTTTTACCACATTAGCATTCGAATCAATTCCTGAAAACAAACAATATTTACAAGAGGGCCTACTACACGTGTTTGGATTTGCATGTTACATGGCCACATCAGTGTGTCTCGCTTAAAGGTTTATCCCCGCGCCAACAACTGTGGGTGTTAGGGCAGAAAACTCTACGGCTTTCCGCGCCATCCGCGTTCCTCGCTACGAGATATCCATCACGTAGGGTAAGTACCGTATACGTACACCGTACTTACGCCAGTCATTGAGTAGTAAACTTACAGAGAGACAACACTGATGCTTTAGTAACTTTTTCGTAGTAGTTGTAAGTTGCAGTAATCCTATCGATGTTGTTAACGATAATGAGTAATTTTATTTTGGGCCCATCCCTCAAAAGTAAATAATGTTACGACTGATGGTGTTTGTTATAGCGTTCATAGAATGCACAGATTTATTTTTAGACGGTATTTTTAAAATAACTTGGAGTAAAAATATTTTTGATTAAAGATTGGTTGAGTTAGGTGCGTTTAGTTGCTTCTTTTTTATATAAGGCAAGTTCTAAAGAAGTCGGATGCCCAAACAACGCCGCAAATATTTAATCCATCGTCGTATCAGAATAGGCAGACAGTTACGTGGTTTACGTTGTATAGCCATTTTGCAGCTATATTGTGGTTGCAGCACGAATGGGTCGACTCGACCGGGGTAGGACCACGATCTCACAGATTACCAGCGTAACATATTAGCTTAACGGTGCTGTGTTTCGTACGGTGAGTGTAGAAAATCGAAGACCCTTTTTACTGTAAACGAGGCATTCCATCTTAATTCTCAGGGCTGGCAACGCATCTGCATTTTGATTTTTAATTAAATAAAAATGTAGATGTTTATGGACTTCAGCATCCACTTAACATCAGGTGGACTGTGTGCTCGTTTGTCGCCCTTATACTATAAAAAAGGGCAGGAGCAAATAAGAATAAAAATTTGAACGTGAATATTTTTTAAGCAAACGTGAAAATTAAACATGCTGTGTCATTTTTTGATTCAGAACTTTTCAGTAAAATATTTTTTTCAATTGGTATTTATTCATTTGAATACATTTCATTTAGAAATACTAAATTTAGATCATTGTTTAAATCTTAAGGACCTTTGAATTTATTTTAGGAGCCTTGCCGTTCAATAAAAGTATAATTTAAAAATTGAGCTCTGATCACTGTGGATAATTAGTTTCGTTACCTTATGTTCACAAAAAGCATGTAGATAAAAAGTTGTGTTTGTTTCAGTAAATGCACGTCGCTTGGATAAGTTTAGAAGTAACACAGTAAAAGAAAACAAAATTCCATCACTTTCATACCAAAATAATCCTGATTTTTTGTATGGAACTTTATTTAAGCATATTTGCAATGAATTTAATAATAGATACTTTTACTTCTAAAACATTCTCCTTGAACAATCGCAAGGCATTTAATGAATGGGCGACAGTAGGAGTCCATAAAAGTAGACAAAGATTATATGAACTTTACAATGAAAGATCATAGTCATTGTATTTGAGCAACAAAATAAAGACTGCTCCTAATAAAATTAAAATGACATGGAGTATAATTAATAGTGAAACTGGTAAAGTCAAATACCAGTTAAGTTTAAACAATAAATTAATTAAACCAGATCAGGTCGTTGCAATCGTTTTTGAGAAATATTTTACATATATTCCGATCTTAACCACTAAGTAACTGAATTCCTCTCCTGCCATCGCCGAATCATTACTAAAACAAAATGTAAATGCGTGTACAAAGAATTTTAAATTTGATAAAGTGTCATCAAATATTGTAAAGTATTTTAAGACTATTGACATTAAGAAAACCGCCGATCTGTAGGGGATTTTCGTTAAAGTTATTGCATTTATAATAGATACAATCGCACCTCAACTATCTATTATTTTTAATACTAGTATCGAATCTGGCGTGTTTCCTGATTTAATGCATAGTAAAGTAATACGTTTATTTAAATCTGATAGTACATTGGACCTCGGTAATTTTCGATCTATTTCTGTAGTGCCAACACATAGTAAAATTGTGGTGACCATGAAACATTAATCAGGCAACTTCAACACTACGGTATAAGAAGTGATGCTCTTAAATTAATCAAATATGAAATATATTTAAGTAACAGAACGCAAATAGTTGTTGTTAATAGCATGAGTTCTTTCGGGTCGATTGTAGAAATGGGCGTGCCTCAGGGCTCAATTCTCGGCCCCTTTCTGTTTCTTGTATATATTAATGACTTACCTTAAATAGTAGGGGATAACCATGATATAGTATTATTTGCTGATGATACTTCATTAATTTTCTAATTAAAACGACAGTTATTAAATTACGACGAAGTAAATAATGCTATAGCTAATTTAGTTAATTGGTTTAATGTTAATAATTTGCATTTTAATGGAACTAAAACTAAATGTATGAAATTCGTAACTCCGAATGTCAAAAATGTTAATATCTATTAATGTAAGTTTAAATGCGGAGGAGCTGGGTCTTGTTGATATCACCATTTTTCTTGGAATTTCACTAGACGCAAAGCTACAATGGCTCCCCCATATATCAAAACTAACTAGCAGATTTAGTTCCGCAGCATACGCCACCAGTGTTGAAACAGCTAGAATTATTTACTTTAGCCATTTCCATAGCATTATGTAGTATGGTATTTTGCTATGGGGACACGCTACTGACACTGATATTATATTTGTTTTACAGAAGAGGGCCATTAGAGCAATATATTATTTAAAACCAAGAGTCGCTCAGAAAAAAAAATTAAAGAAATTAATATATTAACTCTGGCCTCTCAATACATTTATGAAAATGGTACGTACACAAAAATAAAAGTTGTTTTGTAAAAATAAGTGATATTCATTCTGTAAATACTAGGAACAGACACAAGCTAGTAGTACCAGTTACTCGACTCCACCAAGTCGGTAATTCATTCTTGTTATTATAATACTAAGGAATTTATGGATGATAATAACCCCTGGGAAGGGTGATCGCTACCAAGCTATTTCTAATTTGTTTTGTGTTGTTAATTGTAACATACAAGATTGTAAGCTATTGTTTGAAAAAAAAAATAGTCCCACTGGGTTTCTTGCTGGTTCTTCCCAGGAGGTTTTTTTTTTGCGAACCAGTGGTAAATGAAAAAAGTGCCTTTTAGTAAGTATAGTTTATAATCTATATTGAACACTGACCTCTATATATACAAGTTACGCTATGGAAATCAGTGATATTGATAAAAAAGTTTGTCTCTGTTTCTATTGTATAAAACATCTCAATAAAAAGGATTACAAAGGGAGGACTTAATTATTTTATTAGTATTCTCTCCCAGTAAACCCGGGACGCGTACTACGTGATATAGATGCCAAGAATAAAAAAATAAACGTTACGGTAAATCAGAAAAAGGTATATGGATACGGAGGAGGCGAGAGAGGTGTGTCAGGATCGTGCTAAATGGAAGTCTGTAGTTTCTGCCTACCCCTCTGGGTGACAGGCGTGAGTGTTTATGTATGTATGTAGAAAACAACAACAATATTACATGCTAAACATTACATAATATTAAGCGAGACGACGAACTGTCAAATATTTAATCCATCACAATAAATTACAAATGGGATGCTTAGGATCCATTATCAAACAACCAAATATTGTTTTCAAATCAAAATTTAATTAAGAAAATATCACATTAAAATCAGATAACCATAAGAATTTATAAATAAAAAACCAACAAAACTTAATATAAGGTCCGCGCGTTCTATCTGGGCTTTAACAAAATGGTGACAAAAGGAGTTTGAGGGTGGGCGGTAAATAAAACTAAAGATGCTCGGTTAAAATTACGTAGATAATCAATTATAGTTATTATCGACTAGGATTCGATTTTTTTATGGTTCATCGGTGTGTATATGCAACATATCGTTTTAATCACAGTGATTATGAAGATGTGCTTCAAAGATTTTATTGATAAAATTTAAGTTATATTATTTTGGGGTTACTGAAAGAATTCAATGACCCCACTAGTATCATGTATTTACTATATATTCAAATTGTTTATCGCAATTATTTATAAGATACTATTGTTTTATTAAAATACATAAAGATATTACAAATATAAAATCAGATTATTGTTTGAATTTACACTGACCATCTAAGCTTAGTTTGGCTTTATTCATTAAAGGAACCAAACTTACTGTTTGGTTCCTTTAATGAACTAACCACATGGCGAGTACGACTACAGGAGTAAGACTTTGAATTAATTATTTATAAAAATGGAAAACTGGTCCTAGAAATATGTCCGTTATTTCCAATGTTTCAAGATCTTTACTTACACCGATAAAACCCCGTTGCTCCAATTCTGAAAATAGATAACTATTGATGATCTATTTTTATTATTAGGTATTTTATAATGTATTAATTGTTTAATCGGTACATACCGAGTACTGAAGAAAAACAGCGCGCTGCTATGATATTACGTTTTCCCGGTAGTGTTGGTCCCATAATAACCAGGTTATTAATATGGATTGGTCCTGTCCGCTCCTTTATACAATGCAAGATTTTAATCATCGTTCCCTCGGTTCCCCATTGGTCACTGTAAGCAAAATATTTTTTTAAACCAGAAAAATCTCCGAGAAAAGTGCGGTGTGATTACGCATTTTGTAAATGACTATCTTCAAATTTTGTATCAGTTACATATCATACATATTGGAGAATACGTGATGGGAAGTGGCTATTAAGTCCCACGGACACCTGCAGCCAACTTCATACAAAAAGGCAGGTTATGAGCCACAGCATCAACCTACCATCAGGTGGACTACCTTCTCTTTTGTCACACTTATACTATAAAAATATAGAATGACTCACCGTATAAATCTCTCGGAATCCGTAGACTGTTCAGAGTCGCCTAGTGATACTTTAGTCCTGTCCAGGCTACCCAGAGGCGTTTCAGATTCTTCGGAGGGTTTGTATGATTGCATGTCTGCTATGCCTGCTTCTTGATGCATCGCCTTAACATGTTCAGTTCTTGGAAGCTGTCTATTCTGTGTTATGTTTCCTTTTTCAGCCTCTGTAAATTTAAAGAACAAGTATGCATTGCTGGCCTGAGCTCTTGACCATAGAATAAATAATAGAACTAACTTGACTAAGGAATTGCGAGTCCCTCACTCAATCCTAATAGGGGCCAAAGCTTGTTCAAAAAAGAAACCAGATATATTACGCATTGTTGAGTTAGCCCTGTCTATATATGTTGTTAGGATACTTCTTATTTTAACGATCATTATATCACATGTTTCTTTATTTACTCTTCGGTAATAAGTTTGCATTATGATTCACTATAGAAATTGATGATGCTTAAAAAGTCGAAGTATTGATATAAATTTGTCGATACCGTATTTATCTACGACCAATTGTTTTTGAGATCTATCAAAGTTGATTTTAGTATTATTTCATCGAGCATTCGTGTTGTAACCTACAACTAGTGAAGAAAAAATCCATGTTGATCTTTTAAATCTACGTTTATTTGGTTAATCAAGAAGGAAATTTCACAATATTTACCAAATAAATAATAATAATTAATTAATTAATCTTTTAGTTATTAATCTTTTTACAAATTTTATGTACAAATTGGTCAATATACAATCATTCATTACATCTCATCAGAGATGTTATCTCTGTAGAGATGTAATGAGTGATTGTATATTGTAGCAAGTTCAATGCCACAGAACCGAAGACCCTTTCTACATTAATATATCATGAAATTGAACTATTAAAAATACCACTAATTTAAAATAAGCTTTCGGTAAAAATAAAATAAAAACAAAAACTTTTAAATAGAAAAATAAATCAATTAAAACTATCGAAATTAAAATAATACGCACCCAATTGGTAGTATTTACTGATAGATTATTTTCAAAATATGTTTATATATAAAGAAAAAAATATAAAATATTAGTGCCATAGGCTTCTATTCCGTTCACCTGTTACACACTATTTTTTCCAGTATAGTGCGTACACACTCCTGCACTAGCAAGAGTGTATACGCACGCACAGGCACTCTCGACCCTCGCTCTCATTGTTCAATGGGAATCGTGTCGGAATGACACGACCATAGATTACTGTATATATACGACACGACTGAAGAAGAATGTGAACACTAGGGTATCTACGTAAGGATTTCCTTACCGTGAGCAGAAATAGCCGCCTCGTTGACATGGCCCATAGTGCGACGTCTTTTTGCCTGCAACCCATACATACGTATATTATCGATAGATATAATTTTTTTTATATATTAGGGATGATGAACGGCCATACAGTCCCCCTGATGGTAATAGATGGGATGCTGTGACCCATAGAAATCTACGTCTATCCTCGATTAGAAATCAAACTGCAGATATGTTGTCACCCCTGAAGATAAAAATGGAATGCCTCATTTCCAGTAAAAACAGTCCTAAGTTCATAAATTTATAGTTATTAAGTAATTTATAGTTAAAAAATTATATTCATTATGCAACTATGTCATTGCTAATTAACGGTCCACAGAAACCGCACATAGCAATATTTTTTATAGCATTGGCAACACAGTCCACCCGATGGGAAGTGGATGCTGTGGCCCATAGACATCCACATTTATCCTCATTTAAGAATCAAAATGCAAACGCGTTGTCACCCCCGCGACTAAGATGGAATGCCTTGATTCCAGTCGTCCAAAACGGTCTCCGGTACTCTACACTCACCGTACGAAACACAGCATTACGCTGCTATTTTACGCTGGTATTCTGTGAGAGTGTGGTACTGCCCCGATCGAGCCGACGAGTTCTTACTAAAACTATAATATAGCTGCAGCGTGACTCTACCACGTCTAAAATCTCTTTTTGACACGTCTGATGTATATTTTCTTATGTATGTTGACCGATTTCCCGGAAACTGCTGAATCCATTTCAACGATTCCCTTTATATTAAATAGCTCATCCAATAGGGTCCATCCATTACAGTCCACTATAGTTAACTGGTGAACATAGGCCTCCACCGTAGATATAGGCTGATTATACCATATATGCCGCGTTTAGCATGCGGGTATTCCTCGTGTTTTGTTTAACAATTCGTCGGAATATTTTATGGACATCCGATAGTATTTAAATATAATATCAGGATAAGCTTGTAATTAGGCTCTTTTTACATAATATTGACCATCTTAAAATCTTAGTGTATTAAGGGGATGCACCCAGTAACAATGCATTCGCAATCATAAAACCCTCATCCATTGCCACGGGCAGAATGTCTGGACTCGATGCCTAGTGTCTTTCAACTGAGCCTTGTTATTTCGAAGAGAAATTAACGTAAGCGTGTGGTGTATTTACAGAATCTTGAATCGATATCCCGAACCGGCTTTTCGAAACGGAATTCGGACATATGTGGCAAACCTTACCCACAACCTTGTCGGAAATGAGTGGCTTGTGCCCAGTAGTGGGACGTACATTAGACTGAAACTATACATTTAAAATACGGGTGCTTTATTTACAAGTTATGAAACAAATTACCTCCATTTCTATGTCGTCCATCGGCGTCCTTTAAGACTTCCAGGTTGCGTAGGAAAAGCAGTGAGAAAACTTGAGGCAACTTAGAGCGGATCTTTTCCCCTGCGAGTGCGGGACGACTGAACTACGTATCCCCGTGTACTCGGATGTTCACCACGTCCTCCAAACTATCTAATTTTTCGAAAATATTGTTTTTGTACCTATTTTGTAATTGAAACATTAACAATATAAATTTTGAATTTTTTTATCCATTTAAGATTGTAACGACAAAATTAATTCTCTACTTATTGCTTTATATTGCTTAATTGGACGTCTTGTGAATAGTTATGAAAATAACATTTGGAGGTAATATTAAATAAATACATCCAAGAACGTTTTCGTTCTTTAAATAAAGCAATCACGTTCATATTAGGATTATTCCTAAAACATATGATTAATTCAATAATTATGATTCCTAAATATAAGAATTATTACAATATAGTAGATAGTTTAGAATCCCGTAAACACTATATTCCCAACGCCATATTGATATTGGAACGGAAGTTTAAATTATTTATTTAAGTTAGAATCTACCTCAATAATTACTATTTTTAATTTTAATTACTCATATAATATATTTATTAAGAAGTAGTTTATAAATTTTTTATTATTATGTTGTTTAGTTATAATAAGTTATTATTTTTTAACTTTTTAATTCGATTTATGGAAAAGGTAAACGCTATTTTACATCCAATTAGACATGACTGTAAACGGAAATAAAATTTAAATTTTTCACATTTTGACAGGCCTGTTAGTCTAGTGGTTAAGTGACCCTGACTGCTATGCCAGAGGTCGTGGGTTCGATTCCCACCCGGGACAAATGTTTGTGTGATGAGCACGATCATTTGTTCTGTGTCTGGGTGTAATTTATCTATAATATTTATGTATTTAGAAATATATAATTATGTTTATCAGTTGTCTAGTACCCATAACACAAGCTCTGCTTAGCTTTGGACTAGATGGCGTTGTGTGATAGTTGTGGAATATTATATTATTATTATTACATTTAATATTCTTTTATGATTAAGATAGTAAATTATATCATGAAGTGAAGTAGGTAATTTGTAATTGTAAAAAGTTAAAAGGTACATGAAATAGCTTGAACAAGTAACATAACAGCTGTTGAATCCTATACCTATAAACGAGCAATTCTTGTACGTATATATATATAGATGATAGAAGCATGATAGATTTCATAATTGTGGATGAAAGATTGAGGGTCGCAGTGGTAGATACAAGGGTTTACCGGGGGTCAAACGTAGGAACGGATCATTTTATGGTTTAATATATAATATATTTATTAAGAAGTAGTTTATTAATTTTTTATTATTATGTTGTTTAGTTATAATAAGTTATTATTTTTTAACTTTTTAATTCGATTTATGGACAAGGTAAACGCTATTTTACGTCCAATTATATATGACGGTAAGCGGAAGTAAAATTTTATTTCTTGCATTTAATATTCCATTATGATTAAGATACCAAATTATATCATGAAGTGAAGTAGGTAATTTGTAACTGTAAAATGCTGTAGGTATATGAAATAGCTTGAACAAGTAACATAACAGCTGTTGAATTATATACCTACTTATTGCGTATAAATTTGTTAGGTACTTAAGCTAATTATACAATTATAGTATATTGCCGTGACTACTTCAACTCGCTTGACTGCCATGTTGCTTAGGGCTATTGCATGTGCTTACTATTAGGTGGACTATGTGCTCGTTGTAATATTTATTTCTTTTTTTTTAAATCTTTAAAAATAACATTAAATGAATTTTTTATCCAGTATATTTTTAACTAGAAAAGGAGACAATATAGCACACAATCCATCTGATTAAAGGTGAATGCTGTGGCCCACGAGGGATGGATCCTCTAATTTACGAGAGGGTTATTCAGCAGTAATCCGCCGCGCTGCTTTTTCTTCGAAATATTTTTAAGCCTCAGACATACAGCCGTCTGTACAAACGGTTTGCATTAAAAAGGTTTTTAATATTGTTAATTACAGATTATTAATTATTAAAAATTTAATTGTTATAAATAATTAAAATACTTAATCTAAGAACTGGATTTAATTCTCGTTAATTAATTTGCTGCGGTAATATCCAACCGGCCCATATCGTCCCTCAGCTGTTGTAAGAGGCGACAAGAGGAAAACTGATGCAAGAGATGGACACCAGCATCATTCTGATAACAACCAGGGAACTTGTGTACATATTACGTACAAAGTGAAACTTCTTATCGACGTATCATTCTTCTTTTATATTGTATTTTACATAAGTAGGTTAAATAATAGTGTACCCGTGAAGACTTGGCGGTGAAACGTTACAAGAAAACGTGACTTTTTTTAAACACCTTACTGAATGTCCTCTACTGCCTTCATAAAGATGTTTCAGTTCATTAAAAAACTGCGGTTGCCAGGCCGCTCGCCAAGCGTGGTAACTATGGCAAAATTCCCCTTATGAGGCCTATTTTCGGAAGTGACTTTCTGCTCCGGGTGATAGATTTTAGGGAGCGGCATTTTAGATAAGATTTGTCAGCTCCCTCGCGCTTAGTATTAAAATGTTGGATAATTTTACAATATCGCGGTCCACTCGTTTTTCGGCTCCAGAAAATTGAAAAATCATCCCGATTTCCATGATTTTTTTTAAATCTTCGTCTTTATAGCGGATTTATGGAAAAAAATTTGAAAATATCTCATCTCAAGATTTCATATAATTTTATGTCTTTAAATATGATCATAAACGCACTTCTTCGAATATAACCGTACATAATTTTTTTGCAAAGCATTAAATGAAGTTTATATTTATTTTTGTTAATCTACACAAAAAAGTATCGTAAAATGTTTGTTTATTAATTTTTATCTCACTGCAAGTTTTTATACGATTTTTTGACTTTAAATGTTATCATAAACGTTCTAAAATCGAAATAATTATAAAATTTAATATTTTGGTGTTCTGAGTGTAAGATCGAAGGAAGCGAGCTCGGGACTTAGGGCATCCCGACTCGGACAGGTTAGGTTAGAAGAAGATGCCGGGGTCGTGTGAGCGAGCGATGCGAGCGAAAATACCCCGCCATCTCCTTCGTGGTTATTTTGTTATAAACCACTCAGAAGTAGGAGCCCCACGAAGCAGGGCTCCGTCGACCGGGCTTTTCTCGACTGCGCTACGTTGAGTGGCGTGTTGCTTCCCTTTTCCAACTCTCTCCCGACCGGGGACGGCGATATTGTAAAATTACCAAACGTTGCTATTAGCTCTAAACCTAAAACGACAGCATTTCGAACATATATAGCCGATGTTCACCTTTATTATATGAGAGAGGGGTCAAACGAGCATACGGCTCACCTGATGGTAAGTGATTACTGCCGCCCATGAGCAACTGCAACACCAGGGGAATTGCAGATGCGTTGCCGACCTTTTAAAAAGAAAAGTAGGCTCTTTTCTTGAAGGTCCCTAAGTCGTATCGGTCCGGAAAAATCTCTGGTGGTAGTTGATTCCACAAGGAAGTTGTACGCGGAAGAAAACTCCTTTAGAAACGTACAGTGGTGGACCGCCAAGCATCCAGATGGTGTGGATGGTATCGGGACGTTTGCCGCGTAGTGCGTTTACGAAATTTGGCGGCTGGGATTAATCCGAACAATTCCTCAGAGCACTCTCCATGGTATATGCGATAAAATACGCAAAGAGATGCAACATCTCTTCGCAGTACCAGCGACTCAAGCCGGTCGGAAAGAGCTCGGTTGCTGACGATTGGAACAGCTCTGCGCTAGATGCGATCAAATGGAAGGAGCTGGCACTGGGGAGCCCCAGCCCAGAGATGGGAACAGTATTCCATGTGCGGCCAAACCTGTGCCTTGTAAAGTTGCAGGCGGTGTGCCGGCATGTAATACTGTCCCGCTGTGCTGAGCACGCCAAGCTTTTTACAGGCCAATTTGGCCTTCTCTTCCAAGTGACCACGAAACTGCACGTCACTCGATATGTCGACGCCGAGGATTTCAATACCGGCTTAGGCCACTAGGGGAGTGCCCTGAAACTGAGGAGATACGACGAAACGAAGAAGTGGCAGCTACTTCGCGTAGTGGTTGAAACTAATATTATTGATGCTTTGAAGTAGGAGGAATTGGATTCGAATCCAGGAACCCTAAAGCTCCACCATTTTGTGGCGCTGCATTCCGGATTAAAAATTAGCAACCATAAGCGCCACCAATAGGTATATACTTTATTATGCTATCTTTGACCATTGCTATTTTTATTGAAAACAACTTTGTCATAATATTCACAATCTTCTTCTTCTTCTCCCTGGCTATTGTCCCATTTTAATTGGGGTCAGCCCTCCTAGTAATCTTGCGCCACATCGTGATATGTTTCTGATATGTTAGTAGATTTCAGGTCGTTTTTTAGTATTTGCAGCCAGGTTATTGATGGTCGTCCACGGCCTTTCTTCCCCTCTTCTATGTTCATAACTCTTTTAGTCATATGGTCATCATCCCGTCTCATCACGTTTCCGTACCAGCGTAGACGGTTTTCTCTAAGTTTTTCGTGCACCATAGCAACCTTAAAACTACCACGTATGTATAAGAAACGATTTTTCTTATTTTATCTGTTCTAGAAACTCCTCCAGACCAACGTAGCATATTCATCTCAGTGACGTAAATTTTCTGTTCATCCGTCTTTCTCATCGGCCAGCACTCAGATCCATATAGCAGAGCTGGTCTTACTGCTCTTTTGTATACATTGCCCTTTATTTTAATAGGCATACGGGAGTCGCATAGAATGCCAGACAGCGATCTCCATTTTAACCAAGCTGTTTGGGTTCTATTTTGTATGTTTCTTTCTATACATGCCTTTGGTGCTACAATGGATCCGAGATATTTAAACTCTTCAACTCTCTTAAGAAAACTGCCTTCAATAGAAGGACATGGAATAACATTCACATTGGCATTAGAAAAGTTACAGTACATATATACTGTCTTCTCTCTATTGACTCTTAACCCTCTTCTTTCTAAGGACTTCTGCCATATTATCAGGTCTGATTGTACTTCCACCATCGATTCGGCTATAAGTACTACATCATCAGCGTATAGAAGTGACCACGGTGCTGGTTTCTGAATGTCCGCAGTGATATAGTCTATTACTAGGTTGAATAGAAGAGGGCTTACGGTCGAACCCTGGTGAACCCCTACTGCGACTTCGAATGATTCACTTGTCCTTGCTGGGCTGACCACTTTTGTAGTTACATCGTGGTACAGATCTTTGAGGAGTTCAATATAATGCTCCTGCACCAATTGCACCCTTAGTGCTTGCCAGATTAGTTCTCGAGGAATTCGGTCGAACACCTTTTCAAGGTCAATGAAAATAAGATGAAGATCTTGTTTGCGTGACTTTTCCATAAGTATCTTTACTGAGTGAATTGCATCTGTAGTGCCCACGCCGCTAGTGAATCCACATTGGTTCGGTGTAATTTTTGTAATTTCTGCCTGTCTTTTGACGAGGACACATTCCCAGATCTTAAGGGTCTGAGAAGTTAGTTTAATTGCTCTATAATTTTCACAGTCCGCAACATCCCCTTTATTTTTGTGTAGGGGTATCAAATTGTTGTTTCTCCACATATCTTGGTACTTTTATTTTTGTATTTTGGTACTTTTATGGATTACATTAAATAGATTTGTCAGCCATGCTACGCCGGTATTGCCCACATTTTTCCATAGTTCAGCTGGAATCTCATCCGGTCCGGTTGCTTTCCTATTTTTCATTTTTTGAATGGCTGCCTTTACTTCCTAGGGTGAAATTTCCTCAATTGGTCCTTCCGTGGATCCGAGGGATGTGAGTGGTTCCTGTGGAAATTTCTCATTCAGTAGTGTTTGGCAGTATTCTCGCCATCTCTTACTAATTTCTTTGTTTGCAGTTAACAATTTACCCGATGAGTCTTTGATATATTTGATAAATAATATTCACAATATATCGGAATTATAACACAAAACGTAATTTTCGCACATTGGACCTTGTAGAATATTAAATTTATGTCTTTTACATGATTTACCGTGAAAACTGCGCTAGCACTTCTTATTGGTTTGTGGTGAAAACTAACATTTTACATTTCATTTTAGTAACTTCTGACTACTTTGTCTTCACGTGAATGACACAGTATTAGAAAAGAAAATTTTGTAAATTGTTACGAGACAAAATATAAGCAAATAACTTTTATAAACAATCTATTTTTTATCTTTTAAATCAATGTTTAATATAAAAAACGAACAACAGACTTACTTGTAAAAAACTGTAGGTAGAAACCTACAATTTTTTTACTAAAGTAGTGGTCTCTTGAACTGCAAAGGAATTAGCTGAAGTAGGTAGGGTAAAAGAGGGTAATGGGAGTCACTTAAGGCTACAGTCTTTTAAAGTTGACTCACATCGAATCATTAGCGCCACTTTGATTTCTTTTTTTACAGCAAATTATTGTTTCAGAGTAAAATATTTTGATAACACATAAATACCCAGATTATAAGTAATGGCTAATTTTTTTTTTGGTTCATCTATGTGGTCTATGTTAGATAAATCAAACGGTAAATAGAGCTCTCTCGCACCCAACGCAATTTCGAGCTTTGTTCGTGTACCATTATAAGGCAATCGATAATAAAAAGGCGAAATCTATTCAGCGCGTTAATAGCTAAACATCTTCATCTCCAAAATGCGCTGTTTCTTTTTTTCTAAATATCTTTCATTGTCTTAAATAAGAGGTCTCAATTTCGTTAAATTTCGCTGTTTTCGCCTCATAAAAAACTATTTGTTTCATAGCAATAGCTGAAAATATTTATGCTATAATTATTTTT
Source organism: Parnassius smintheus behrii (assembly GCA_036936625.1). Classification (NCBI taxonomy): domain Eukaryota; kingdom Metazoa; phylum Arthropoda; class Insecta; order Lepidoptera; family Papilionidae; genus Parnassius; species Parnassius smintheus. The sequence continues at coordinate 9,120,481 of JAUPFT010000031.1, forward strand.
TTCTCAAGGGCAGGTGTTTAATTAGACAAATATTAAAAAATAATAATTTAAACCACTTTATTTCAAAATTAATAATTATTTCGATCGACCTATAAAATATTGACTTTATAAACAATAATTGCGGGCAATATTCCTTAGTAGCCGCTGAGCGGCTGTAGCGTTCAGACGTCTTGTCTGTGCCAAATTTTTGCACTTCCTCTCGCTCTAACATTCCTCTTTCTCTCTCTTTCCCTAATCTTGGTTGCGCATTGTTACGAATTGAAAGTTTCTCTACTTTATTATTTTTTGCATATAATTCTTTAAGGGTTTATAAATCATTTTGTATTTGTTTTATAACTTTTAATTTCGATATGGACCATAAACGTAAAAAATATGCTTGTACCAGAAAACGAAAATTGAAATCAAACGTTGAAGCAATGAACAGAAATAGAATTCAAAGGTAAGTTTTTTTGTGTTTCATAGTAAAATAGTTAACAACGTGCATATGTGTGAGCACTTGGTTAAAAATTAGGTATATAATTAGGTACCTAACCTACATATTATGTAAGTTCTTCAAGGAAATATAGAAGTATTATACATTTTTGGATTGCACATGATGTTTTGTTTACAAGCGACAGTAGCCTAATGGCAGGGAGCGGACCGCGAACTCAAAAAGGTCGTGGGTTCGAATCCACCATTCGACTACTGGCGTGAACCACTCGTAACACAAGCAATTTAAGCTTACCACGAGTGGTTAATGTCCTTTTTTTTAAAAAAAAGTACATTATGTTTTTATAGAAATACTTTTTTAATTTAATTTTTAAGTGTCATAAGGAAAATTTCGTCTTTTTGATTTTCAACTAGAGATTTCCTTGTTACCGGTAGCTGCTGATGTCGAGTTAATGACATTTTTAGATACGAAAACTATTCAGTAATACACGTAGACTACAAGTAAACTATTAAGTAATATCCTCAGCATCCCGTAATTTATTGTACGCCCACTATGGCCAATTTTGGATATAATGTGGCGTCAAACTGCTTACGACGTCCAATATACGGACGTCAAATAGGAGACTTAGCGCAATGTTCGCAAATTGTCATGCTGATCACAGAAACGTCAAAATCTAAAAAAATTGGACGTCATTTTTCTTCCTCTTTAGCTTCCTGAGCTAATTGATTCTCGCATGGAACGCTCGATGCCAATCAAAGACCCTCCATACATCATTCAAGCCATTGCGAATAAATTAAAAAAAAGCGCTAAGTCGTCCGTCGATGCTGCTGTACAAGAATAGTAATTCATGCATATAGGTAAATGCTATACAAAGTTACATTATACTTTAATGAGAAACTATAAATATGTGTGATTGTGGACTGTTTGTACTTATATAGAAATTATTTTGAGTTTTTTTTAATCTATTTTAGTATTTAGAACTACTTGACGTACTTGACGGATTTTCGATAGTGTCATCGACTTATTACGAAACCCTCAGTGCACGACTCATTCTAGCACTTGCCAGATTCATTTGAATAATCAATAATACGAGTACATGTTATACAGGTTCTAGATGATTATCTTTTAGAAACCTTTTCAACAAAACAACAAAAATTATACAAACTTAAAATATATTTTTTTTGTGTAACGAATTTTGTAATAAAAGCATGGAACAAAAATAGATACGAGGTAGAAAATCTGTATGTGAAAATTTGTTAGCTAATTATCAATAATCCTGTATATTAGATAAATTGATACTGGAAAATCTTAGTAGAGCTACTTTCCACGCTACGGCCAGAAAGATAACTGCGGTGGCGGTACATGAAGTGGCGGGGCAGGGAGGGTGTAGATGTGTCACCAGAACGCAATTTTTCTGTTTTGCTCTGAAAGACTGGGCTCTTAAGCGAGACTTCAAATAAAAGCTTATTTCACAATAAAATCTTTATTGAAACTATAAATTAACAAAATTTCCTAATTTAGTATATCAATATGTATCAATTGAGATCATTTTTAATGATTTTAGCAATCAACTTTGGAAATAATGACAGTTCAATAATAAATAACGGATTTGACTCCCATTGCACTGAGGTGAGGGCAATGGTAGTCACCATTTGGGTAATTAGAGTCAAACAAAATTTAACATATTTCGCACACATAATCTGTGATTTAGTCCCGCCCAGGGCAGTCCAGGGGAGCCGTTTTTCTTGTTGTGATTTTATAATGTTATAATTTTCTTTATCTACCAGGTTTTTTTTTGATTGGCGTTGATGATAAAACTGTAGAGTGCTGCTTCTTTCGGCTCTGTTGAGGATAGATGCTGCTTTCTCTGGCAACTTAATAAATTCTTGTAAAGTGGACACTTTCTTTGCGGTTTCTTTGGTTTGTTCTGTGGATAAAATATTTAGGTCTCCTTCTTTCGATGTGTCGGGAAATGATTGATCTGCTTGCTTTGATGTGCAAGACGTCGAGCTTATATTATCATGTACTGCATAAGTAGCAGCAGCTGAAATAGATTCATTATAATCTTGAACCGGAATAGACTACGATTGAAGAATTTCAGCTGCAACAAAGTTTTCTTCTGAAAATAGTTCGGGATTAATTGGAAATGGAATAACCTTGTTGATCAATTAGCTGTAAAGCTTTTTCCAAACTATCGGTAGACCAGGAAGTCTTTTCGAATATTCTGACCCGTACTTTCAGCATCTACCAAAAATTACAAAAATGCAGTATATAACATGTAGAAAATTAAGTCCATAGGTGTATTATACTACTCTACTCGTACTACGCCAGCAATGACTGATGACACCTGACTCCCATTGCCCGCAACTACACTAATGAGTAAAAAGTCGGAAATAAAAAAAATAGAAACCATTTTGGTAACCAAGGGTTCACTATTTTGAATGCCCCACCATCACTATTTTGAATGTCAGGCTAATTTCATATAAAAGCCTCATTAGGTACATTATGAAATTCGAGACTTTTCCATTTGTTTTCTTTCGATGAAAATTTACATCGGCGAGACGCAAAAACAAAATACGATCATCATTCCGAAACGTGTAGTGGTTACTGGTGGAAGTCATTCGAAAACATGGTGGGGGGCACGAAGCAGGGCGTACATATCATTTACGTGACTCCCAGATGTTTAGTTTTGCAGATAAGTAGGTGATTACCATTACCCGCTGACTCCCATTACCCGTCCTTCCTCTATATGAAGTAAACGCGACGGGTAGCAAGGGCAAGGGTGAAAACAATTATAAATATATTATATTCAAACTGTTTATTGCAAATCTTTATTAGATAGTATTGTTTTATTAAAATAAATAAAACATGTTACAAATATAAAATCAGATTATTGTTTGAACCTCGGTCCTAGAACTATGTCCGTTATTTCCAATGTTTCTGGATCTTTACATACTTCGATAAAACTATGCTGCTTCAATTCTGAAAATAGATATTTATTGAAAGTCTATTATTATTACAAGTATTTTATATTGTATTGATGGTTTAATCGGTACATACTGAGTACGGAAGAAAAACAGCGCGCTGCTACGATACGTTTTGGCGGTATTGTTGATTCCTTAATAACTAAGTTATAAATATTAAGTGGTCTTGTCCCCTCCTTTATACTTTCTACGATTTTAATCATCGTTCCCTCGGTTCCCCATTGGTCACTGTAAACAAAATAGTCATCAGGTAAATAATCATCAATCAGGTGGACTACGTTCTCGTTTGTCACACTTATACTATAAAAATATAGAATTACTAACCGTATAAATCTCTCGGAATCCGTAGTCTGTTCAGAGTCGCCTAGTGATACCTTAGTCCTATCTAGGCTACCTAGAGGCGTTTCAGATTCTTCGCTGGGTTTGTATGATGGCACATCTGCTAAGCCCGCTTCTTGAAGCTTCGCCTTAATAAGTTCCGTGCTTGGAAGCTGTATATTCTGTGTTATGTTTCCTTTTTCAGCCTCTGTAAATTTAAAGAACAAGTATGCATTGATGGCCTGAGCACTTGACCATAGAATAAATAATAGAACCTACTTGACTAAGGAATTGCGAGTCCTTCACTCAACCCTAATGGGGGCCAACGCTTGTTCAAAAAGAAACCAGATATATTACGCATTGTTGAGTTTGCCCTGTGGTATATATTGTAGACATACGTATTACTGTAAGGATGATTATATTACTATATTTCTCTATTTACTCCTCTGTAGTAAGTTTTCAGTATGATTCGCTATAGATATCCGTTTTACTATATAACAAATTAAGAGATCTACAGCAAAACAAAAAAGGAATGTAAGAAATTGATTACAAATTTTTAACTCCCTTAAATTATGAGGAAACAGAGAAATTATTGCAATACAGATACTAAATGAACACATACACATACATACACCCATACTCAGAACATACTCACACACTACTCATACAACATGCACATATTTATATAGGTACCACACCACATACTACAACTACTAAATACACATACACTCTATATATGTAAAATACTACCCTAATAATATATTATATTATTGATGTATTAATGCTTTGAGACTGATGGTAAGATACTAAAGTCATGTTTTTATTATCTTTATTATTTACTTTATGATATTTTATTTCGTTAATAACATTGTAATTCTTAAGGTGCGATCTGGCGCAATTAATGGAGCAATTTCAAAGCAATGGAGCAAATTGCGGCAATTATTTCGGCGATATTACTTCTAATCGCTCCAGATATTTCATATCGCTCAGTGTCGCAGATACGAATTGACGAATATCCAATGGGCTCGGAAATTCCTAACAATTTTTGTATATATCTCATTCGCACTTGTTTGTTTTGCGGCTTGCCGTCTTGCTTTCGCGGGGAGAGCGAGAGGTCGTGTCTGTTCGTGACATTCCAGTAAAGTTTTTGAATAATATATCATCTAAAGGTGGTCTTACACGGGCAACTAAAATTGCTCAATTCCAGTTAATACTCGTCAACTATGACGTCACGACTACTTCAAGCAATTTACGGCAATGGCAACAAGCATCAATACTGCGCAATACAATATTGAGCGATATGGCGCAACTTCATCAACTAGGCAATACTGTCCTACACGAGCATTTCAGTATTCGCTCGCTATGGACGACATTGTTCTTGCTGCGTAGGGCTTGTAGCGCTTTTTTTATTATAAATCAAAAACAAAAAAGAAAGAAAAGGAATAGACGTATCTGACTGCGATCGTTTTTGGCAAAGAGGCCGCAATTTTCATTGTGTAAAGAATAAAGGTGCGCTTACACGAGGGCAATAATTGCTCGGCGACACGAATGGACCGATCTGGAGCAACAGTATTGCCTAGTTGATGAAGTTGCGCCATATCGCTCAATATTGTATTGCGCAGTATTGATGCTTGTTGCCATTGCCGTAAATTGCTTGAAGTAGTCGTGACGTCATAGTTGACGAGTATTGACTGGAATTGAGCAATTTTAGTTGCCCGTGTAAGACCACTTTTAGATGATATATTATTCAAAAACTTTACTGGAATGTCACGAACAGACACGACCTCTCACTCTCCCCGCGAAAGCAAGACGGCAAGCCGCAAAACAAACAAGTGCGAATGAGATATATACAAAAATTGCTAGGAATTTCCAAGCCCATTGGATATTCGTCAATTCGTATCTGCGACATTGAGCGATATGAAATATCTGGAGCAATTAGAAGCAATATCGCCGAAATAATTGCCGCAATTTGCGCCATTGCTTTGAAATTGCTCCAGATCGGTCCATTCGTGTCGCCGAGCAATTATTGCCCTCGTGTAAGCGCACCTTTATTCTTTACACAATGAAAATTGCGGCCTCTTTGCCAAAAACGATCGCAGTCAGATACGTCTATTCCTTTTCTTTCTTTTTTGTTTTTGATTAATAATAAAAAAAGCACTACAGGCCCTGCGCAGCAAGAACAATGTCGTCCATAGCGAGCGAATACTGAAATGCTCGTGTAAGACAGTATTGCCTAGTTGATGAAGTTGCGCCATATCGCTCAATATTGTATTGCGCAGTATTGATGCTTGTTGCCATTGCCGTAAATTGCTTGAAGTAGTCGTGACGTCATAGTTGACGAGTATTGACTGGAATTGAGCAATTTTAGTTGCCCGTGTAAGACCACCTTTAGATGATGTATTATTCAAAAACTTTACTGGAATGTCATGAACAGACACGACCTCTCGCTCTCCCCGCAAAAGCAAGACGGCAAGCCGCAAAACAAACAAGTGCGAATGAGATATATACAAAAATTGCTAGGAATTTCCAAGCCCAATGGATATTCGTCAATTCGTATCTGCGACATTGAGCGATATGAAATATCTGGAGCAATTAGAAGCAATATCGCCGAAATAATTGCCGCAATTTGCGCCATTGCTTTGAAATTGCTCCATTAATTGCTCCAGATCGGTCCATTCGTGTCGCCGAGCAATTATTGCCCTCGTGTAAGCGCACCTTTGTTCTTTACACAATGAAAATTGTGGCCTCTTTGCCAAAAACGATCGCAGTCAGATACGTCTATTCCTTTTCTTTCTTTTTTGTTTTTGATTAATAATAAAAAAAGCACTACAAGCCCTGCGCAGCAAGAACAATGTCGTCCATAGCGAGCGAATACTGAAATGCTCGTGTAGGACAGTATTGTCTAGTTGATGAAGTTGCGCCATATCGCTCAATATTTTATTGCGCAGTATTGATGCTTGTTGCCATTGCCGTAAATTGATTGAAGTAGTCGTGACGTCATAGTTGACGAGTATTGACTGGAATTAAGCAATTTTAGTTGTCCGTGTAAGCGCACCTTTAGCTATGGAAGAGCTAAGACACCTGATACAGGCATTATTATGCTTACTAGGTGACTTTGATCACTGATCGTATAATGTAACATTAATGTTTCACGAAATTAATAATTTATTATAAAAAAAGATATCGATATTGTTTAAAAATCGAGGTATCGATATAAATTTATCGATACCGTATTTATATAGATACCACATTCGTGTTGTAATCTACAACTTGTAAAGAATCAATCCACGTTTATCTTTTAAATCCACGTTTATTTTATTAATCAAGAAGTGAATTTCACAATATTTATCTCTTTTTACAAACTTTAAGTACAAGTTGGTCAATATACAATCATTTATTACATCTCATCAGAGATGTTATCTCTATATTTTATAAATATAGGAAGCCCAATGCTACTGAACCGAAGACCCCTTTTTACTGACGCAAACGGAAGCAGACAAAAACGCATCTATATTTTAATTCTTAATCGAGAACTAGGATTATTATTTTGTATTGTATTTTTGTGAGTGTGCCGATGGTAATAAAATACGTCTATGATTACGTCTATTGGCAAGAAGCAAGGAATCATAGCGAACTTTTGCAAAGTTTAGTCTAAAATAATGTCATCCAGATCAAATTTTCATTCTTCTTCTATTCACACTACTTACACACTATTTTTCCAGTATAGTGCAAGAGTGTGTACGCACGCACAGGCACTCTCGACCCTCGCTCTCATTGTTCAATGCGAATCGTGTCGGAATGACACGACTGGAGAAGGATGTGAATACTAGAGTATCTACGTAAGAATTTCCTTACCGTGAGCAGAAATAGCCGCCTCCGTGACATGGCCCATAGTGCAACGTCTTTTTGCCTGCAACATATATTATCGATAGATATAATATTTTTTTTATATATTAAGGGTAACGAACGGCCATACAGTCCTCCTGATGGTAATAGATGGGATGCTGTGACCAATAGACATCTAGGTCTATCCTCGATTAGGAATCAAAATGCAGATATGTTGTCACCCCTGAGGAGAAAGTGGAATGCCTCGTTTCCCGTAAAAATAGTCCTAAGGTAGTAGTAGTAGTAGTAAGTAAGGTAGTGCAGATCACTCACCGTACGAAACAGCAGCATTGGGTTGCTATTTCACGATGAAATTCTGTGAGAGTGTGGTTCTTCCCCGGTTGAGCCGACCCATTCGTGCTACAATAATTATATAATTATATTCCTGCAGCATGGCTCTACCACGTAAAAAACTATAGTTATTATGCAACTATGTCATTATTAATTAACGCTCCACATTTACCTCTTATTTTGTTTAACAATTCGTCGGAACAGTTTAACGACATCCGATAGTATTTGAAAAAATACCAGGATAAGCTTGTAATTAGACTCTTTTTACATAATATTGAGTATCTTTAAATCTTAGGGTATTAAGGGGATGCACCCAGTAACAATGATGCAGCAACAACGCATTCGCAATCATAAAATCGCCATCCATTTCCGCTGACAGAATGTCTGGACTATTTGCCTAGCGTCTCTCAACTGAGCCTTGTTATACCGAAGAGAAATTAACGTGCGCGTGTGATGTATTTACGGAATCTTTAATCGAAATTCCGAAGAGGATTTTCAAAACGGAATTCCGACTGTATGTTGCAGGCCTTACCCACAACCTTGTCAGAAATAAGAGGCTTGTGCCCAGTAGTGGGACGTACATTAGACTATAACTTTACAGTTAAAATACGGGCGCATTATGTACAAGTTAAAATACAAGTTATGAAACAAATTACCTCCATTTCCATGTCGTCCATCGGCGTCCTATTTAAGACTCCCAGGTTGCGTAGGAAAAGCAGTGAGAAAACTTGAAAGTTCGCGCGGATCTTTTCGCCTGCGTGTGCGGTACGACTGTACTACGTATCCGCATGTACTCGGATGTTCACCACGCCCTATGAACTATCCTTTTTTTCCAAAATATAGTTTTTGTACTCATTCGTAATTGAAACAATAATAATATAAATTTTGAATTTTTTTATCCATTTAAGATTGTAATGACAAAATTAATTCTTAAAATTATCTACTTTATTGCTTAATTGGACGTTTTATGAATAGTTTCGTAATTGTTATATAAAATTTAAAATAAGAAAATTTGGCGGTAATATTAAATCACATTTAAGAACGTTTTCGTTCTTTAATAAATCAAACACGTTCATATTAGGATTATTCCTAAAACATATGATTAATTGAATAATTATGATTTCTCAATATAAGAATTATCACAATATAGTAGATGGCTTAAAATCCCGTAAACAATTTATAGTGGCACGACTATGTTTATTCCCGACGCCATATTGATATTGGAAAGAAAATTTAAATTATGTGTTAGAGTTCTACATATAGATTTTTTTATTCTATATAGAATCTACCTTAATAATTACAATTGTTAATTTTAATTACTAATATAATATATTTATTTAGAAATAGTAAATAAAATTTTATTATTAAGTTGTTTAGTTATAATAAGTTATTATTTTTTTAACTTTTTAATTCGATTCGAAATGGAAAAGGTAAAACGCTATTTTACATCCAATTATACATAACTGTAAACGGAAGTAAAATTTAATTTGTTCATATTTAATATTCTTTTATGATTAAGATAGTAAATTGTATCATAAAGTGAAGTAGGTAATTTGTAATTGTAAAAAGCTAAAAGGTATATGAAATAGCTTGAACAAGTAACATAACAGCTGTTGAATCCTATACCTTTATACGAGCAATTCTTGTATATATATATATATATATATATATATATATATATATATATATATATATATATATATATATATATATATATATAAATCGATCTAGCTAGGATTTATTTTTAGAAAATTTCTTTTTGTCCGTGTTTTCAGGCAATGAAAAACTGCTACAATATTGACACTGTGTTAATGATCGTAATAGCTCAAGTTGATATCGAGCAGTCGCGAAATCGCCTTGGTTCGCGTCCTATCTTCGGTCCGATTATTTTTTCCTTTTTTTTCAAGTTCCCTTCTTTTGCGAGAAAATCTATTAGTCCGGGCCTTTTTTTTAAAAATACGAAAATTATAATTAAACTAATTTCACTCATGATTTTTTATTTAAATATCCAGTTCGGTTTTTTCTATTATGTCAATAAGATCAAAAAATATTATTCATGTTTCATCAGTATGTAATTTGTATCTAAATGTAATTTCAAAAAAAAATCGGGGTCATCCGGGTACTTATATACTTATTGCATATAAATTAGTTAGGTATGTACTTAAGCTAATTATAAAATTATAGTATATTGCCGCCACTACTTCAACTCGCTTGACGACCATGTTGCTTAGGACTATTGCATGTGCTCACTATTAGGTGGACTATGTGCTCGTTGTAACATTTATTTCTATTTAAAAAAAAATTAAAAATAACATTAAATGAAATTTTAATCCAGTATATTATGAACTAGAAAAAGAGACAATCTAGCACACAATCCATCTGACGAAGACTGAATGCTGTGGCCCACGAGGGACGGATCCTCTAATTTACGAGAGGGTTATTTAGCAGTAGTCCGCCGCGCCGCTTTGTCTTCGAAATATTTTTAGGCCTCAGACATACAGCCGTCGGTATAAACGGCTTTCAATGGAGAGGTATTTAATATTGTTAATTACAGATTATTATTTATTACAAATTTAGTTGTTATAAATAATAATTTAAAGTACCTAATTTAAAAACTGGATTTAATTTTCATTAATTAATTTTGTGTTATAGTATCCACTGGCCCATATCGTCACTCGGGACTTGTAAGAGGAAACAACAGGAAAACTGATGCAGGAGATGGACACCAGCATCATTCCGATAACAACCAGGGAACTTATGAACATACTGTACGCTCCCCCCCCCCCTGTATTCTTCGCTTAATAAATATATTATATTATTTATAATTAGGTAATTTCCCCTTTTTAAATAAAATTATACATATGTGACCAGGATAAATAAAATATGTTTTGATCTTTCTAAAGGTTTAATAATAGGCCGTTTGTAATATTTTTGACGTGATCGTCTTATTTAGGACCCTTATTTACGTTGTGTTTGCTTAGTAACTTAGTTCTTTTAGGTGTCTTTTGGAAGAATGAATATTCACTAGAGCAATTGAAAGCTGTTGGTAGTGCCTTATGAGCTAAGTGAACCCCATTCGCAAAGACATGACTCGAGAAAGATTAAGAACATAAAACGTCCCTATTCCACTTGTATCAGGTTTACATTATTAATTTATTATTATTTATCCCTTCCCGCTTGGAAAAAACTCACAATATATTTATACAAAATACCTGACACAAGAGCTTCGCTTTCTTACATTTATGTAAAAAAATGTAGGGGGGGGGGAGGGCACACGTCTCCACACATGCCGTGCGCGGTGAGCGCCAACCATTTTGATGCGCTCCTCCCGAAGGGAACGCTAATTCGGGAACTGGACCGTAGTCCACAGCAAAATAACTGGCGAACCAGTAAAAGAGGTTTGGCCCCTTGGTAGTGCGTAAGCACAAACATCGACCGAAGTCCCGCATGTCAATGCGTGTAAACGCCATAACGAATACGAACGAATCCAGCCACAGTGAATGTACGTCACACGGTTTGGGCAAATAGGCACACTGGTCGTAAACCCTCCGTGAGTACCACCACCTGCCAGACCGCCGCTCCTGCAGACGTGATGTAAGTGTATGGCATCACCACCAATTGTATGATCAGCACGGCTACTAGCCGCAGAGCGTGTCATGAGTCTACCGCTCACCTCAAGGGAATGGGGTCCCACGTTGAGCGGCTTTCGGCCGCAGCCTTGAGAGTCTCCTCAGATCCTCCCTCCAGCTACCACCCGCATGAGGTCGAGACATATGCTCTACCAACCAATACAACGACAGATATAGCCAAAAGGCAGTTTTAAGATGTTAGTAATAATTTGCCATCGGAAAGGTTTTGTGTCACTGACGTTGAGTAAATGCATTTTCGATCATGTTTGTCTCACCCACCAACAAGTTGCCTTCAATCATTCAAAGGTGGGAGAGTTACAGAGATATATTATTATGTTGTTATATAAAACATCATAGAGGTCAGACAGTCTGCAGCCCCGTAATGAAGGGACCCGACTTGGGCAAAGCTACTTAGGTGTGAGTCAAACCAAGACGCAGAGAGCGAGCCGCCATTGAGAAATACCCATTAAGAATAGCGTCCCACCAAACAACCATCTCAGAGACGCAATGCTGCAGAACGCAACAAGCATCAATACGACTATCGTCGGCTTACACCATCCCAAGGTCCCCCATACATCCCAGCAGACATCACCACCCGCATACCTCCATCGACCAGAGCCACAAGAGTGCGTCGAATCAGGCGCAGCACACCCCCAGATTCATCACAAGACGCAATACCGCAAGTAGCAGTAAGCATCAACGCAACTATCATACGGTTGGCGCTCTCTCAGAACACACCCACATGATCTCTATCGACTTTGGTAACAAAATTTGTATTGTTGTTAACTAAAAAATAACACCAACGTATCATAGTAGCACGCTACTGAGACGCTAGTGAACAAAACTCCACGTATCATAGCGCTAATGCACTAAGACATGAAGTTGAGTCTGCCTGTTACACTTAAAAGTGCTACCAAACACACTCGTCACCCCAATCCGAAAGATAGACGACGCATCGCTATGCGCTACGACGTCGCCCACAAACGGTATGGGTGTGCGATGTCCACGGGAAAGCCGCATTGCTACAACAAACCCGCTTACCACCGGCACTAAGATGATATGTCTAGGATACATCGGTTAGCGAGTCCAAGTTTACCTCGGACCAATTGCTCGTGAAGCAGCATACACGCCACCATAATAATCCTTTCCGAGTCCCTAATATAGGACTAGTCATTTTGCTACAGTTCTAAGAGCAGTCGGTCACCCGACCACCTCATATAATGCTTATGCATCAAGGAGACCTACTTTAATAATGCTTTTGTATCATAGACCTTGCTATTATATGTCTTTAATATATAGGACTTCAACCCACAACTCTACTATTGTAATGCTAATTCATCATAGAGACCTTCTATAGTATTGCTTTTGTATCATAGACCTCACTATCATGTCATTTAATATCGGATCATAATTATCGGATGTCCATAAAATATTCCGACGAATTGCAAAACAAAACAAGAGGACTACCCGCCTGCTGAGCGCGGCATGCCCCATATTAAAAAATGAGTATACGTCTATAGAGCCATACCGCCGGTTTAAAATTCCCTAAACTTTAAGTTTTTTAAATATAAAGATTCTATAACTAGGAACTTAACTCTCATAAAGGATTTTTTTATAGAGATAAATAAACCTTCACCTTTTGTTTTCGCCGTCACTTTCGTAAAAAATTGCTGAACGTGTATCCGAATAGCTTACAATAAAAAGAAGATTGATAGTCACATGTGATTGCAATATCTCAAACTTAGAGATGTGCTAACTCGGAAGAAACTTGACTCAAGTTAACTCGATTTAAAGTTCGCGTAACTAGAATTAAATTAACGAAGCTGTTTCAATTTGTTACATATTATATAATCTGGATGACTATTTTAACCGTAGACAGAGAAATTTTAACCGTCTGTAAAAAAAATGGTGTAACAGGTGAACGGAGTAGAAACCTATGGCAATGATATTTACAAAATATAAAAACAAAAATTTTGAATTAAATAAATAAATCAATTAAAATCTAAAGAAATTCAAATCATATCCCCTCTACATCTTTCGATATATAGGCACCAGGCGACTGAGTGGGAGGATTGCGCCCTCCTTTCTGCCAAGGAGGGTCGCGTTCGTATACGGCTTAGAGATCTCTAGTCAGATCGTTAAGCCATTTCCTAAAAGGCGGTGTTTAGTGGGTAAAAGTCTCCACATAACCATGCAGCCGGCTGCGTGGTATGCTATGAGCATTCACCGCCTCCCTCCCCCGCTTTCCGGAGGGTTGCCCATATTTGCTTCGGGCGCAAAAAAAAAAAAAAAAAAAAAAAGTGGGAGGAGAGCGGCCGACACATCGTTGCAGCCAACATTTTTAGAATCAGCTGACCGCGCATTACGTTACCGGAAATTATTTATCTCTTTTAAGTATTTAGGCACTTATGATATGTATTTTTGATTTTAACTGCCTCGTTGGTCTGGTGGTTTTAGTAGTGTAACAACAATAAATTCTCAGTATCTGCCTGAAGTCAGGAAGTTGGCGGTATCTCACCTCCGTGCCTCGGAAAGCCGTTGGTTAGTAGTGGTTCTTTCGCGTATTACGTCAATGACTTTGAAATGTTCAGTGTAAGTACCTACATATACTGGTCCTAGTAAAATACTTGGTTGATAAAATAAACAGATTAAAAACAGCAGCACTTCCGATTGCCACTCTTTCATTAATAATGAGGTCGCATGTTGCATATTTGTATATAGCAAAAAAATGTGAAACAGAAAATGGTAAGTACCTAGGTAAATTACCTTTCCTTTCAGTTTATTATTTTTGTGATTTCTTCATAGCTTTACGGGCTTGGGACCGTCTAATACGCTGTAGTTGAGTAGAGTTACATGTTTAAATTTTATCTTGCACTATGATGAATTGATAAACAGTTTCTAATAATAATTTTATGCCTGCTACAACTTCGCGTACCTATTTAAAAGATCGAAATCAACTTATTGTTGCTCGCCACAGTTGATGGCACTAGCGCCATCTAGTATCAAGTATCAGAAATAGAAGTGTCAAGATCTTTCTGGAACTCTCCCTACAGCGCCATCTAGTAACGAATAGAAGAATTAAGCTTTCTAGAAAAGTCCACTCTCGAACTTTCTGCACTTGGTCGGTCGGGACCGGTATTTGCTGGAACATTCTGGATGTTTATTATTTATTTATTTATTTATTTATACTTTTTTGTACACTACAATACAGAAACATCAATATAGTTAAAACTAATTAAAGTATGTACAATAGGCGGTCTTATCACTGAAAGTGATTTCTTCCAGACAACCTTTGCGTAGAGGAAAGATGCAAACAAAAGTTGCAAATAGAGTGGGGCATACAAAATAATAATAAAGAAAAAAAAATACAATAATACATACAGATAAAAGTAAGTGAAAGTTATATATAAAATATCATATAATAGATTAAATGAAAAGAGTAAGAGAAAGGTAAAGTAATTTATCTAATAGCGTTCTAAATAATACGATTTAACAAGAATTTTGAAAGAGTGAAGAGATTTAGCACGACGAATATGGAGAGGTAAGGAGTTCCACAATCGCACAGCGGTTACGGCGAAGGATTTCTTGAAAAAGGAAGAAGAGTGCAAAGGTGTAGAGAGAGAAATATTGATGGATGATCGAAGGAACCGATTATGGGTAAGAAAAAGATACTGGAAACGGTTTTTTAAATAAAGGAGTAGGAGGATTAAACAGCACACTATACAACGCGGAGAGAATGTGAGTATTCCTGCGAAGGCGGATCGGGAGCCATTTGAGCTGTTTACGAAATTCGGAGATATGATCATATTTGCGAAGCCCAAATATAAATCTAATGCATAAATTTTGAATGCGCTCAAGCTTATTAAGCTGCTCCTCAGTAATGTCAAGATAGCAAATATCAGCATAGTCAAGGATAGGCAGAAGAAGAGACTGGGCGAGCGTAACTTTAGTTGCTGTGGGAAGGAAATTACGTAATCTACGTAAAGAGCTTAACGCAGCAAACATTCTTCTACTGACCCCATTAACCTGTGAGGTCCAAGACAAGACCTCACAAGATACAACCCCAGATTTTTAACCTTGTCACTGTAAGGGATTAGAGTGCAGTCTAATATAATAGGGGGTAGGGAAGACCAGTCAATTTTGCCAATTAATCTAGAACTACCGATGACAATGACCTGAGTTTTCTTAGGATTAATCGTTAAACCATAACATTTACTCCAATTCGAAATACAAGTCAGATCAGCGTTAATAGTGTCAACTGCTTTAGATAGATCTTCAAGAGAGGACTGAGTATAGATTTGGAGATTATCAGCATACAAGTGGTAGGAAAAGGACAAATTATGACTTATAGAGTTAATGAAAATTGCAAAAAGGAGAGGAGACAACACGCCACCTTGTGGTACACCAGCAGCTGTAGTAATCCAGGTGGAAAAAACCTCTTGCACCTGAATTCGCTGTCGGCGACAAAACAATGTTTTGGTGGAAAAGGCGTATTTAAAGCATCTGAGAGCCGCGACCGGAGCAGTATTGAATTGGCGATACGAGCTTTCGGAGCGAAATAAAGTGAACTAAAGAGTTAAGGGTTATTAATTATTAGTGTGATTTATGTTTTAATTGGTGTTTGGTAATTAAAGTGTCAATTTTGATAATTCAATTGGCAGTTTTTACTGTCACAAACCTTAAGCTCGTAACAATTTGGTGTTTGGAAGTAGGATCAAATCATGCCGATTTTACCGAAGGACGACACGGAGGGTGTCCGTACCCGAAGTCAACGCCAGCAGGAGACGGGCCAGAGAAGATTTGGTGGTACAACGCCGCAGACGTCGGGGGGCAAACTGCCAGCCACGGAGGTTGGCCCGTCAGCAGCTCCTACACCTGCAGCACCTGACTTAGGTGCTCTCATTATGATGCTGCAGGAACAGGCTCGCCGAAAGGAGTAATTGGCCCGCCGACAGGAGGACCAGGCACGCCGATTGGAAGAGCAGCTGCAGGGTGGATGGGAGGAACAGGCCCGTCGGTTGGAAGAGCAGCTGCGAGGCGGACAAGAGAAACAGGCCCGTCGGTTGGAGGAGCAGATGCTCCCCATGAAGGACCTTCACGTTACCTTTGGGAAAGAGATTAGGGAAGTGAAGGATAGGGTTGCTCAACATGACAAGCGCCTGTCGGAAGCTAAAACCCGAATCGTGGAAGCTGAAACCCGAATCGAGAAAGCTAAAACCCGAATTGACCAAGTGAACAATCAGGTTGACAACGTGATGTCTGACGTGAAGAAAACGCTGAACGACCTCAAACTTGGGGATGCAATTACAGCTCCTGTAGTAGCTACAACACCTTCGCTACGGGGATTCAAAGTTTGACCATTTGACGGGACTTCTTCCTGGTCGGCCTACAAAATTCAGTTCAAAGCCGTTATGAAGGCGAACGGCTGGAATAAAAGTCAGGCCATGACTGCTCTCACACTAGGCCTGTGAGACCAGGCCTTAACTGTCCTGCAGGCTCTCAGTGAGGAAGTGAATTATAAGTAGCTCCTTGAGGCATTGGAGACGAGATATGGCGACGTGAAGAAAACGCTGAACGACCTCAAACTTGGGGATGGAATTACAGCTCCTGTAGTAGCTACAACACCTTCGCTACGGGGATTCAAAGTTTGACCATTTGACGGGACTTCTTCCTGGTCGGCCTACAAAATTCAGTTCAAAGCCGTTATGAAGGCGAACGGCTGGAATAAAAGTCAGGCCATGACTGCTCTCACACTAGGCCTGCGAGACCAGGCCTTAACTGTTCTGCAGGCTCTCAGTGAGGAAGTGAATTATAAGTAGCTCCTTGAGGCATTGGAGGCGAGATATGGCGACGCTCACCTGGAACATGTCTTTCGTGCGCAGCTTAAAGATCGCGTGCAGCGCATCAACGAAAACCTGCAGCAGTGGGCTCTTGAGGTGGAGAAGCTGGTTTGAAAAGCGTATCGATCTGTACCTGCGCTCATTGAAGGGAACCTGGTGCAGACATTCATCGACGGCATCTGCGACCTTGAAGTCAGAGCTGCTGCGAGGTTCGGACACCACGAGACGCATAAGGACGCCTTGTCCCATGCACTGGAGGTGGAAGCCGTGCGGCTTCCACCTCCAGTGCATGTTGATCTGTGTGCATGATGATCTTCGTTCCCATCGTGTCAGGGAGGTTGCAGCAGCTACAGTTCGTGACCGCAATAAAGGATACAGCCCTAGGTGCTACGGGGAAAGGGGCCATCTTCAATCCAGCTGCCCTAACTGAACAATAGAAAGGGAAGGTGATCGATCTCGAGAGGGTAATGCGGCTAACAGCACCGGCCAGCAGCAACAGGGAAACTGGCGGTGCTGGCTGATGTTAAAAGAGCCCCAAGGATCTCGATCTCACAAACCCATGATGGGAACAGCCTAATCATCAAGGACGAGATCAATGAAATGCCGTGTAAACTGACCGTACACACTGGAGCCTCTAGTACCGTTGTTAGTTCCCAACTTATAAGTCAGTTCCTTGGGGTCTCCACATACAACCGAGAACGCATAATTTGGTAACAGCAACCGGTCAGCGTATACTCGTCCGTGGAGAGCACGAAATGGAGTTGAAGCTAGGCAACATGATCTACCTGCATAATGTCATCGTGGCTGATATAATGAACGACTGCATCCTGGGCCTAAACTTCATGAGGAAGAATTTTTGTGACATTGACGTTAAGCAAGGTGTTTTGAAATGTGGACAGGAGGAACTTTTTATGGAAGGTGCGTTACCAGGGAACGTGTACAGCATTATGAAGATTGTTCTTCCGCCGAGATTGGAAACGATTGTTCCAGTTAGTCTTCCTCGAAACGCTGGGCAACCTCACCGTTGTGTACTTGTGAAAAGGGTAAACAATGACCTTCCATGGAAAGTAGCTCGAACCTTGATCAGGACCACTGACATCTTTTATTGTTTTGAAATGTGGACAAGAGGAACTTTTCGTGAAAGAGGCGTTACTAGGTAACGTGTACAGCCTTAAGAAGATTGTTCTTCCTCCGAGATCGGAAACGATTGTGCCGGTTAGTCTACCTCGGAATCCTGGCAACCTCATCGTTGTGTACTCGTGGAAAGGTTAGACAATGACCTTCCATGAAAAGTAGCTCGAACCTTGGTCAGAACCACTAACACCTCAGGAGTACGTGTGCTGAACTTTTGTGACCAGGAACAGATTATAGAAAAAGCACACTGGTTGGTACTTGTGAGGAAGTGGATTGGTTGCGTCGATGCCAATATTAATCGCCCCAGCAAGGATGCACAAACTAGAGTGACCACACTTTTGGATGACTGTCGCAGCGTTCTCTCCCCGAATGAAATGGTCAATGCGAGGAAGTTGTTACTCAAGTACGCCGATGTATTCTCGTCAAACGATGCTGACATAGGGAAGACCGGCTTAGTTCAACACAAAATATACACAGGAGAAGAATTGCCTATCCGCCAGTGGCCTAGAGCCGTGGTAGCTCAGATGGTTAACGCTCGCTGTAAATATAACAGAACGCGAGTAACCCGGGTTCAATCCCCGCTGGCACCAATGAAATTGTTAATTGACTAATCTCCTTCGGCGGCTTGTAGAATGTTCTAATAGAAGCTCGCTTCAAGATGTAGCCAATCTTGTCTGTGACACCTCTAACATATGGTAGCACAGCAGGCACACGCTCGACAGTGGCCGGCTTCACTCGGTCACTGTGACGTAGGCGCGGGACCCGAAGCTTGTTGTGCAGAACTTGCTTGACGTGCCGAAGCTCGGCAGCCAGGTGTTTACTATCACAGATACCTCGTGCTGTCTATAACAAAGATTTGCCCACGGTAGCTAACTGTGAAGGATGGTGGTGAGATTCACCGTTTAAATATCGGATTGTGTGGGTCTTTTTTCTATACACAGTGTTACCTATGGTGTTGTTAGGATTTCGGATGACTAACACATCTAGGGTAGGTAAGGAATTATTGCCTCTAACTTCATACTAAATTGAATTCAAGTTTATGAAATTAAGATGATCTAAAAATGCAGTTACTTTGTCTGATGGTAAAATTGTGAAAGTATCGTCTACGCACCGCTTGTAGATCCTTGGTGTAATAGGTGCAGTAAGGAGGGCTTTCTCCTCAAAGTCTTCCACGAATATATCGGCGATAATGGGAGATACAGGTGAGCCCATCGTAACACCATCTACTTGCTTGAAAAACTCTTCCTTCCACAATAGATAGCCGGATGTAAGGCAATGTCTGAGTAATACTGCATATTCTGCTGGCATGTTATTTTCTTCTAGTTTCCTAGTTATAATTGAGATGCAGTCTTCAACAGGTAGGCATGTAAATAGAGACTGAACATCAAAACTGACCATGGTTTCATTGTCAGTAAGACGTAGGCCTTTTATCTCACTGACAAAATGGTATGAATCCTTAGTGTGTGCTCTTGTGTATCCTCTGAGTGGTGATAATATTTTAGCTAAGTGTTGAGCCAATCTGTAAGTTGGCGAATCAATCTGAATCAATCTGATTACTCAGACATTGTCTTACATCTGGCTATCTAAAAAGAAGGTTGAATGGTTGATGGTTGAAAGAAGGCTGAAGGTTCATGAAGATTCGGAGTGTCAACCTCAAATTGAGTCCGAAGAAATGTTCACTAATCAAACGGCAAGTTACGTAACTTTTTGGGTTATGTGGTATCGGAAGAAGGTATCCGCATGGATCCAGAGAAAATCGCCGCTGTCAAGGATTGGCTGGTTACAAAAGATAAGACGCATTGTGCTCCTATTATCGGCAATTTGTGAAGAACTTTGCAGATATAGCCAAACCTCTGCAAAAGCTAACCGACGAGAAGCGACATTTCTGCTGGGATGAAAGTTGTGATATTGCATTCCAGGAGCTCAAGGACTGTCTTTGCAAAACCTATTTTGGGGTACCCTGATACAGGCAAGAAATTTATAGTTGACACAGACATAAGTGATTCAGGACTCGGAGGTGTGTTGTCTCAACGGAATAGTGAACGAGAGGTTGTGATAGCGTACTTCAGCAAGTCATTGTCAAAACCGGAAAGGAACTATTGTGTCATAAGATGGTAAAGTCATTGCAGCATTTTAGCAAGTATATTCTGGGGCGGAAATTTCACTTACAAACTGACCATGCTGCACTAAAATGGCTATTGCAGTTCAAAAATCCAGAAAGACAAATTGCAAGGTGGATTGAACTACCGCAGGAATAAGACTTTGTAATCAAGCATCGAAGCGGGAAATCTCACGGCAACGCAGATGCATTGTCAAGGAGACCATGTCCGGAAGATTGCAAGCATGGTACTAGGCAAGAGGGTAAGGAAGTGGTATCTATGAGGATGCTCAGGACAGACCACCTCAGCAACGAATGGAAGGACAGCTTACAACATGCACAGCATGACATCAAGCCGATTCTGGAATAGATGAAGGCCACTGCTCCCAAGCCCAAGTGGAGTGACGTCTCAGCGATGAGTTCGACCACTAAAAGCTATTGGGCCCAATGGGACAACTTGCTGCTTCAGGATGGAGTTCGGTGCCGTAAATGGGAAAATGGTCGGGGAGACAGCTGTCATCTGAAATGGTTGTCCCTAAAGCTAAAGTACCGGATGTTCTACAGCTGTACCATAATGATTGTTCAGGATGCCATCTGGGAGTTAA
This sequence comes from Parnassius smintheus behrii, assembly GCA_036936625.1. Classification (NCBI taxonomy): domain Eukaryota; kingdom Metazoa; phylum Arthropoda; class Insecta; order Lepidoptera; family Papilionidae; genus Parnassius; species Parnassius smintheus. Next base: position 9,141,695 of record JAUPFT010000031.1, read on the forward strand.
ACGAACTCGGCTGTAAAGGGTTCTCAGACTCGTGGTAGAGGTGCATTAAAGTTGTACAATGTTGGTAGACCATGGTAGAGAATAGCCATTGACGTGGCGGGGCCGTTTCTGGAGAGTGATAGCGGTAACAAGTATTTCATGGTTATGATGGATTACTTCACTAAGTGGCCAGAAGTCTTCGCCATTCCAAATCAAGAAGCTTCAACAGTTGCAGATAAACTAGTTCATGAATTCTTCTGTCGTTTTGGAGTACCTTTAGAGATTCACCGCGATCAAGGAAGGAATTTTGAGTCTCAAATATTCCAGGAAACTTGCCGAGTTATGGGTACTCATAAAACTAGAACGACTTCTTATCACCCGCAATCTGATGGAATGGTAGAACGATTTAATCAGACATTGGAAAGGTACCTAGCAAAAGTTGTAGACAATCGGCAACGAGATTGGGACAAGCACATACAACCGTTTTTGTTGTCATATCGAAGCGCTGTTTACATAAGTACATCGGTGACACCAGCTTTCGCAAACTTTGGAAGAGAATTACGGCTACCTGCAGACCTGATCACCGGGATAGCACCTGATTCCCCAAGCAGTATAACCGATTATTCAAATGACTTGCGGAACACAATTAATGACATTTATGAGCACGTCAGACAATCGGGCCAGCAAATGTCTGAAAAGACGAAAACCCGGTACGACCGCGAAATGAACAATAAAGGGTTCAACGAAGGTTCATTAGTGTGGTTGCACAATCCAGTCCGCAACAAAGGGAAATCTCCCATGCTTTAAGCTAAATGGGACAGCCCGTACCGGATTGTGACTAGGAACAACGATGTAACCTACCGGATACAGAAAGGCGCAAGAGGTACTCCTAAGATCGTCCATGTGGATCGACTGGTGCGTTATTATGGAAACGATAATGCTCGGGACGAGCATGTCTTAGGAAGGGGCAGTGTTGCGCGCCACAGTTGATGGCACTAGCGCCATCTGGTATCAAGTATCAGAAATAGGAGTGTCAAGATCTTTCTGGAACTCTTCCAACAGCGCCATCTCGTAACGAATAGAAGAATTAAGCTTTCTAGAAAAGTCCACTTGGAACTTTCTGCACTTAGTCGGTCGGGACCGGTATTTTCTGGAACATTCTGGATGTTTTGGTGAAAAAGGCGTATTTAAAGCCGCTGAGAGCCGCGACGGAGCAGTATTGAATTGGCGATACGAGTGAAGCTTTCGGAGTAAAATAAAGTGAACTAAAGTGTTAAGTGTGATTAATTATTTGTGTGACTTAAGTTTTGATTGGTGTTTGGTAATTAAAGTATCAATTTTGGTAATTCAATCGGCAGTTTTTATTGTCACGAACCTTCAGCTCGTAACATTATTTACAAACTACACTGATTGATATTTATAAAATTATACTACATTACTGTTATTTACAAATAAAAATTACCATTTTAGCCATATTCCTTCTTAACACAAACTAGTACGTCTCTGTAAACTGCTTATTAAACTTCGAAGCGTGTGTCTATCACTTTTTAAGCTATTGCATAGCTTCTATCGCGGGCCTTGAGCGCGGGGACCGAATCCAGAAATTTATTCCGTAACGAAAAAACCTCACGCTCTCCACTCCGTCGGGCACGAAGGTGTGGCTTGAAGGCCGTGCATTGTCTAACGTCGTTTCTTTTCAGCAGTCTTCGACACGATGTTTGTGTGCGTGCAGCTAGACGTATTGTACGACTCTACGAAGCTCGCACGAATCGAGACGAGCTGCTCCGAAATTGGACGAATACATAAGCAGCTGTTTATGAGAAAGTATATAGGTGTATAGGTATTTATGTACAACAGTGAATAGCTGTACTTGTAAAATTTGTGTATTTATTATTATAATTTTTGTTTTGAATATGAATGAACAAAGTGCATTTATTATTTATTTATTTAATAAAAGAAAAAAATTTGTTTTCTTATCGGTCACCACGCTCAAAAAGTGTAACTTGAATTAATATCAAAGAAAAAGAAATACTGCATAAATAAAATAAATAAATAATTATAATTGCATAAGTTGATACAAAAAGCTATGCAAAAGCTTTACCGCGGCAGTCCCCGAGTGCCACACGTCTTTTTATCACATTAAATACGTTTATTATACGCTATAAATCAAATGCAAATCACTAACACTTTGTGCTGTACATAAATACATACATAAACACTCACGCCTGTCACCCACAGGGGTAGGCAGAGACTACGGACTTCCATTTGGCACGATCCTGACATACCTCTTTCGCCTCCTTTACATCCATATATCTGCGCATACATGCTCGTCGGTTAAGGGTACTTCTAACGTGGCCCATTTGTGCTGTACTGTGTGCACTAATAGTTTTAGTTCGACTTTCAAATAAAAGTCTAGATACATTAGGTCTGGTGATCTCGTCGGTCAGTTTACATGTCAACCACGACCTATCCACCTATCACCGAATGTGCTCGTCAATGTAAGATGCTCAACATAGAGTATTGGTGCATGTTTACGATACACATGCAGAAACATAAACAATTCGACGGTGACGCGACGTCACGCCTTGGTAAACGAAATGAGAGTTGAAAGCGCGAGCGGCTTTGCCCTTGAGCCTGTGACCTTGAGAAAAGACATTGACAAAGATGCCTACTAAATTTATTATTTTATTGCCGTTCGTAAAGTAGATATGATTTGAATTTCGATAGATTTTAATTGATTTATTTCATTATTTACAACCCTTAACAAGTCCAATTTTTTGGTAAATTTTTAGTGTCATAGGTCTACTTTGGCCGAAAACTTTAAGGTAGGAAATAATAATAGTGAAAGTTTTAATATTTACATTGGTGAAGAATCAAATAATTACTTAAATTCATTTGCTTTATTGGACACGAATGAAAGTGAAGTAGAACAATTAGTTGACAATTTAAAAACCGAATTCTCAGTTTGGGTTGGGATGGAATCCCGAATAAATTTATTAAAATTTTTAAATATTTGTTAAAACCTCCTTTTTTATCTCATCTCCAACCGCCTGGTAATCCTAAACTTAGGTAGTACACCAACCTTTATAACGCGTGCCAGGCAAGAATGGTTAGATATAACCTTTTCTACCAATAACATGTCCAGGCAGATAAATGACTGGCATGTTAGTAGCGAAAACTCGATGTCTGATCACAAGCACATTAAGTTTGTGATTGGAACATCACTAACCAATGAAACCGTTACTTTTAGGGATCCAAAACCAACTTCCTGGGATATCTACAGAGATAGCCTAAGGAGGAATTTGGAAACGTTTCCTAAAAGCATCAAAACAATTGTAGGTCTGAAGTTAGCGACGGAGACAGTAACCGTACGTATACGTGAAGCCTTCGAGAACAGTTATCCCGTCAAAACCAAGACCTCAACACGAAAAGAACTTAGGGAAAAAACTAGGAAACTATTTAATACGGCTAAGAAAACCAATGAGTGGGATATTTGTACTGCAGCCCTAACTTAATATAATAAAGAAATTTGGAAGCCAAGAGAGCATCGTGGAGGAAGCTATTTAAGGAAGTTGAATATTTGCCCAGCAGTGCAAGACTACACAAAATGCTATCGAAAGCTAAACCTAATTAGATCGGGCTTCTAAAAAAGCCGGATCGTAACTTCACTAATAGTGAAACAGAGACACGACACGATTTCAGCCTTGAATTCTTTCAGAGCCCTATAAAGGCCTTGGAATAATATCATCATCATCATCATCATTACAGCCCTTCACAAGTCCACTGCTGAACATAGGCCTCCCCCAAGTAATGCCACAAAGCACGGTCCTGAGCCACCTGCATCTATCGACTTTCCGCATATCCTACTAGGTCGTCACTCCATCTAGTGGGGGTCGCCCTACACTACGCCTACCGGTACGAGGCTGCCACTCAAGAACCTTTCTTCCCCATCGGTTATCGGTTCTTCGAGCTATATGGCCGGCCCATTGCCACTTCAGCTTACTAATCCGTTGGGCTATGTCGGTCACTCTGGTTTTACTGCGGATATCCTCAATTCTGAGTCTATCACGCAGAGAAACTCCGAGCATAGCCCTCTCCATAGCTCGCTGAGCGACCTTGAGCGTCCTCATACGGCTAGCAGTGAAGGACCACGTCTCAGATCCGTAAGTCATCACTGGCAACACGCACTGGTTGTACAATCTAGTTTTTAGAGATTGAGGTATACCTGACGAGAATATATGTCGTAATTTCCCGAACGCTGCCCAGCCGAGCTGAATCCGTCGATTGACCTCTCGGTCGAAGTTGGACTTACCTAGTCGGACTATTTGTCCCAGGTAACGTACTCGTCAACAACTTCGAGCGTAGTGCTCCCAACAACTACCGGCATAGGTGTGACATGGACATTGAACATGATCTTTGTTTTGTCCATGTTCATCTTAAGACCTATCCGTTGGGAGGCACTATTGAGGTCATTGAGCATAGTGCTTAAGTCCTCCAGCGATTCTGCCATAAGGACTATATCGTCGGCAAATCGAAGGTGAGTGATGTACTCGCCATTGATGTCAATACCGTATCCTTTCCAGTCCAGTAGCTTGAAAACGTCTTCCAATGCAGTTTCGGGGATATAACGTCACCCTGTTTTACACCTCTCTGCAGTTGGATAGGTTTCGAGCTCTGGTTCTGTACTCGGATAGCCATCGTAGCCCTACTGTACAAACAATTCAGCACTTCGATATACCGACAGTCAACTTGGCACCGCTGGAGGGACTGTAGCACCGCCCAAATTTCGACGAAATCAAAGGCTTTCTCATAGTCCACATACGCCAGGCAAAGTGGCAGATTGTACCCTTCAGTTTTCTGTACAATCTGCCGCAGGGTATGTATGTGGTCTATGGTACTGAAGCCTTTTCGGAAACCGGCTTGTTCGGGAGGCTGGAAGTCGTCGAGTCTGCGTGCGAGACGATTCGTAATGACTCTCGAAAACAGCATATAGACGCGGCTCAGAAGGGAAATCGGTCTGTAGTTCTTTAAGAGAGCGTTGTCGCCTTTCTTAAAGAACAAGACCACCGCACTTCTGCTCAACGCCTCTGGAGTAGTGCCGCCATGGAGGACGGAATTGAAGAGCTTCTGAAGGACTTCAAGTACCGGTGTTCCACCCGCTTTCAGAAGCTCCGCTATAATTCCATCCTCGCCTGGGGCCCTGCCGTTTTTAAGGTGCTGGAGAGCCATTCTAATCTCGCTTAGACTGACGTCCGGGATATACTCGGAATAGTGTCGGATAAGACTTGCTCTTGGATCGTTACTCACACTTGCGTGTGGCTCCAACGATGATGTGTACAGCTGCCCGTAGAACCTCTCAATCTCACTCAAAATCTCAGGTGTCCCGGAAACGATGCTGCCACACTCAGTCTTCAGCTTTGACAGTTGGCTCTTACTGGCAGATAGATCTCTGGCAAAGACTTTGGAGCCCTGGTTCCGCTCGATCGCTTCTTTAATACGAGAAGTATTAAAGTTGCGTAAGTCTCGCCGCATGCATTTGGAGATCTGTCTGTTCAGTTGCCTGTATACTGTCAAATCTGTTGACGATTGTAGCCTCATCTCCCGTCTAACAGCCATGAGATTAAGAGTGTGATCGGAGAGTTTTTGTGTTCTTCTGCGGCGGGTCTTGCATAACTTAGCTCCGACCACATGGAAAGTTTCCACGAGCTTGTCATTCATATCGTCCACTGAATTGCAATCTTGTAGGCACTGAAAGCGGTTAAGTAACTCGAGCTGAAAGTTTTCGGGATTCTGGATTAGAGCACGAGGGGGACGGAGCGTAGACTTCATTAGACGAGACCTCTCCAACTTAACGTTTAGGTTCAGTGTGCCTCTAACCATTCGGTGATCGCTGCCAGTTTTCACCCTTGCGATCACTGAGATATCACTGAACAGTTGGCGTCTGGTCGTCGTAATGAAGTCAATCTCATTTTTTGTCGAACCGTCGGGGCTCGACCAGGTCCACTTCCTGTGGGGCCGCTTCTGAAAGAAAGAGTTCATTATAAAGAGTCCTCTTTCTCCATAAAGTCGGCCAGCTGCTGGCCCCTACGGTTCCGTTGCCCTACTCCAAATTTCCCTACCTTCAGCTCACCGCTTTCTCTTGTGCCTAGTTTTGCGTTGAAGTCTCCCATCAACACCGTGTAGTGGGTTTTGGAGGAATGCATGGCTGTGGAAATATCCTCATACATTTCCTCCACCTCCTCATCGGGATGTGCCGAGGTTGGTGCGTAAACCTGTATGACCTTCAGCGAATACCGTTTGGTGATTCTGAGTATCAGGTACGCGACCCTCGTCGACAATCTTTACAACGTTGTTGACGAGAGACTTGTGGACGATAAATCCAACACCTCCTTGGGACAGATGGTCGCCCTCTCGGTGATAGAACAATAATATTATAATAATCTTTATTGCACCTTTAAGATAAAGTACACTCGATAACAACAGTATAACAAAATTAAGCTTACAGTTAAGTACTTCTACAATTAATATGAAGCTACTGACATCTAAAGTGGGCAGAGCCTGTATCTTAAATGTCAGGGTCTTTTCCCAAAACATAGTACAAGGATTTAAGGACAGAGCAGTTATGCAATAATTTTAACTGATAAAGATAACAGTTTACTATCAAGTTTAGAATATATATATATATATATATATATATATATATATATATATATATATATATTATACAAATATGAAATACACAAGTAAAAATACACATGTGTGTGTGTGCGTGCGTGTATGTGTGTGTGTGTGTGTGTGTGTGTGTGTGTGTGTGTGTGCGTGTGTGTGAGTTGAGTGGTTATGAGATAGTGATTTTGACATACGTGCCTATTTTGTGACGAGATTTTCCGTATCTTCGTATGTTAGAGATTTTAACCAAATTGATATTTTAGATTTCAATTCATGTTTGTTGATTTTGTATATATTTAACGACTTATTAATCTTATTGTATAAAAGACAACTGATAACGTCCAGTACCTCTATGTAGAACAACTAACAAAGCTGTTCTACATAGAGGTACTGGACACACAGGAAAATTTATACGTCGCTTAAGGGTATTAGAGTCTAGAGGAAGTTGAGAATGTTTTCGAAGCATTGTGCGAAGAACAAACAATTGCCTCACTGTTAGAACATTACACTCTTTGTAGAGGTCAACAGTAGGATGCATCCTATGTTTGTTCATCATGACCTTGAGCACTGCTCTTTGTGCCCTCTCGAGGTGTAGCATTGTTGTTTTATGGGTACCTCCCTAAACTGGTATGCAGTACATTAAAATGGATTGGCATAGGCACGTGTAAACTATTTTCAAGGTATCCACATTTGCAGAGTGGCGAAGATTCTAAAATATATAAATTAACCTTCTGATCCTATTGCAAGGCGCGTTAACATATTCATACCAACTAAGTTTTTCGTCAATATAGATGCCTAGATATTTAGTTTGGGGCTTGGCAGAGAGTGAGACACAATTGCAATCTGCGTCTTGCAATGAACACTGATAGGCCTTGATAGAATTGATATTTTCCGAAATTGGAGCAGTCTTAGATAGATCAAAGCGTATAAGTTGTGTCTTTGCGATATTGAGGGTCAGTAAATTTGATGATCACCATAGCATAACCTCTACTAGAGCCTTTTCTGCATAATGTTTGGCACGAATCCAGTCTACACCCCAAACTACTAAGGACGTGTCGTCAGCATAGGTGAAGATCCGACAATTATCTCGCTTAATTCTACACAGATCATTGATGTAGATTAAAAAGAACGTGGGGGCCAGAATGCTGCCCTGTGGCACGCCAAACTCTATATGCTCCTCGTCGCTGTAGTTATCATCAATTTTTACGCATTGGGTCCTTCCAGTGAGATAATCTCTGAAAATACTAAGGGGCAGACCACGAATGCCGATACATTCCAATTTAGAAATCAGTATGGGGATAGACACGGTATCGAACGCTTTAGAGAGGTCAAGGAAAATGCCATAGCATTTTTGTTTCTCATCTAGCTTAGCAATTATTGTCTGGGAAAGTTCAATTACAGCGTCTTCGGTAGGAACACCAGGTCTAAAACCGAACTGGTTCTCGGCAATGATGTTGAATCTCTTAAGAAAATCAGTCAAAGAATTATTAAGAATGCGTTCTAGAATTTTTGATAGAGAACTGAGCACCGATATTGGTCTATAGTTGGTAACTTGGTGCCTATCCCCACATTTAAATATAGGATGGACTACGGCTTTCTTCATCAGGCCAGGGAATACCCCAGTTGAATTGAGGTATTACAAATATGCGTTATAGGTGAGCATATGACTTTGCATGATAATTTAATAACGTCAGATTGTATTCCGTCCCATCCAACGGCGCAATTATTCCTCAGAGAGTTAATGATATTTTCTACTCGTGGCTCATCAACAGGTAATAGTACAAATGTGCTACTGTTAGATGAAAGTGACATGGGAGGAGAACTATCTAAGGGCCATGATATTTTAGAGGCTAACTTTTTGCCAACTTGAACGAAATGGGAATTTATAGTATTTAACGTCGCTTTAGCGCTACCGTGACTACTTAAAAGATCTTTAGCAGATTCTTTAATCTTTTTGTGTTCGTAATATATTTAATGACGTTCCACATTTCTTTGATATTGCTTTCAGTGCCTTAAGGAATTCACATCTTTCATATTCTGACCTAACTTTTCTCAATACAGTTTGTAGAAAGTTACTATATCTTTTATATGTAATTTGTATGGTGATATTGTCCTGCAACTTTCAGGCCTTTATGTGTAAAGAATCACGATTTCGGATACATCAGATGAGACCGGGTGTCATCCAGAGATTGACTGTACGAAATTTTCTTACGTTACAACCAGCATGCTTACCATAGAGGCAAATCTACGGAAACAGCCCTGATCAGTGTCATTAACAGGGTCGAAAAAGCACTGGAGGATAAAGAAATAGCCCTTTGTGCCTTTCTAGATATTGAGGGCGCCTTCGACACACACTGCTGATTCTCAATAATAATATATTAAAAAATAATATTAATATATTATTATTAATAATTAGTATAGATTAATAAATAATAAAATACCTCCCGCATCGTCCGCCGGTTTCTTTCCCTTTCCTCCTAACCCTCGGCCGTTTGGTCTCCCCTGCTGAGGGCTTCCATCTGGTTGGGCTTTTATTTATTTATGTATTTTTGTATTTATTTTATGTTATTGATATTTATGTATATTTATCGTTTCATTTTAATTTATAATTATATATTTATATAACCCAACCAGATGAGAAAACTATATAGAAAAGAAAAAAAAAAATAATAAATAATAATTCAAATAATAAATAATCACTGCTGATTGGAGATCTGACATCCAAAAATGTTGACCCCACAGCCACCAGATGGATGAAGTCGATGCTCTCAATCAGAAAGGTAAAAATAGCGCTGTTTCAAACTTCGATTGAGGTTGCAACTACAAGAGGCTGCCCACAAGAAGGTGTTTTGTCACTCCTTCTTTGGACTCCTGCGGCTGACCAACTATTGTACAAAATGGCAGACCTACGCATTGACATACTGGATTACGCTGATGACCTTGTGATCATTGCGAGGGGCTTTTGCCCAAGTACTTTAACGTCAATCGTCGTCGTCGTCGTCGTCGTCTTTAACGTAAATGATAAAACTGTTATAATACCCTTTACCAAAAAGAGACGCTTGGACAAATTTGTCCCACCAAAACCTAATGGTAAAGAAGTACCATTTTCCACTGAAGTTTAGTAATTGGGCGTAACAATCGACCAAAAACTAACGTGGAACTCTCACCTTAGCAACGTATGCCATAAGGCAAAAATTGCTTTCGTTACATGCAGTCGTTTGGTCGGGAACAACTGGGGCTTGCGTCCCAGTATGGTCCTGTGACTATAGCAGCAACATAGTGAGGCCGATTCTCACCTACGCCTCTACTGTCTGGTGTAACAAGGCTTACCAAAAGACAACTGCGGACAGACTAAATAGTCTACAAATGACTGCCTGCTTAATAGCAACTGGAGCTATGCGATCATCGCCTGGAGCGGCTCTTAATGCACTTCTATGCCTAAAGCCCCTTAATCTTTATCTAAACAAGGAGGCAAGGGCTAGTTTGTATAGGATTAACGCCCAGGGCGTTCTGAGCTTGCTCTCCTACAGATTGAGATCCATGCTCGACTCAATTAAGGAAACACTGGTCTTATGCATGGTCTCGACATCATACGTCCACTACACACTTGATTGAGATCCATGCTCGACTCAATTAAGGAAACACTGGTCTTATGCATGGTCTCGACATCATACGTCCACTACACACTTTTGATCAAAATTATATAGTGGAATTACCCTCCAGACAAGACTGGCTGTGTGTTCCAGACGGGTACCTACGTATGGAAACGGTGGCGGCCGCGGCTGCACTCCGTGCTGCGCGCCCGAACCAATTTGCTGGATAAAGCAATAACTCTCAAAAGAACACCGATTTCTACCAAGGATGATACGCGAAGCTATTGAAATAAAAAAAACATCCAAATTGCAATAGAGAAGATGGATGGGTGCTGCCATCTGCTTAGGATCCTATAATTAAAAAATTAAACCCAAACCCAAGCATACCACTGCAAGACTTCATGATACTATAAGCTCGTTTTACGTAAATCTGACCAAAAATTAATATTCAAAAACTGAAGTAGCCGGACTAACGATGACCACAGAGTACTACGCACAGAAGTTTCACTCTTTTAATGTTGATTACTTGCCGACGTTTAATTTAGATTCTTCATATTCCTTGGCCCCTATTTATATAATAAATTGCATAAAACCTTATCCCTCTTTTCCCGAAATCAATATGAGTGCAAAAATATTATTCTCCAGTGGCTCCTTAAGCAAACCTATGCAAAAACAGAAAGCCTTTTAGAGGTTGTCGTGTAAAATACACACACACCTACATACATACATGCACACACACACACTCCCACTAACACACACACATACACACACGCATACACTCTCAAACACACACACACACACACACACGCACGCACACACACACACACACACACACTTTTCTAAGTTTTCTTAACCATAACCAATTATCTCAATTAGGTATGACAAATAAGGAAATAGAGTTAAACTTTATGTGTTAATGTTTTAGATATAATAGCATTCCTTGCAGAGGTGGGGACCTGGTGACCTGTAATACGGGTATCTTTCCCACCATAGGCACCAGCGATCCACGGGCAAAGTTGTTTTGTACTACTTATAGGCTACTTATAACTCTAAATGTAACTTTGTTTTGTGGTGAGAAATAAACGTTATTATTATTATTATTATTATTATTATTATTATTATTAATAGCCTACATAATTATTATTAATTAGATAAATCGTGCTCGCAAGCTAAATAAAACTTTATCGCTGGGCGAAAGTGTCCGTATTACTTTGCACATTTTCCTCTTCCTACGTTACGGTGGACTTTTCGTTGTTATCGAGGGATGTCAATAAAGAGGAACAAAATACTGTTACGCGCCTTAGTCGACGGCACTAGTGCCATCTAGTCTCGAACCGAAGAACTAAACTTCTAGAAGTTGAAACTCGAACTCTCGGTACCTTGCGCGTGTTTACTTGAATATTCTGGATATTTCGGTGCTAATTTATATTTATAGGCGCCGCAAGATGCGATCGGGGAAGTATTAAATTTGGCGAGACAAGCGAAGCTTCGGAGCGGAATAAAGTGAATCAGTGTGCTTAATTATTAGTGTTTTAAGTTTAAATTTGTGTAAAGAAAATTAAAGTGTTAATTTAGGTAATTTTACCGGCAATTTTTATTGTCACGAACTCAAGCTCGTAACAATTGGTGTCAGAAGTGGGATAAAATCATGACGATTTTACCTAAGGAGGAAACGGAGGGTGTCCGTACCCGAAGTCAACGCCAGCAGGAGACGGACCAAAGAAGATTTGGTGGTGCAACGCCGCAGACATCGGAAAGCCAGCCACCGGCTGCAGGCCCGTCAGTAGCCCCTACATCTGCAGCACCTGACTTAGGTGCTCTGATGGTGATGCTGCAGGAGCAGGCTCACCGACAGGAGGAGCAGGCACGCCGATTGGAAGAGCAGCTGCGGGGCGGACAGGAGGAACAGGCCCGTCGGTTGGAAGAGCAGATGCTCCTCATGAAAGATCTTCACGCTACCTTCGGGAAGGAGATAAAGGAGGTGAAGGATAGGGTTGCTCAGCATGACAACCGCCTGTCGGAAGCTGAAACCCAAATCACGAAAGCTGAAAATCGAATCGAGAAAGCTGAAACCCGAATCGACCAAGTAAACAATCGGGTTGACAACGTAATGGCTGACATGAAGAAATCACTGGACGAACTCAAACTTGGAGATGGAGCTACAGCTCCCGTAGTAGCTACAACACCTTCGCTACGTGGGTTCAAGGTGCCACCGTTCGACGGTACCTCTTCCTGGTCAGGCTACAAAATCCAGTTCGAGGCTGTTATGAAGGCGAACGGCTGGAATAAAAGTCAGGCCATGACTGCTCTCACACTAGGCCTGCGCGACCACGCCTTAACAGTTCTGGACGCTCTCGGTGAGGAAGTGACTTATAAGCAACTCCTTGAGGCATTGGAGGCGAGATATGGCGACGCTCACCTGGAACACGTCTTTCGTGCGCAGCTTAAAGATCACGTGCAGCGCATCAACGAAAACCTGCAGCAGTGGGCTCTAGAGGTGGAGAAGCTGGTGCGAAAAGCATACCGGTCTGTACCTGCACTCATTGAAGGGAACCTGGTGCAGACATTCATCGACGGCATCCGCGACCTGGAAGTCAGAGCTGCTGTGAGGCTCGGGCACCACGAGACGCTTAAGGACGCCTTGGCCCATGCACTGGAGGTAGAAGCCGTGCGGCAGGATCATCGTTCCCATCGCGTCAGGGAGGTTGCAGCAGCTACAGTACGCGACCGCAACAAAGGATACAGCCCTAGGTGCTATGGCTGTGGGGAAAGGGGCCATCTTCGCTCCAGCTGCCCTAAGCGAACTGTAGAAAGGAGAGTTGATAGATCTCGAGAGGGTAGTGCAGCTAACGGCACCGCCTGGCGGTGGCAGGATCGTCGTTCCCCTCGCGCTAGGGAGGATGCAGCAGTTACGGTTCGCGACCACAATAAAGGATACAGCCCTAGGTGCTACGGCTGTGGGGAAAGGAGCCATCTTCGATCCAGCTGCACTAAGCGAACCCTAGAAAGGGAAGGTGAACGATCTCAGAAGGGAAGTGCGGCTAACATCACCGCCCAGCAGCAGCCGGGATACGACTTTACTGTCAGACATCGCAGCGGGAAATCTCATGGCGAAGCAGATGCATTGTCAAGAAGACCTTGTCCTGAAGATTGGAAACATTGTACTAGGCAAAAGAGTAAAGAAGTGGTATCTGTGGGGATGCTCAGGACAGACCACCTCAGCAACGAGTGGAAGGACAGCCTACGACATGCACAGCAGGAAGATCCGGACATCAAGCCGATTCTGGAATGGATGAAGGCCCGTGCTACCAAGCCTAAGTGGAGCGACGTCTCAGCGATGAGTTCGACCACTAGAGGCTATTGGGCCCAGTGGGACGGCTTGCTGATTCAGGATTGAGTCTTATGCCGTAAATGAGACAATAGTCGAGGAGACAGCTGTCGTTTGCAAATGGTTGTCTCTAAGGCTATAGTGCCGAATGTTCTACAGCTGTGCCATAATGGTCGTTCAAGAGTCCATCTGGGAGTTAAACGAACTCTACTGAAGGTCCGAGAACAGTTTTACTGGGTCCATTATCGTGACGATGTCGAGGATTGGTGTCGTACATGTACAAGTTGTGCGGCCGTGAAGGGACCTCAGACACGTAGTAGAGGAGCATCGAAATTGTACAATGTTGGTGCACCATGGGATAGGACAGCCCTTGACATTGCGGAGCCGTTACAGAAAGGCTCAAGAGGGACTCCTAAGATCGTCCACGTGGATCGTCTGGCACGTTATTATGGGGCCGATAATGCTCGGGACGAGCATGTCTTAGGAGGGGGCAGTGTTACGCGCCTTAGTCGACGGCACTGGCGCCATCTAATCTCGAACCGAAGAACTAAACTTCTAGAAGTTGAAACTCGAACTCTCGGTACCTTGCGCGTATTTACTTGAATATTCTGGATATTTCGGTGCTAATTTATATTTATAGGCGCTGCAAGATGCGATCGGGGAAGTATTGAATTTGGCGAGACAAGCGAAGCTTCGGAGCGGAATAAAGTGAATCAGTGTGATTAATTATTAGTGTTTTAAGGTTAAATTTGTGTAAAGAAAATTAAAGTGTTAATTTAGGTAATTTTACCGGCAATTTTTATTGTCACGAACCTCAAGCTCGTAACAATACTTTGCGAAATATTATTTAGGTTACTTAGGTGAAATACCTATTCTGACTATGATCGACATACCATATTTTCGCACCTACGTGAGTTCTGCGATGCCTAACGCATGCAAACTTGCAAGGCCATTCGTCGGGAATCGCGACGCTTGGCTCGGAAGGAAAAGGTAGATAGTGTAAACAACAAATAAACTTGAAATACGATTCCTAACAGAAATGTTATCGTATTCTACATAGTTAAAAATTTTGTTAGTAAAGAAAGTTTTGATTTCAGTGTTTTGTGTTGCTTAAAATATTTTAATACAAAGGGCAAGTATATGTACGTAAGTAGATTCTTGGATAGTGAAGTAAATTTCTACCAAATTTTGTAAATAAATTTCGTAGATATTAAATAAATTAGTACTTAATTCTTTTTTGCTATAAGTACCTTTCCAACAATAAAAATTAAATAAATTCACGTTTCATAACTTCCTACTAAAATCCTTCGGTAATAAAGAATGATATATCTAAAATATTTTGTTAGTCATTTAGCGTCTATCCACGGAACATTTATAGTAGGAACGATGTTTTGCCATATTAAAATTTATAAAATAACGGGTAATATACATAATATATAGTTCTTAAATTACATTAAAACTTTTGAACTACTTTATCCTGTAATTAAATATACTAAACACTAAACAAAAACTATTTAACAATATTTACAAAAAGTTATATACGTAAACAGCGTTAAAAAACTTTAACATTCAATCGCCTCCAACGCGCTAGACGTGACTGCGTTATTTCGCCCGGGCGCGTCGCGATTTTAGGTAATTATTTCACTCAGGTAGCAAGAGTGATAGAGGCCTGCTATGACGTTGGGACGTCAAACATTTCAGTCCCCCCCCCCCCCCCGTGACCATGGGTGCTGCAAAGCACTCGAAACGTCGGGATAGTAAAAATAAATTAAAGTAGTAATTAAACGCGATAAAAACCATAAATATTAGTTTTGTTCAACTTTAAGTGAGATAAAAATTAATAAACAAACATTTTTCAATTTTTTTTAAATATTCGTTTTATTGTGTGGATTAACGAAAAAAATATATATAAACTTAGTTTGCAAATACAAACTTATTTAGTCTATAAAAAAATAAGGAACCTCGTAATTTGTATTCCATCAATATTTAAAATATCGTATCGTATAAACTATGTAATACATAAAAATAGGTCAACACGAAAAAAAAATTAAGTGCACCACTTCACAATCAAACTTCTTCCATTATTTGCGGCCCGCAAAGTATGCAGGTTGAACAGCTCTGCGATGTGTTTAGTTTTTGCTCGAAATATCGTAAAAATATAAAAACGTTTGTTAACATATTCCATATCTTAACCTTTATATGCATTATAAACATTTTAAAATTTGCTGCAAACATAGGTAGGTATCTAAACTTACGAACTCACGACAGGTCATTGACTTATCTATGTTACATAGGTAAGTACTTTACCCAAGTTTGGATGTTTATTTACACTGAAGTAGTTTTAGTTAAATATGTAGGTATTAGGTATTGTTTCTTCTTGAAATTATGATCATTATGCGCGGAAAGGTTCAATGAATCGTTAGTTACTTAAACACTGCGACTCAAGTAGGTAGATACCTACATGCCTAATAGAAAGTATTTACTAGCAATAACCAAGAGCTATTGCCGGCTGTACACGCTCGTCGAGACACCACGAGACATGCCTAGAGGTGAGCATTATTTAACATAATCGGTTTCAGAAACTGCTTACGAGCTTGATAATCGTATACCCAGTTTCGTGGACAAAATGTAATGATTATTTTACGTACGCAGTTGACACACACCACGACCGGCACTCGCGTAAGCGTTTCGTTTTGAACAGATTATTATTAAGATGAATATAGTTGGTACGTAACACGATATACGACTCGAACAACGAGAGTAAAGAGTCCCTTCGGGATAGTTAATGGCTTACACGCAAGATGTGGATCATAAAAATTATGTGATGTGATGGACAATAATACTTAGGCACTTACATATTTTGTGACTATAAAATTATACAAAAGTACTAATATTGACGATGTCACGCGCATATTATAATTATAACACCTATAAAATGTTATATATTCGTAATCATAATCATAACATAACACAGTTAAACTAATGTTAACACCTATATAACCTGTTAATATTTTCGTAATCATAACCTAACAAACAAACACAAAACTAACCTACGCTATACTGTATGGTATACAGATGTTTGTAGCGTTGCCAGGCGTCCGGATAAAGCCGGACACAGTCAGGCTTTTTGTTTGCGTGTCCGGCCAAATTAGACGGTGTCCGGGCCTGTCCGGCATTTGTCAGGCTTTTTATATTTGACCATTTTTTTACATTTTTCATGTACTTAAATACATACTATTGCAATTATTGAAACTAATATTGTAATGAATATTGAATGATTAATAATAAAGAACACTGATTATTTTAATTTAACATTTTATGGTAAATGATATAAGGTTGTTTTACTGTAATTGTTTTACTTTAAAAAATATATTACCATGTTATACTAAGACTGAATAATTAAGGGTGTCCGGCCTTTTTACCAAAATGTCCGGCTAAGCTGGATGGTCTCGGTTTAAAAGACCTGGCAACCCTAGATGTATGTAGCTCATGGCGGCTGAACACGCTCGTCTCGTCGCCTCGTGTGCCTCTCATCACGTATCATTTGAAGTTTGAACTCCACTAAAAATAAAATTAATAACCCATTGCTAAGAAGGAGATGGGGGATAGTTTCTATTAATTTACCGTAACAGTACCATGGATGGAATAGAATAGTGTATAGCTTGCGGCTTGCGCCACGAAAGATGAACAGTGCGGTGCGGTATGACATACGGGGAAGCGAAAACATAGCAACGGGCGACGATCTAGCCCCAAGTAGTGTCACCCTGCGTCCAGTCACCCGCGCACATACTTCTGTCGTCTTGCGTACTATCGATATCGAAAGTGTTAGCGACTACCTGTTATACAATATTTTAAAAAAAAAATATATATATATATATATATATATATATATATATATATATATATATATATATATATATATATATATATATATATATATATAAATAAAGTAAATAATTATTCAATAAACCTGGCTCTTATGACTTAAATATTGATATCGGCATTAAGAGTATGAAATATTTTATGAGATTTGTAAAACTTAGCAGGATCTATTGAAAGATGACTGTAATTATGTAAAGAAAAAGAGAGGTTCAACTAGTCCCGGAAAAAACACATGTTTCTTCATAAATATAAGTACATATATATATTTTAAATGAAATTAAAAAAAATCAATAATATCATTAAACACTGTATTTAATAAACTTTCTAACAGTGTATTACACTTCTATATACATTATCATCAAAAAAAGGTATTAACAATAAAATCACATATGTCATCTTGAAACAAAACAGAAATTACAAATACAAAATATTTTACTTCTTTAACTAAGTGTACACAAAATACAGAATATTATTTAGCAGCAATTAAAACCTAACGATTATATATAAATACGTTTTCGAGGAGACTTTGATGTGTAGTTATAATGTCGACCTTGGACTTTTTACATATTAAAATGTCATAATACAGTTTGCATTTTTCTGCTTGATGATACATGTTATACACGTTAAGTAATATCATCATTCGCTCTCGGTTTTCAACGCGATACCTACGAGACCCTTTGACTCGAGCGCAAAAACCGACACGCTTCCGAGAGCGCACGAGGGCCACGAGACGCGACGCGACGCGACGAGAGCAGCCTGTACACACTCGTACTCGGCCTGTCTAGACATGGGGCGTAACGTCTTTTGGACGTAATCGGTTGTACGTAGTTTCGTGGATATGAGTAACTAGTTTCAAAACTGCTTATTTTTGTAATTAGTTACATATGTATACAGTATAGCGTAGGTTAGTTTTGCGTTTGTGTTATGTTATAATTACGAAAATATTAACATATTATAGGTAGATATTATAATATTAGTTTAACTGTGTTATGTTATGATTACGAATACGTAACAGGTTATAGGTATTATAACATGTGCGCGACATTGTCAATATTAGTACTTTTGTACAATTTTATACAGTCACAAAATATGTAAGTATTTAAGTATTATTGTCCATCACATCACATAATTTTTATCATCCACATAATACACAAAAATTAACTTAATACAAAAAATATTTATTATTTATTTACACCAATTATATGTCTGTTTATGTACACTAAATATTTATATACACTTTAAATGTTTATTCATAAAGAAAACTATACATGTTACAATATTTATAAAAAAAAAAACGCTGTTTTTAAGAACAATGTTAAATAACGCTCGCCTCTAGGCCTGTCTCGTGGTGTCTCGACGAGCGTGTACAGCCGGCATATCATGTGAAGGTTATTACTATTTGAATACTTACATCGAAATGATCCTCACAACAATGTGCTATCGTGTTTAGTCCTAAATATGTGCTCTTCTCATAGCATTTGTCCATTTTTTTCTGATGGTAGGGTTTCTAGTTCTAGGCACATTAAAAAATAACTTTTCAGGTGTTTTTGTGGCCGTATTTTACATTGAGGCACAGCACAATGTTTAATAGATGGATATAGAGAATAGATAGCAAGTAGATCCGCGAACGACGGGCTTATAAAAAATGGTTATCTTCTCCATTACTGTATTTGAGAAACCTTTCCAAGACTGTTTTTTTTTGAAGAAAATTAAGCTTACGTTCATTCTTAATTGTATTGTTAATAAAAAATGTACCAATAATAAGCATTTCATTAGACTATATGAACTATCACACAATTTTTGAATTGTAAACTTCTTAAAATCGTTTTGATTTGAAAGTCGATAAAATGAAAAAGCGAAACTAAAAAGAGACGAACATAATATACATCTATAGGATTTAGCCTGCAAGAGAATGAGCTAGAATATTATATTAAATTAGTAGTGTTTAGGTCATCTAGCGTCCATATTATTTACCATCTTGAAAGTTAATCTTTTTTTTTTTCGATAAAATGTCTTTACCTATAGAATGAAGTAATTGGCGGTATTACAAAGCAATTTTAAAGTAAGTATAGTTTTCTGAAGGTTTCACAGATTTTTTTGGGCTTTTAAAAAAGTATCGATACTTTTGAAGTATTCGAATGAGTAGAATCGCATAACGATTTAATAAGTCGACTTGATCTATCACTACTAAACTCTCAAATTAAAAAAAAAACAATTATTTGTGTGGTTGACGCTTGACGGGCGACTTTGTAACTTTGTATCGTTTAGAAAATATCTCATAACGTAAAAATCAAACTCTGTGTAGTGATTAAAAATGGCTAAAAGGAAAAATAAACCATTGATCGATTCAGATTCCAGCAGCGAATGTTCAGATTTAGACTCTGTAAGTTATTTCATGGCACAATTCCTAGGTTATAAGTTACGTTATGCGCCAGCGTTTTGCAGACATTCCTATCTTATTTCGCCTGCGTATTCAGGCCAAGATCAATGATACAGGGCTATAATTACGCTTAGTGCGCATTGTACTTAGTTACTTTTAAAATAAATGCATATTTACGCAAGTTAGTTATTCATGGGTGTTCCTCTAAATCGGGATGTTTTTCTGCACAACTATGTTTTGTAATGGCTACTTTATGACTCATGCGAAATTATAAGAAAGCGACTTTCTAATTTAATTATCTGAAAAAAAAAAATTGATCTATTTAACTGATATTGTGTTGTTGAAATACTACCAAAAACACCACCACAAAATGACATGCATTTTGTGGTGTTATACCTATTTCAGAGTAAAATAATATTTTTGTTATCACTTACAATGGGGACCGCATTAACTAATCTGAGATTCACATTTGTTATTTCAAACTTATTTTATAAACAAAATCATTAGTAATACTTATTTCCATAATCTTATAATATTAGCAAATTAAAATGTAATGCTTTTTTATATGAACTAAACAATTTCAAGTCATGTAACACCTTACACTATGACACTATGACAGTAAGGTGTTCATGAGTTCTAGAAAGTTCTATTCTTATTATAGTATACTATATATTATAGTATACTATATATTATACTATACTGAACTACATTTCATCAATCAAATATGTTCACCATCTTTGGATGAATAAAATGTTAGATTTATTTATGTGAAAACTTTTTTAAGACATTGGGCACTTTTGGGATGAAGAAAAAGCACTGAATGCAGGTGACCATCACATTCATATACATACATAAATATATACAGATGTGTGGTATATATAGTTGACATTGAGATAACAATTATTCTTTTTTATGTAAAATGCAACAATAATTGATATTTTTTTACTATACAGTAATACCCAGAAAGAAAGAACTTAAGTGAGAGGTGGGACCAAGCGATAGCCGTGTAAGTCGAATTTGCATAGGTCGGGGTTCAACTTTGCGTATAAATACATATAAAGTTGGTAAAATCGGTACTAGAGTCTAAAGAAAGATAGATAATAAAAACAATTTTGATTACTATAAATAAACCAAAGTTATTTTGATGTCGAAAGCTTAATATATTCTAACAATGTTGCCTGATGAGTTAATTTTTTTTCTGCCCATGTAAAATTTCCTCGTAGCATGCCAGTAACTTTTTTATTGTCCGTTTTGTAGTAGAAGCGAGCTCTTTAATATAATCTATTTTTATAAAATTTGTAACCCCTTTTCAATTGTACTGAGGCCTTCTGTTAAGTTTGGAATCGTCTAACAAATCAGGTTGCTCAATGTCTTCATCATGCTCATGCATTTCCATAAGGTCGTCAATTGTTAGCTCTTGATTGTGTGAATCCAGCAATTCTTGGACGTTTTCATTATCCACCTCAAAATTAATTGTTTCGCAATATCAACCACCTCTTCAATTATTCCATCAATTTGTTCAGGATTTGAGGCTGATTCTCCTTGGGTTTATGAGATAAAAAAATGGACACAGCTTTTTTACCAGATGACATTCAAAGTTTTTTGTGAAAACTCATTCCAAAATTGTCCAATAATTCTATCAGCATCTAAAACATTGAATTGCTTCTAAAAGTCTTTGACAGAGAGCTTGTTATTTAGTGCCCCCGCCAAGTCGAGCTAAAAAGCGGCACGGCCGTACCATACCATCTCTTCTCGAAGCAATTCAGGCCATTTTTGACCCCTTATAACTTCATGGTCAATAAAACTAGAAGCCTGAATTTTCAGTAACCGAGTAAGCATTGTATAAACATGGTATATTTAAAATTTCATTCAATTTGAACCAGTATTTTAAGAATAGTAACCAGTCAAAATTTCTTAATTTTGTCACTCACTGACTGACCGATCATCAAAACTCTAAGGCACTTCTAGCAGACATAGAAGCTTCAAATTTAGAATATAATTAGTGTTTAGTGTATAAATTAAGGAAAACTGCACTTACACTAACTGCATAAATAAGTTTGTAATCCCATATAAATATATAGAATTACAAATTTACATTTGCAGTGAATGAATCTGTGTACTTGTATATGTATTACAGGTGTACATAGGTACGTTGTTGGTACTCAAGAAGTAGACAGTACCGGAAAGGTAAAAAATTTGGACTATCTTATATACAAAAAGAAATGAGGTACCATTAAAAACATAACTTGTAAAAAAACCAAGTCTCGCAACTCAGTTCTTCTACCGTAAAAGTTGTGAGATCCATGTAATACAAAGTTGGTTAATTTATTCAGTTCCTACTTAAGGGTCCTTCTGTTTTAAGTTATTACGTAATTAGCTAACCTAACAACATTTTATAGTGACCATATCAATTTTAATAGTCTTTTATGTTTTAAAAATATAGATTGATTTGGCAATCGCATTAAGCAATCTAATTTAATATAATACATATTACTTGTGAGATACATTGTGGTTTCATGCGATGGCCAAGTCAATCTATATAGTCAAGTGACTCATTTTTTGATATTTTGGATGACATAATTAAAGAAAAATCAATAATGTGCACTATATACATACTGTTACGAGCTTGAGGTTCGTGACAATAAAAACTGCCGATTGAATTACCAAAATTTACACTTTTATTACTGAACACCAATTAAAACTTAAAACACTAATAATTAATCACACTGATTCACTTTATTTTGCTCCGAAGCTTCGCTTGTCTCGCCAAATTCAATACTGCCTCGATGTTTTTAAAAATAATTTCTTATAATAAAATTCTTCTTAAAAAATATTACTTAAAAAGCCACCACCCACCTAGACCAGGTGCGAACCGAAAGGTCCACACGACTAACTTCCCAGTGGAAAGAATAATAAAATATCATATGTTTTAATATTTTATACAATTTTTCATTCGGCACAAAAAACGACTTGACCGATTTTTGCTCAAAATTTAATGAGGTCTAAGTTACATAATTATGCATTAAATAAAACTATGCCCATTTCAATGTCACTCTTTGTTCTCGAGATACACAAGGCGAAAATTGAATCTGAACATACATACATACATGTGCACACATGGACATCCTCTTAAAAACCAAACTATTCGACTCTAAAAACCTTGCAACATGGAAATATGTTACATTTTCAATTTGCAAAATCAGACCCATTACAATAACTTCCCACTGGGAAGGTTAACCCAAACATAATGTGTACAAGTTTGTGATGCTAAGAAGTTTTCACTTTTCGTGTGCAGTCCTGTGATGGACAGTTATTTTATTATTATTTAGCAGGCCAGTATTTGAAGCAACTGATATAAGCCTGTATCCTGGTTTCAAATCTGTAATGATTTGTACGGTATCACTTTTGAAGACAGCATGTTCCATTCTTCCATCACTCTTAAGATGAAAAAGTGCTTGTGAGGGTTATTGTGTGATGTTGTTTAGTCAATTCGAGGTGATGTCCCCAAATATGTGTGTTGTTTGAGAACTGGAATAACAGGACGAAATTCTATCTATGTATAATTTTATCTTCCAATCTAGTCTTTTCAATTAAATATGTTATTAAGTTTTACTTAATTAACTTATTTCATATAAGTTGTTATGTTGGATATTAGACTTGTGTCATTCATTATTCAAAAAAATAATAATAGTCCCGCTAGGTTTCTTGCTGGTTCTTCCCAGGATAGAAGTTTTTTTGGTAAATGAAAAAAGTAACTTTCAATAAGTATTGTTTATAATCTACATGTGTTACACACATAAAAAAGTTTCTCTTTCATTTCTAGTGACCAGATCGTTCACATATAGATTTTTCTTACAAACCAGATCATTCGAATCAATCATCTAAATGGATCATTTCGTGTTTCAGTACTCTGTGATTGTGAGAGCCACTCTATAATATTGGTTGTCCGTTAATTGTTGATTTGGAACATTCAAAAATATTATTGCAATCATGAATACTATGATGTGACCCAGATCAATTGAATTGTTCACAGTTGACACATGTCTAATGGATGTCATTGATGTACAAAACTAGACATTGGGATTTCGTTTGTTTCATATTTCATTTTAATTAATTCTGAAATGATTTCAAAATCTCTTTTTAAAAAATAATTACAAGAAGAGCTTGCCATAAGTTTTGATTGATATTCCATGGTTTAGGTTTTATTTGTGACGGACAAATGCATTTTAACTTATATAATTATGTGTACCTTATTTTGAGGTGCGGATATGGGGTGGCCCTACCCCTACCTACTGTAACTAATATTGCAAAATTGGTGTAACGTTTTGTTTGGTTTATGAGTGTTGAAAGGTCTATGGGATAACCCGAAGTACCTAAATATATTTTACTTATCTTTACTTGGGGGGACTATCGCAGGGCACTTGTAATTGCTACCCACTTTTTGAATAAAGAGTCAGTTGCATCATGTTGTTTATTTGTAACATCTTTTCCTAAAACTGTTAGATAAACTACTCTGCACTTTCTATATGTATGATGTTTTGAAACATTCAGGTTTCAATTTTTTTTCACCGCCAAGTTAAGTTGTGGCCAGATACTTAGCACAGCATTTAGGTCAGATTTAGGTGGAACTAAATGAAATTTTTCTCTGTTATGTTCTAAGCAATAACTTCATTGTTACAGCAATTCCTAAATTTGGCAAAGAAGAAAAAGAAACCTGGAGATTCTCCACCTCAATCAAAATCAAACAACAAATCCTCAGATAGTGAGTCTGATTGGGACGACGATGATAAAAAAGATGGTAAATTTAAGGTTTATTAATACCATATTTCTAAGCTGTGTTTTGTATGGTGAGCGTAGTGAACCGGAGACTCTTTTTACTGGAAAAACAAGTCATTCTATCTTAGTTCTAAGAGGTGACATCGCATACGCATTTTTGTTCTTAATCAGGGATAGTGGTAAATGTCGACGAGCTGTAGAATCTGCTTATCTTTAGGTGGACTGGGCTCTTATTTTTCACCATTATTCTATTTAAAAAAAATACATTTAGGCATTGTTGGTGGCAGCTTAATTTAACAACAGTAACACACAAATAGTTTTATTGTGTTTAATTGCAATAATATTGGTTTGTACTACACTCAACTTAGTGAAAAGTTTCATCTAATCTATCGCTGTCCCTTAGTCTTACTAAAACTCAAAAACGGTAATAGAATGATTTTGATGAAATTTTTTGTGTGTTTGAATGGGTCCACATCTAAGCACGAACTTTGCGTGTGTACACGTATTCAGCTCGTCAAACGATCTTAGTAAGCTGTTTGTATTACCAACAACCTCAAGGGGCCAGCATTGATGATCCGAGATTATTAAATAAAATAATTTTTTGCTAAAAGAATTACGAAAGATTACTTTTCACACTTCTTTCAATTTGCTTGTGATATTTTGAACCATGTTAACTTAGGTTACCTTAATTGTTTTAGAAAAATCTTCGTCATCAGACTCGGACTCAAACAGTGATGCCAAAAGTGATACTTCCAAAAACAAGGAGCCACCGCGGGCTACGAGGAAATCTTCATCCGACCACACAGAAGAGGTTAAAAAGAAACCAGAACCAAAAAAGAGTGAAGTTAGAAAAAGCACCGACAGTGCTGGATCTGTCAAGAAAAAAGATATCTATAGTGAACCAGAAGAAGGTATGTTAATTTAATTGAAATATATGTACCATAGAGAATGTATATTTGTATAAAATTAAAACACACACACACACACACACACACACACACACACACACACACACACACACACATACATACATTTACTCACACATTAGCATGCACAGACACATACTAACATATATACACACCCACTGACGCATATTTATATACTAACATACATGCTTACATGAACATAGTTCATCGCCACATACCACTAGAGCTGCAATTTAATTTTAAAAATAAACCAAAAAGGTTAAAAGTTAATGTTAAAAAAAAGTTAACCATTCTAACCTTCTTGTTATAATATAGTTTACAAAGTCTTATTTAGCCTACCGTAAGGGAAGTAGCGAGTTATTTCCAACACCAGTGTCTATAATAACTTAAAGGGATAACTTGAAAAATCTTTGTAATAGGACTTTTGAAAGTAAAGGAATTTTAATTTGAAATAACCAAGGAATTAACAGTCCTTTTGATAGTAAGTGGCCACTACAGCCATAAACATCTACCACTTCAAACAAAGAATGCTATAGATGCCTCGTCATCTGGGAAAAATGATGGAATACCTCCCAGCCTGTGCTTATACTGACTCTATACCCTCTGGAACAGAACAGTGCATGTGCATGAACTGCTGCTCGGCCATTTATTTCCACTTCATATGTATATGTTTGAATAATTACCTGGTAGAGCCATGCTGCAGTTATTTTAGTAGTAGTAGCACGAATGGGTCAGCTTGACCAGGGAAGGATCACACTCACAGAATACCAGCATCAAATAGTAGCTTAATGCTACTGTGTTTCGTATAGTGAGTCTAGAGAACGAGAGACCATTTTTACTGGAAATGAGGCATTCCATCTTAGTCCTCACGGGTGACAACGCATCTGCATTTTGATGCGTAATCAAGAATAGCCCTAGATGTCTATGGGCCACAGCATCTACTTACCTTCAGATGGACTGTGTGCTTGTTGGTCACACTTATTCTATTAAAAAAACAACTAGCTTATAATGATGATGATGATGAAAGCGTAAGAGAAATCCACAACCACAAGAGAAACTGAAACAGTGACGGTAAAACTCAACAATATCAAAACTGTGGTTACCAAACCGCTTCCCAAGTGTAGTGATAACATTTTTTTTTCAGGTGAAGTATCATCACATTCATCAGACAATGATTCCATTGACTCGGAAGAGGAATTCGATGATGGGTGAGATTTAATTTTTCTTTATATTTCACGTTTCTTTTCCAAAGATTATAAAACTACAGTTGATGCGCTTGTATTAAGTCAATGCTTGATTCATTAGTTCATTATGTAACAGCCTATACAAGTCCCACTGTAGTGCACAGGCCAGGCGGTAAAAAGATCTTTGCAACCCCTGATGCATGTTGGAGGATATCAAATATACCCAATATTTGTAATTTCTCAAACATTAATATTTTTAGTGTGTTACCCGCTTGTCAAGTGACCCGCGTGACAAGTATGGCAAATATCCCGCTAATGAGGCAACCTATGGAAACATTTAGTCGACATCTGTCGAGCTTGTCGCCATCCCGGTGAGTCACTTAGGCATGTCATCTCCGGTTGTTCGGTGCTTTCTAACTCTGAGTACTTGCACAGACACAACCTAGTAGCCAGAATTCTTCACCAGGAGCTCGCTCTGAAATACGGTCTCGTGGATCGGAAATTGCCGTATTACAAGTACTTGCCGGAAGCCGTGCTCGAAAATGATCGCGCCAGGCTCTATTGGGACCGGGCCATCATCACAAACAGGACTATTCTTGCGAATAAGCTGATATTGTGCTGATGGACCAGGCACAGTCAAGGATATTTTTGGTCGACATTACCATTCCGTATGACGAGAATCTCGTGAAAGCCGAAACAGATAAGCAAACAAAATATCTGGACCTGGCTCACGAGGTGACCGACATGTGGGGTGGTCTGCCGACCGAAATTATTCCTGTAGTCGTCTCTGCAAACGGGCTAATCCCTGTCAGCCTCTCGGGTCATCTGAGGCGGCTGGGACTACGTGGCGGACCGCTCCAGGCTCAAATGCAGTAAGCGGTGCTCCTCGATACCGTCCGTATCGTCCGCCGGTTTCTTTCCCTTTCTCCCTAACCCTCGGCCGTTTGGTCTCCCCTGCCGAAGGCCTCCATCTGGTTGGGCTTTTGTTTATATATGTATTTTTATATATATTTTATGTTATTGATATTTATGTATATTGATCTTTTTATTTTTATTTGTGATTATATATTTATAGAACCCAACCACATGAGAAAACTATATTTATACCCCCCCCCCCCATAATAATAATAATTGCTTCTTTCAGATACGACGAAAATTTAATGGGAGATGAAGAGGACAGAGCACGACTCGCGGCGATGTCCGAGAAAGAAAGAGAGCAAGAGATATTCAAACGTATAGAGAGGAGAGATCTGATGAAAACACGGTGAGAATATTAGTTAATAATTATGATGATTATTCTAACCACATAACAATTCAAAATAATAATTTTGGATGCACAATAAACTCATTTTGTGTGATTTTGCCTAAACATCTTCATTTCTCTCACAGCTTACGAGGGTGGTTTAAAATATTTCTCGGTCCGATTAAGAAAACAAATAAAATAACTTACTTACTTATCGTCACGCACAATCCCTAACGGGGTAGCCAGAGAGAACAGATTGCCAAGTGTCACGATCCTTACATACCTCTTTCGCTTCTTTCAGGTTCATTAACTTCT
This sequence comes from Parnassius smintheus behrii, assembly GCA_036936625.1. Lineage (NCBI taxonomy): Eukaryota > Metazoa > Arthropoda > Insecta > Lepidoptera > Papilionidae > Parnassius > Parnassius smintheus. The sequence goes on from JAUPFT010000031.1 coordinate 9,169,970, forward strand.
TCATACATGCACGTCTAGGTATCCGAGTACTCTTGACCCTCCCCTCTTCGAGCAATTTGCTCACATGGTCTTCGAAAGTTAGTCTCGGTCTACCTCGACACCTTTTAATATTTACTTTCGCTCTATATATTTTCTTCACCATTCGGTCTTCACTCATTCGTTCAACGTGCCCAAACCATTGGAGTACGCCCCTATCAATTTTTGTGATAAGGTCATCTTTCAATCCTGCCATATTGCGAATCTCTTCGTTTCGCTTTCGGTCGGCTATGATAACACCACACATTTTACGAAGAGATCGCATCTCCACTGCATTCAACTTGCTTTTATGCTTCTTCTGGCATACCCAGGTTTCGCTGCCATATAACAAAGTCAGTACCAACACTGCGTTATGTATTGCAAGGCGTGCACTCTTCACCACGCCTTGCCTTTTTACTAATGCATTCAGTTCACCATTGACTTTGTTTCCGGCAGCGACACGCCTATCCACATCCAAATCACATCTTCCATCCCGGCTGAAAGCACTCCCCAAGTATACAATTTCATTTACCTGTTCTAGACATTCCTGATTTATCCATATTTCACATTTCGTTCTCTCTTCGTCCTTTTCAAATACCAGAACCTTAGTTTTATTAGCATTCAAACGGAGACCTTTAATTTCACATTCCTCTTTCATACACGTGACTAATGCCTGCAGTTCTGCTTCTGATGGTGTAATAAGCACTGCATCATCAGCATACAGCAGACAATTAACTTTTATGTCACCCAATTTCACACCCAAACAGCTATCTTTCAGCTTCTGTAAACAGCTGTCGAGATACAGTATGAACAGCCAGGAAGACATGACACAACCCTGTTTTACGTCCGCTTGGACGCTAAACATGGGTGACAGGTCATGCCCTACCCGCACACAGGCTTTACAGTCATAGTAAAGTGACTGCACAGCCCTTAACAATCGACCATCCACACCATATCCCGGCAACAGTTCCCACATTTTCTTCCTTATAACCTTATCAAATGCTTTCTCCAGATCCACAAAAGCACAGAAAATCCTCTGGTTAACACTCAGAAGCTTCTCCGTGATCATGCGGAGAGAAAACATTTGATCCGTGCATCCTCTTCCAGGTCTAAATCCGCATTGTGCCTCCCATAAGAATCTTTCCGATTTCTCTTGCATCCTGCGTGTCAAAACCTTCGAATAAACTTTACTTGCTAAACTGGTCAAGCTGATCGCCCGATAGCTCCCGCAGTCAAAATGTGAACCTTTACCTTTATATAAAGGCACGATGACCGCGGATCGCCAATCATCCGGGACATCTCCCGTCCGCCAGCACAAATTGCACAGCAGATGAAAGCTGTCCCAGACGCGAGGCCCACCGTACTTGACCATTTCAGCAGTAACTCTGTCTAGTCCCGCAGCCTTACCACATTTCAAACTTCGAATCGCACGTTTAATCTCTTTCATGCTGATGACCTCAGTGTCATCGAGGTCCGTGTCTGGCGTGCCAGTCACGGCGTCACCCCCGGATCCTTCACTAAGATCATGACACGCATACATTTCTCTATAAAATTCACTCCATCGCTGCATGACGTCTGATTTTTCTGAGAAAAATCTTTTAGGGGGTCATTGTAGAAGCGTGCTCGTCGCGACCCTTGCCAGCCTTTTTCAGGGCTGCAATTCTACACAGCTGCGCACCCATGCAAACGAGGGTTAGGGCGTCCCCCCAAGGCGACGCACACAAATAAAATAAAGTTAAAAAAATGTTTTATTTTTCTACATAAATAACATTACTACATATGTTATACACTTATGCAATCTAAGCTCCAGTGCTTCTATGAAGCGATTCCTCCAACTCTTTAAAAAACTGCTCTGCCTCAGCCATCACCCCATCGTTTGTGGAACTTTCTTCCAGCCAAGTGCTTTTTCAAGGAAATAGTCCGATGGTGTTAAAATACTTCAAAACAGAGTTAATGGAGCTAAGCCATTGCAACAACTGTCATGTGCGCCTGGGCATTATCATGATAAACAGAATTTTCTTTTTCGGCCAATCCCGGCTGCTTTTCCCGAATTTTGTCGGCTATTTATCTAACAGCTTAGCATATCCTAACCTGTTATAATCTGTTTATTGGGGAGGTAATCAATAAAAAAATCCTTGTAATCCCAAGACACTGATGCTATATTAGTTTTCCCGACTAATTTTGCAACATGGCTTTCTTCGGTGGCGGATAATCGCTGTTTCCCCGGTTTCGACTGTTGTTTTGTCTCAGGAATATACTATATTATATTTATAGTGAATCCAAGTTTCATCAGTGGTTATAAATCTTGCTTAAACAGTCGGTAGTATTTGATCAAAACAACGCCAGTTTCTGCCTTGAAATTTCAACCACCCATCTTGCTGACACCTTTTTCATTCCTAGTTCATTGGTTAAGATATGAAACATCTGCTCAGTTGAGATCCCTATAGTGTCACTTATTTTACAACTTTCAATATTAGGTCGGTAGGTAGTTAGGGTTTTGTGAATTTTGTCGATGATTTATGACGTAAATAATTTCTCCCAACGAATAGTTCTTATGATGAACATGGACAAAACAAAGATGTCAAAATGTCGCACCTATGCCGGTAGATGTTGGGAGCACTAAGCTCGAAGCTGTTGACGAGTATGTTTACCTGGGACAAATAGTCCGACTAGATAGGTCCAATTCAGCCGAAAGGTCAATCGACGGATTCAACTCGGCTGGGCAGCGTTCGGGAAGTTACGCCACATCTTCTCGTCAACTATAGACGTAGTCCTTTACTGCTGGCCGTATGAGGACGCTCAAGGTCGCTCAGCGAGCTATGGAGAGGGCTATTGCTCGGAGTTTCTCTGCGTGATAAACTTAGAAATGAGGATATCAGCAGTAGAAGCAAAGTGACCGACATAGCCCAACGGATTAAGTAAGCTGAAGTGGCAATGGGCCGGCCATATAGCTCAAAGAACCGACAACGGATGGGGAAAAAAAGTTCTCGAGTGACAGCCTCGTACCCGTAAGCGTAGTAAAGGGCGACCCCCCATTAGATGGAGTGAAGACCTGGTAAGACATGCAGGAAGTCGATGGATGCAGGTGGCTCAGGACCGTGCTTTGTGGCATTCCTTGGGGGGAGGCCTATATTCAGCAGTGGACTTGTGAAGGGTTGTAATGATGATGATGATGATGATGATTATGACGTGATGTGGATGTTGCTGGCCTTCCACTCCTAGGGTCATCCTCAACGCTTTCACTGTCTGTTTGAAAAAAGTTGCCCACTTTTTATTGTGGAATACTAAGGCGCAGATTCATCTAATGTTTTCTTTGTTTTCCTTGAAATGGCTTGGCATCATTTTAATTTTTACGAAATGATTAATCACGGCTCTTATTTCAGTTTTTCCATTTTTCGGGAGAAAAGTAGATTTGCTGAGGCAAAAAAAAATTCGTAGGAAAATAATCACGCTACCTATCACAATGGCACTTTACATATGTTTAAATGAAGTATCAATCAAACTATCGAATGAGTATACATTTATTTACATACTACCCTCAAATCTCGTTTGAGCTGAGAACTTTTCAAACCACCCTCGTAATCGTTTTTTCATTGGCTTCGTACAAAAGAAAAATAAGTTACAAGAAAAACCTAAAGAGAACAGTAGTTCGTAACTAAGCATTAATGATGAAATTCATTTCAAGGTGGGAGATAGAACGGAAGCTGCGCCTTGCTAAGAGATCAGCAGCCGAAAGAGGAGCGTCTCCTGGAGAGTTAGCGAGGAGAAGAGACGCGAGAAGAAGGCGTCGGGAACAGCGACAGAGAGAGAAACGCTCTGCGCCCCATACTGGGGTGGAGAGAAATCGTTCGCCTGAACATATGGAAAGACCCGAGAGGCCACACGGTAAGTAAGAAAAGAAAGGAAATATATCTCGCACTGATAAAGAATGGGATTATAAATGGCATCGCCTATAATCACCACTCGCTTGCACACTGCCTTTGTCTATACTCAGTGGGGAAAAAAAAACGATTGCAATAAATGTTTTTTGCCTTTTATTTCTTTTAACTTCCGACCCAAATAACAGAATGAAACCGTTCAACATACTTTTATTGTAGTAATGGGTCCTTACATATGAAATTGGCGTTTTGTACGGAAGGAATATAAAGTCAATATTTTTTTGTAAAATATATTTAATTAATTAACGTATTAATTCATTAAATATATTTTACATTTTAATAAATTAGTTTAGAAAGGAGTAAGCTCTTTTCTTGACGGTCCCTAGGTCGTTACCGGAAAAATCGCCGGTGGTAAACTATTCCACAGGGAGGTCGTACGCGGAAGAAAACTCCTAGTGAAACGTACAGTGGTGGACCGCCGAGCATCCAGATGGTGTGGATGGTATCGGGAAGTTTGCCGCGTAGTGCGTTCATGAAATTAGGCGGCTGGGATTAATCCGAACAATTCCTTTTAGTAGTCCCCGCGATAGATGCGATAAAATACGCAAAGAGATGCAACATCTCTTCGCAGCGCCAGTGAATCGAGCCAATAGGAAAGCACTCGGTCGTCGACGACTTGAGCCGCTCTGCGTTGGATGCGGTCAAGTAGAAGGAGCTGGCACTGGGGAGCCCCAGCCCAGAGATGGGAACGGTATTCCATGTGCGGCTGAACCTGCGCCTTGTTGCGGTTGCAGGCGGTGTGCAGGCGTGAAATACTGTCCCGATCTGCTGAGCACGCCAAGATTTTTACGAGGCCAATTTGGCCTTCTCTTCCAAGTGACCACGAAACTGCACGTCACTCGATATGTCAACGCCGAGGATTCCGATACTGGCTGAGGCAACAAGAGGAGTGCCTAGAAACTGAGGAGATACGACAAAGGGGTTCTTTTTAGCGGTTAACACGCAAACTTGTGTCTTCTGAGGGTTAAACTGGACTAGATTTAGTCGCCCCCGATCCGAGACTTCGTTCAGCAAAGACTCGACTTCAGACCCAAGTTTGTCCTGTTACTCAGAGACGTATTCCCGAGAAATATTGACATGGCCGGTGTACAGAGCATTACCAGTGCTGTCATCTGCATAGCAATAAATGTTATGGGTTTGCAACATATCATTGATATGCAGAAGAAACAGCGTTGGCGATAGCACGCAGCCTTGTGGAACAGCAGCATTAATAGGCTTGTAATCGGAGCTTGCACCGTCTACAACGACCTTGGTGCTCTGATCTGCAAGAAAGCTGGTGATCCAATCGCACAATTTCTCGGGAAGCCCCATAGAAAGGGAGCCTCGAAAGAAGCACTTTGTGCCAAACCCGATTGAAGGCCTTCGCAATGTCCAAACTAACGGCCAACGCCTCCCCCTTGGACTCCACTGCCTCCGCCCATCTATGAGTTAGGTAGACCAGAAGATCACCAGCTAATCGACCACGCCGAAAACCGTATAGGCGATCACTAATCAGCTGGTGATCCTCAAGGTACCTCATGAGCTGGCAGTTTATAATGGACTCCATTGCTTTGGAGAACAAGGAGGTGATGGCGATAGGCCTGTAGTTGGACGGGTCTGAGCGGTCGCCTTTTTTAGAGATCAGGTGGACGAAAGCCGTCTTCCATGATTTTGGGACTACGCCTAGAGAGTAGGAGACACACGTCCTCATCACAATTGGGGGTATTCCGTCAGGTCCACTCGACTTGATTATATCCAGGGAGAGGAGTGCTTTGCGAACCGAGCGCTGTGTGAACTACACTTCCGGTATGGAGCACTCATACACGCGGGATAGTCGGCGGCTTACTCCCCCCGTCATCGAGAGTCGAGTTGGACGCAAAGAAAGAGCCTAGAAGATCGGCTTTCTCCTTTGCGGTATGGGCCAGTGAGTCGTCCTCCCTGTGCAGAGATGGAAGAGATGGCTGACAGAAATTCCCCTGGACATCCTTGGCGGAAGACCTAAATGCACGGATTCCAGAAGGAAGGCGAACTAGTTTCTTGCCAATTCTGCCTATATCCTCTGACTTTGCCTTGGCAATGACTCTTTTGAAGAACCTGGAGGTGGAATTATACTTCTTTTTTGGAGCGCTGGTGTTTACATCCCGGGACGCTGATGCGTCAGCCCAGGCTTGGTAGTACTTCTGCTTCTAGCATTACGCTATTTTACAGGAGCGACCAAACCATGGGTTAGATTTGCCTCCAATGGGCACCACAGAGGTAGGAATGAAAAGTTCCATAACTTGAAGTACCACATCAACAACAGAATCCGCAACAACTTTGGGATCGTCCGGCGAGAACCAAACCCCAACCAAACCCCCAAGGGTAGGATGCAAAGAAAGACCGCATCCTATCCCAATCGGCTGACCTATAGTGCCAAACACGGCGGCAGCCTACAGAATGAACTGCGATTTCGGCGTGAGTGGCACCACACTCCGGAACAAGACAATGGTCCGAGGAGCCTAAAGGGGCGTCGACGGAAATCTGATATCCGTCCGTGTAAGAGGTCAGCAGAAGGTCCAACAGGGAAGGTGCATAATCCTCCACATCTGGTGTCCGCGTAGGCGAAGTAACCAGTTGTGTCATACCATATGCCAAGGCAAAATCATGAACAGATCTCCCCGCATGATCGGTTAAACGTATTATCTATGCACTTTTGCCATCTCCTAGGTAGTTCATTGATCTCTACTAAAAAAACCATGGGGGTGAGAATCAATAAACTCTTTGAAGGCTTACGGTAGTAGGCGTAGTGTAAATACGGTAAATGGAGTGACGAACTGGTGTCTTACCAGGTTGTCACTCCATCTAGTGGGGGGTCAACCCAAATGACAACTTGATAAGAGTTGCAGGAAATCGATGAATGCAGGTGGCTCAGGACCGTGCTTTGTGGCATTGTTTGGCCTATGTTCAGAAGTGGACTTGTGAAGGGCTGAATGATGATGATAATGAATAATGTTATTTTATTACAAAATTCAATCGATATATTATATTATTAATTAGGTCAATTTCCACAAAAAAAATACAACATAATTAATATTATATCTTTTTTTTTTTTGCACGGCTTCGTGGCGCAGTAACTTAGCAATATGTTGTAGCGCTTTTGGCCTCCAAATATGGCCTACAAATACCTTTTCGGGTCTGGATGTTTGTGCTTGTGTCATTTATGTTGGTAAACTGTCTCCACGATACGGGAGAAAATCCTAGTGTGGAAATTGATTCTGAAAAAAAAAATTGTTCCTTTCTAATTTGTAACATAACATTATTAACATTGTTTTCGTTTTGGTATCCGTGTATGCTGACAGTACGAGCTCGATGGGTCGCCATTTCTAATCTAATTCTTTATCCGCACGGGTAGTAAGTTTATTTAATAACACTTAATAGCAATTTGCTTATAACAGTAGCATCTTTTTAATTTGGTAAATGGTTACTAAAAAGGTACCAAACTCAGTAGTCTTGGTACTGACAGAGCACTTTGAAGCTAATCTTCCGTGGGTGCCAACATATATTTAAAAAATTAAAAAGTAAATAAATTAAAAAGTATTCGTTATTATATATAATGTGGGATCTTCCGTTTATCCACTCTAAGAAATTCACCCTAGGGTGGATACTCGGAATCGCGTGTTCGATTACATATTTTAGATAATCGGAATTTGTATATTATTTTTCTTCCTATGTTCCCCCTCGGCTGTGTACAGTCGTTTATAAAACCGTGATAGAAACTGGCTCAAGATTAGTTAGTAGACATTAGCATACTTATAAAAATACATACGTACTTCTTGTTTAAAGGTCAATCTAAAATACTTTTAATTGTTCCATTACATTTCGTTTGATGTGACATAATTTATATCTTATGATGAAGGAAATGTTTCACTGCAATTAATTTCAATTATATTTTATTAAAGTAAGTACTTAATATAAATGAACATATTGTTAGTTATATAAACACAGTATTTAACAAATTTCTGAGAGACGAATCTCATTGTCTACTCAATAATGAAATTGATGTTGGTCGATTCCTGGACCTATTACAGAATTTATAAATTACTTATTATTATTTAAAACAAGGAAGTTTCATTTGGTTTAAATGCAATATATAATATGATTTTTGTTTAAGTTTGTCGTTATTAAAAAATAATCAATAATATGTTAAAGTATGAATATATTTTCGGTTGAACTGTACTTGGAGTGGAAACGCGGAACAACAATGAAAAAGTGAATTCCGATTATCCACCCCGTCTAGGGTGGATAAACGAATACGCGTTTCCGAATATCCACCCTAGGGTGGATTTCTTAGGGTGGATAAATGGTATAGCTCTATAATGTAATGTAAAATGTAGAGACGTGTCGAATATGGATTTCACCAAATTCGAATATTAGGCCGAAAGTTCGGTGAAACATTTACCGAACCGAATATTCGGCCGAACAATATTCGGCAAGATCACCTCGGTACTCAACCAATTTATGTCGAAACTTGTTACCGTACCGCGTGGAATTAGCGCCGGACCCTGCCCCTAACTCTCCCGCCACACCTGACCTGTTATTGCATCATCTATCTCTCATCATCAAAAGTATTTTGTTGTGCTAATCTTGGTGAAAATTGATAACTATGTTATAAAAATGTGTGACAAGAGATTTACTATTTGGACTTATTAGGGAAACTGACGACCAAAGTAAAGTGAAATGTATTAAAGTAATGCAATGTTTCTATTTTTGAATCCAAAAAAATTTTATCAAGCTTTTTCTATTTGCTGTAATTGGAAATAAATCTACAGTGCCTCAAAAACATACCGCATTACAAGTACATTTAACCCATATATAAAATATACTTTCAATAGTAAAGTTTTGAAAGAAATGGCATCACTCAATACAGTGGACTCTTTGAGTACCACTTTAATGAATGTTCGGTGATTTAGCCGAATGTTCGGCCGAATACGAATATTCGGTAAAACTGCCGAATATGCCGCATACCGAATATGAAACGAATATTCGGCCCATCTCTAGTAAAATGCATACAAAATATATAAACCATTACACATATACACTATCACATACACATTTATACTGTTACGAGCTTGAGGTTCATCCAGAACATTCAAGTAAATACGCGCACCAATCGACAAAGCGCCGAAAGTTCGAGAGTCGGCTTCCAGAAGCTTAGTTCTTCGTTTCGACAACAGATGGCGCTGTCGGTTGAAAGATTAGTTATGTCATTTTCTGGAAAGCTCTTCCCTCTCTCCGTTACCCGACACTAGATGGCGCTAGTGCTAGATGTTAACTTAGCCGCGCAACAATACCATTACTCGTTACTGCTTTTTAAAGTCAACTCCTGACCATTGGCCTCCCCCCATAGATGGCCTCATAGGTGGGATATTTGCCTTAGTTGCTACGCTTGGCAAGTGAGTCTGCAACCGCAGTTTTTTTTATTTTTAGTCGTTATAACAAAGACACTGCTGCTCATCTGATTTGGCCCCCTCTATCGTTTTCCACGACACCCACGGTGGGGGGTAGTGGTATTCTTATACCGCCACCATTAAATATGTATAAATTTTATAATAAATGAATAAAATAAAAATAGCAATAACTCATACAATAAGAAACAAATAGAAAGTAAGTATGTAAGTCACAGAAGTTTTTTAATATGTCAATTTTTGAATATTTAGGTAGTAGGTATTTTTTGGAGTTATATTTAAATGAACCAATTGAATGTAATTGAATTTATAATCACATGGGGGCGGAGGGATATAATCTGAACGAGGTCACTGACGTCATGTGGTTTAAAATCAAAAGTAATTGAAAAGAGTTAAGTGAATTTCTTCTTGTTTACAGAAACGGAAGTGGAACCGGCAAAGGAGCCGGAGAAAGAAGAAGAACCTCCCCAGAGTCCTGGTGAGATACTAGACGAACAGAAAGACAATGGTACGAATTGAATATAAGATTTTTATACGTGGTAGATCTATGTTGTAGCTATGCTATGGTTGTAGAACGAATAAATTGGCTCAACTGAGGAACGAAAATGCTCTATAGCAAAAACAGCATTTTATGCTGGTATTTTGTGAGAGCATGTTCATTCCTTAATGTTTCTGTTTAGTATGGTGAGTAAAGAGAGCGGGTAAGGTTTACAATTAAGTCGCCTGAATTAGGGGGTGGATTTCAGATCGACACGCCTAAATGACATTGACATATACAACGTCAAAAACGTGAGAATATATATTTCATTAGTCATTTACCAATATTTTTTAGAAAATAATTAAAAATACTTCGACACTGCTCCGGCAGCAAAAATCGCGTGGGGTTGCTTCAGATAAACTCCCTTGACCCCTCCACAGTGACAGAATCATCAAATTCAGGCGACTTAATTTCAAACCCAACCCAAGAGAGCTGGACGACGGACAACCTGGTAAGATATGCAGGAAGTTGATGGATGCAGGTGGCTCAGGACTGTGATTTGTGGCAACCCTTAGGCTTGTGTTCAGCACTGGACTGTGAAGCGCTGTAATGATGAATGATAATGATTTATTTATTTATTTATTGAAACTAACAACTATCATGACAGGAATAACCTAATGCGACAGTGTAGTTCTTTTTATACATAACAAAAATGTAGAAATTAACTGTAACAAATTGTAAACAATCCCACCCTAGTAAATTCACTCAAGGAGCAATAGAATAGGTCAATGTCTTCAGCCATTCTATTAAGAATGCGTAACGTTCGCGTCTTTATCTAGTAAATTGGTTCGGGCGCGCGGAACGAAGAGCAGCCGCGGCCGTCGCCGTTTCCATACGTACCCGTCTGGAACACACAACCCAATCCACCCCAGTTGTCACTATTATATATATTTTCCCCTAAGCACTTTAAAAATATATAGGGCTAAGGCGAGGTCTCGTCTTACCCTCAACTCGTAGCCAACCATACCCAGAATAAATAAGGTTGGGTACATTAATGGGTACATAGGGTATACCCCATAATGGCGCATATATAGGTATCTAATAAATTTATTTTGCACACGTTCTAGCATTGTGCTATACCTTTTTTCATGTGGTGACCATATTACGGCGTTACACTCCAGATTACTTCTTACCAGTGTATTATACATAGTAACGATTAAATTAATGTTAGTAAAACCGTGAACTGTGCGAAGAATGAAGCCCAAGTTTCTATACGCTTTTTTGCAGCAATTGAGAATGTGTTCCCTAAACGATAATTCACTATTTAGCCGAACGCCCATATCTTTAACTTCTTTAACTCTTACCATTGGCGAACCATCGACTTCATAGTTATATTCAATGGGCGTGCGCTTTCTAGTAAACGAAATGGTAACACACTTGGAGGTGTTAAATTGTAAACGGTTATTATTGCTCCATGCCACTGGTCCACCACTCTGTTTACGTCCTGTTGTAGCTTTTCACAGTCTGACAATGTTTCTACGACACGATACAACTTGAGGTCGTCAGCAAAAAGAAGGCGCCTAGATTGCTTAACTACCTCCGGCAAATCGTTAACCAGTAATAAAAACTGGAGTGGCCTAAATTACTGCCCTGGCTTACTCCAGATTTTGTAATATATGGGTCCGACGTATAGCCGGCATATTCCACATACTGTTTTCTACCTGTCATATAGCCGGCAAATAATTTTAATAAATGTGGAGTGAAGCCAACTGCCGCTAACTTTTTTAGTAAGACGTCGTTATCCACTAATTCAAACGCTTTTTTAAAGTCAAAGTAGGCGGCATCGACCTGCACCCCCCTATCCACTGCGGGCACAACTTCAGCCATGTAGCTAAGAAGGTTGCTAGTAGTACTTTTCATTGGGCGAAACCCATGCTGTGCTTCCGAGAGCTGCTGATTCACCTGCACGAATATTTTGTCATACATGACCGACTCTAACACTTTAGCTGCTGATGAAAGCACGGCCACAGGTCGATATTCGTGTACCTGCGATCCTACTTTTCCTTTAGGAACCGGAACGACCCGTGTGGTTTTCCATCTATCGGGAAAAACAGCATTGTCCAGACATTTGGAATATATGTGCATTAACGGCTTAGTTAACACGAAACGGCAGTCCCTGAGAATATATGGTGGAATACCATCCGGTCCTGTGGACCTTTTTGGTTTCAACTTTTTTAAGGCACGTTGCACATCCTGAATACTCAGACTTTCTATATGCACCCGCGCAGCTGCGTTGACACCACCAGCCGCTATTATTGCCTCGGTGACGCTTAGGTTGGGTTGTTCCGTCCTATACACTGAATGGAAGTACTGAGCAAACTCTTCTACACATTGCTTACCACTCAATACTTGTCCATTTTTCAAAATTTGTTTTTTGTTTAGGCAGCCTCTTTTGGACCGTATGTAATTCCAAAAAGCTTTTGGATATTCTACGCGACGCTGATGTTGCTCCTGCGCGAGTTTTATCATTTTTTTAACTTTCGCTCGACACTTAGAAAACAATTCATAATCGTTTTGTAATTTACTCATCTTATACCTCTTATGGCGATCTGCTTTTAATTTTAACTCGCGTATTATCTCAGTTGTATACCACTCAGGATAAATATACTTTGACCTTACCTTACTTACTTTTTTCCTAGGTACACAATTATCTAATATATTATTTATAGTACAATAAAAAAAATCAAGGCTTGCTTCTAAATCTAGACCATATATTGGAGACCAATCTATTTCCTCTACAGTTTTATACAAGAGAGGAAAGTTAGCTTTGCTAAACTTCCAAGCGGGTCTCTCGTAGCATTCACTGTCAATGGGGCCCTGTGCAGAAGAGGTTTCGTCTGCGGCGGATTGCAACCACACTATTACCTCAAGCGGGGGATGGTGCGCATCCACTGGCACAAGCTCCAAATCAGCCGCATACACCCTCACCGATTCCTCACCATCAAATGTACTTAACACTAAATCCAATTGTCGTTCATTACAATTTCTTATTCTATTGCTCTGAGAAAACTGACAGTATGTTACAAAATGTTCATAGTAATTACGTATAGCAGTGGAACATGAATACAAATTAAAATCTCCTAGTACTATGACTTTACTGTATTTACATTGCTCGATTATTTTAAATAATAACATATATTCGTTATCACAACTACCTGGTGGAATGTAAACAACGCATATAAAAAATATAAATCTTTCTCTTAAATATACCCTAGCACAAACCAGTTCAAATACGCGACAATCTAGGTTGATGTCACTCGATAAAGGGACAAACTGCAGTTCGAAGCGCGGTGTGGCCACTATAAAAAACATATCTTTTTATAGTGACTTTCCGGAACCCCTATTATAAACGAAGCATAATCCCGTTCAGTCTTATGTTTAATTTATTCAACCTGAACTTGAACTTCAGCCCCACATATGTTTTTAACATGTGTTTCTATGCTTTCTCTCGTAGTGTCCTTCTTCAGACGCCAGACATGTAAATATTTTTTACGTTCAGTACCTTGTATACCCGATAGACTCGTGTTACCTCCTCTTTTTACCTCACTATTAGGATACCTATTGTTTTTTCTTTTTACTACTGTCCAGTTTTCCTCTTTTTCCAATGTGTCCTTCGCGTTCTTAGTTGAATTTACTGACACTGAATTAACTTGGTTTTCATTAATTGAAACTGAGCATTTATGAACACTAGATACTCCTGCCGATTTCGTGGCCACACCATCTTTCTTGGGTTAATTATTAAAATTATTTGAGCTCAAGTTCGGCGTTTTTTCACTTATTGATACCGTACTATTATTACAATGAGATGGTGATTTTGCGACTACCCCCTCCATATTTGGGCCGTTATTTTTAACTACCGTATTTTTATTCTGCTTCGTTATATTAGCAAATGACACTAATTGCTCCACATTTGTTTGTAATATTTTCTTCGTAGTATTTTTTACTGTTAAAGTAATTTCCAAACGTTCATTTATTTCTGTAAGTACTTTAATACGCTCCTCCAACTCATCCACCTTATTTGCCTTTTGCTGCACTACTTTCATAATATTTTTTAATTCCCGCAGCTCAGTTTCGGTATTAATAAATCTTTTTTCTAGCCGTTTATATTCCTTCATTTGATCGTCGAGCCGAGAAATCATTTCCATGCGGAACTCTCGGATCTCCTCTATAATCCTACTATTGTTACATACTTCGCGGTAATTGTGACGATCTCTTCGTTCTTTGTTCACATAAAAAGACGGTGAAAACGATTTGTCCATTACGCAAACTCCCCGAATCAGTGTATTGGTGTTGTCTACTTTCGGAATATTACACCGGCATTCTGGACAAACCCATTTACCTTTCTCTTCTTCAGTAAAATTTACATACACTTTTCTACATGTTTTGTGAGAACACTCTATGCATAAAATATCAAAAATCAACTCATTGCACCCACTACATTTTGTTTCCATTTGATTATCCATATTATTATAAAAAATAACTTATACGTAATAATTAGTCGGCACTACTCGCATAAGCGTCCGTTCGCTTTGCGTCTCGCGAGATTACTCGAGAGAGATGATGTATATGTTATATATTTAACTAGCTTGCCAGGCAGACGTTCTGCCCTTTTCGACGACCCTTCGTCATGTCCTATTAAAAATCCTTAAATTCACAAACAAAAAATTGTGGGTCACTCATGGGCAAAAAAACTATCCTATCTCTCAAGTTGGACCAAACTACACACGATGTGCAAATTTGATTGAAATCGGTTGAGTAGTTTAGGAGTCCATCGCGGACAAACAACGTGACACGTACTTTATATATATTAAGATGTATATATATATATATATATATATATATAAAGATGTGTATTTAAATTGTAAAATTACAAAAATCCACCACCTCATATTGTACCATAGGTGTCGTAAAAGGTGACAGAGAGAAACAGGAGATGGTGGTAGCATCTTCCTAATGACAACAACTTTGTGAATATTTTTCTAGCCGGTAAAAATAGTCAGAAATAGTATATCAAGAGAAAGAAACAGTGCAACAAAAACAAAGCCCTGCCTACAACGGTAGAAACCAACTTCCAGCTGTAAACTTTTATAGGCTGATGAAGGATAAAAGTGTATAAATATAAGCAAAAAATAATCTTCAAGGCAACAAACATCTTTATATTACAATGTCATGCTTTTTTTTACAAAAAAAAAGGAATACATCTTCGAAAATAGATAGGTTTTAATTGTCTTAAGCTCACACAGTACTTAAATGTAAAATACAATATCATGCAAAATTTGCAAAAAAACCTCATAACTCCTCATTACATAATGATAGAAAGCATTTCACGACGAATGAAAGACTGACAGCAGAATGGACTACCCCAAAGCAACAAGATGAGACGGAGATAGACCGAGGTAACAGCGCATATGTCTTAGGAACAAACTGGTCAAAGGATTTTTCTCAACAGCATTGGTAGACATCAAGGGCAGGACAAACACATGTTTTCCATGCACTTATTTATCAGGGATCAGAGGCTTCGTTCGTGACCTCACGAGTTATTGACTTATTGGGTAATTGGGTTTAAGAAGAACCAACTTTAACGGCATGGTCTCTGGTATAGGAGGGAAAGTAGAATATGTATCAATCACGTTTTTTTTTTTTTTTTATAGAAGAGGGGGCAAACGAGCATGCGGCTCACCTGATGTTAAGTGACTACCGCCGCCCATGATCAACCGCAACATCAGGAGAATTGCGGGTGCGTTGCCGGCCCTTTAGAAAGGAGTAAGCTCTTTTCTTGAAGGTCCCCAGGTCGTATCGGTCCGGAAAAATCGCCGGTGATAAACTATTCCACAGAGAGGTTGTACGTGGAAGAAAACTCCTTGTGAAACGTACAGTGGTGGACCGCCAAGCATCCAGATGGTGTGGATGGTATCGGGACGTTTGCCGTGTCGTACGTTCACGAAATTTGGCGGCTGGGATTAATCCGAACAATTCCTCAGAGCACTCCCCGTGATAGATGCGATAAAATACGCAAAGAGATGCAACATCTCTTCGCAACGCCAGTGAATCGACAGTATTCCATGTGCGGCGGAACCTGCTCTTTGTAAAGTTGCAGGCGGTGCGGCCTTTCATTCCGTCGAATTTTTGGCAGTGCTTCCAGTTCCTTCAGCGGTTCCAAGTTGACAGAGTCAGTATATTGATGTGCTGAAGTATTTGTACAGTAAGGCTACAACGGCCATCCGAGTACAGAACCAGAGTACGAAACCCATCCAACTGCAGAGAGAGAGAGGTGTAAGACAGGGTGTCGTTATAGCCCCGAAACTCTTCACGAAAAGGTACGGTATTATCATCAATGGCGAGTACATCACTCACCTTCGATTTGCCGACGACTTAGTTCTTATAGCAGAATCGCTGAAGGACCTAAGCACTATGCCCAATGACCTTAATAGTGTCTTCCAAGTCCCAAGGTATAGGTGTTAAGATGAACATGGACACAACAAAGGTCACGTGTAACGTCCATGTCGAACTTATGCTAGTAGTTTTTGGGAGTACTAAGCTCGAAGTTTTCGACGTTGTATGTTTACCTGGGACAAATAGTCCGACTAGGTAAGTCCAACTTTAACCAAGAGGTCAATAGACGGATTTATCTCGGCTGGGCAGCTTTCGGGAGATTACGACATATCTTCTCGTCAATTATACTTCAAAACCTGAAAACAAGGTAGTTAGTTAGTACAACCAGTGGTCTTTTACTGCTGGCCGTATGTGGAAGCTCAAGGTCGCTCAGCGAGCTATAGAGAGGGCTATGCTCGGTGTTTACCGCGTGATAGACGTAAAAATGTGGATATCTGCAGTAGAACCAGAGTAACCGACAACCAAACGGATAAGTAATCTGAAGTGGCAATGGGCCGGCCATATATATACCTGGAAGAACCGACAACCGATGGGGAAGAAAGATTCTCGAGTGGCAGCCTCGTACCGGTTGTCGAAGTGTAAGGCGACCTCCCATTAGGAGTGACGACCTGGTAAGACATGCAGGAAGTTTATGGATGCAGGTGGCTGAGAACCGTGCTTTGTGGCGTTACTTGTGGGAGGCCTGTGTTCAGCGGTGGACTTGTGGAGGGTGTAGTCATTAGCCTGTGGCCGTTCACTGCTTGACCTATGCCTCTCAAAAGTATTAATTGTTATATTGCTTTACATGATATATATATATATATATATATATATATATTAATATAATAAAAGGATTTTTTATACTAGCCTGCAACCTTATCAGCTTGACGGAGTGCTAAAAGACGGAGTCCTTCATTCCCTTTTTTTCCTTTACGATTATCTTCTCTTTTTATTTCGCAGAAGCATCAGAAAGATCAGCATCGCCATTGTTTGGCGCTAAGACAGAACGTAAGAGGAATGTGGACGACCGTAGGCAAAACGCCATGGCGGCCCTGAGAGCGCAAAGAGACGCGAAGGCCACGAGAACAGAACACAAACAGAGGAAGAGGATGGAAGAAGAGAAGGACAAAGACGAAGATGATGTAAGTTGATCTTATGTTCCGAAACGTTTTCAGTATACTGCCGAATACAAATGACGTCATCAATTGACGCCATATTGTACTGGCGTGCCGCCGTCATATTGTGTCGCATATCCGGCCATAATAAAACAATCTTTAATTGTGTGTACGCTGAATAAAGCATGCCAGAATTTGTTTTTATTTATTCAAATACAAAAAATTATAGAATAATTATGGCTGGTATTTCCATTTGGAGGATGTAGTGATTTTTGGAGCACAAAATGACAAAATAATCGCCAACACTTTTCCAATATGGCGCAAATGTATGACGTCATATACTGTCCTAGGTTTTAGAACGTATCACCAGTATGGCGTCGATTCATGACGTCATTTGCATAATACAATACACTGGTCTCTATTTTGTAAGAATATCCAGTATCCACTACCCAATGTCGTCCCGTGAATGTTGTAAGAGGCGACCGAGGGCGAATTGACTTGACTGGTCTTGTACCTTGAACTGCAAAAATAACATTGTATTTTCTCATTGATATATTGTGTGATGTAACTAGCTTTCTATTTTGACTTGTATTCAATTTAATTCATAATTTAACATGTAATTATTGTCTATTTAATTTGCCATGCCCAAATGGGCTTCATGATGTACCTAAACTGTATTTGTCACGTATTCTTATACTCTAGAAATATGAGGCAGGAGATCATCAGCATCTTCTTAATAACAACTAAAAAAAATAAAAAAACTGTGGTTGCCAACTCATCTGCCAATTGTGGCATGTAACTTAACGTGAAGTAATTTTTAGACAACTTAAAAACAAAAGACGAGTTTCACTATTTACTTGTATTTTTTCTACACATAGGTAGTTTATTAGACATAAATATTACGCAATATCTTATTATTAGTAAACCTATACCTTTTTTTTATTAAATAGTTAATATTCAACCCTCGATTTAAAAAAAAAACCTCTTGTTTAAATTTATAGAGGAAATCCACTCCTATGAGTGCAAACATTAACTTTTTCGATGTTCTAATTTAAATAATACTAGGTTTTACATATTTTATCGCGTATATTAACATATAAACACTCACGCCTGTCACCCAGAGGGGTAGGCAGAGACTACAGACTTCCATTTGGCACGATCCTGACATACCTCTTTCGCCTCCTTTACATCCATATATCTATGCATACATGCTCGTCGGTTAAGGGTACTTCTAACGTGGCCCATTTTCAAAATATCGCCAATTTGGACGAAAAACTTTTTTCTAGGGCGTCCCTTCCCGACTCTGCCGTTCACATCTGCTATATAAATTTGCTTATATTAACTTTTAACATTTATATACTCGACATTGTTTTGAAGCGTTTTTGTTGGATTGCCGCCCGTAACTACTTTTTACTAGCCTGATTTAAGATCTTAGCGCTTCCCCGAATGGTTAGTTTCCCTTAGTGTTTGATATTTTGGCACACGTAGGAATGAAATTATGGTCTCGGCATCTCTTCAAGAAATAAAATAGAATAGAAGCTGTTTAACTATGTGTGTACGTTTATATAACAAGTTACCAAATAATATTAAAATGTTAAATACTAGATTATTTAAATCAAAAGCATTATGGACTATATTAATAATAAGTCTTAATGTACGATAAAAATCTTTTGAATGCTATGTGTAACTCTAGCAAAACATGTTTTTCGATTGTATAATATTTGTAAAATCTTTTTCGTACCGTGTTTTAAGCAAATAAATATTATTATTATTGTTATTATTAAAATTTAAGGCAGCTAGATATCTTTCGCGCTTGATCTTTAGATCTTCTAATCGGTGCTGTAAAGTGCTTAAAACTTCGGGTATATAAAAAGTTAATATACGCAATAAAATCTCGTAATAAGAAATCATGATGTTCTAATTGTTACCTTAAGCTATATAGCTTAGTCCACTCAAAAAGTCAGTAAATTAAACTTTTCGAAAAGCTTAAACTGGCATCAAAGAACTAGAAATATGTACCTATATTAATTCTTAGACACACTGTCTTAACACTTTTTCCTTTTGTATCTTATGTATTTAAATTTCTCATTTTATACATTTTATATCCTAACAACTACCCTCAAGAAACTATGGTTAATTTAGCACAAGTTATTATCAATGATTCCTTAGTTGTGTCTTGTCTTTCAGGATGCAGATGCAGAGATAATTGGTGGCACCAGCAAACAGAGTGTCAAGTTGAAGGCTTCAGATATCTATTCCGATGACTCTGGATCAGAATCCGAAGACAACAAATCACAGGGCGGTGAGTTGAATTTCATTTTTTAAAATAAAGTGACACTAGCTTACAGCTCATATAATGGTGAGTGGTTACTATAGTCCTTTGATACCTTTTTTGTTTATATGAGAAAAGCCTAAGCATACCCGCCTCGTTGAGGCAAGGACGGGTTTCGAACGAAGTAGAGCCATGCTGCAGTTATATTATGGTTGTAGCACTAATGAATCGGCTCAACGGGGGTAGGACCACGCTCTCACAGAACACCAGCGTAAAATAGCACCTTAATGCTGCTGTGTTTCGTATTGTGAGTGTAGAGAACCGGAGACCCTTTTTACTGGAGACAAGGTATTTCATCTCAGTCCTCAGGGGTTACAACGCCTCTCTATATTATTTCTTTATTGAGGATAAATGTGGATGTTTTTGGGTCACAGCATCCATTTACCGTCAGATGGACTGTGTGCCCGTATGTCCCCCATATTCTATTTTTTTTTAAATGTCGGACTCGCACCGACTTAAACATCGTTCCACCTTCGTAACATATTGGTAGGGCTACGGGAACGCTTTTCTTTCCTTTAACTCTTGCAGCCAACTTCATACAAAGAAAGCTACAGATGCGTTGTCACCTCTGAGGACTGAGATGGAATGCCTCACCAGCCTTTTATTATGCTGGTCCTCTATACCCTTCGGACCAGAACACAGCAGTGGAAACAGTGCTATTTAACGGTAGAAATAGATACGAGTGTGGTACTTTTTTATAGAATAAGTGTGACCAACGAGCACGAGTGGATCCTGTGGCCCATAGACATTTAACCTCGATTAGGAAGAAAACGCGGATGCGTTGTCGCCCATAAACACAGCAGTATTAGGTTGCTATTTTACGCTGGTATTCTGTGAGTGTGTCCTACCCCGATCGAACCGACCCAATCGTGCTACAACCATAATTTAGCTGTAGTGTGGCTCTACCACATATAGAAATGGTACTTACCCAGATGGACTCATAAGTAGAATGGGAGTCCTTGGAAGCAGTCCTAAGCGGAATGGTAAACTGGTCTGAAAGGAATTACATGTTTCGTGCAGGATTCGAAACCGAGGGCCCTGTGCACCTTAACCAATACTTAGTGACAGCGCTACTGTGCCGTCGTCAATTTGAAAGATATTAGAATCAATTATTTTCAGGCCGTAGAAGCTCGACCAGTTCCTCATCATCCGGCGCGGAAGAAGAAGAAAAGAAGCGAGAAGAAGTTGAGATCAAATTTGCCGACACAAGGGAACAGATGAACAAGCTTAGGTTAAGCAGGTAAAAAGCAGTTTCATCACTTTGTCGATGAATGAATCAATGAATATATTCTTTATTGTACACCATTATTGTATACAGTATCGTCAACATCGAACCGTGTAGTGGTGGTGTATAATATCCACTACCCAATATCATTCCGAGGGTAAGACACAACAGAGGGAAACAAATTCGACAGACAAGGGAAGGGAAGGGAGATGGGCAGAAGCGTCTTCCTAATAACAACCAATAATAAAAAAAACTGCCAAGAGTGGCAACTATGGCCAATTTTCACCCTATGAGGCTATCGATGGGGAAGGCTTATGAACGGCAGCAGTGAACTTTAATAGGCTGTTACGTTACGGTATCATCACCATAGTTTTACGTGGTGGAGCCATGCTGCAGCTATATTGTGGTTGGAGCACGAATGAGTCGGCTCGACCGGGGCAGGAGTAAGACCACGCTCTCACAGAATACCATCGTCAAATAACAGCTAAATGCCGCTGTGTTTCATATGGTGAGTGCGTAAAACCGGAGACCCTTTTAACTGGAAATGAGGCGTTCCATCGCAGTCCTCAGAGGTGACAATACAATCTGCATTTTGACTCTTAATTGACGATAAATATAGATGTCTATGGACCACAGAATCCACTTACCCTCGGGTGCACTGTGTGCCCGTATGTCCCCCATATTCTATTTCGGATTCATTCAAATTAGGAGTACCCTTAACTGACGAGCATGTATGCGTAGGTGTATGGATATGAAGGAGGCGAGAGAGGTGTGTCAGGATCGTGCCAAATGGAAGTCTGTAGTCTCTGCCTACCCCTCTGGGTGACAGGTGTGAGTGTTTATGTTATGTATGTATACTTATTTCGACAAACGATGGCAACCTTATTCTATAAAAAAATCATTAAAGCGTGGCAACTGTGTCAAATTCCCCCTATAGGGGTATCCTATGTTCAGCTGTGAACTTTGATAGTATGTACAGTTGGGCTTGCAACCAATACATCATTAACACAAAAAGAATCGAATATATAATTCATTTATGACAACCTATCAATTTACACTGTTAATATAGGCCTCCCCCTTAGACTGCTCCATAAATGGGATTTGTTATAGTTGCCATGTTTGATAGGCTGGCTCACAACCAATACATAAGTATAAAAACAGAAATAATGAAATTAACAAATTCGTTGATTTGTTACATCCTATCAAAGTCCATCGCTGAAAATAAGCTTCCCCCATCTTAGGGAGAATATTTGCCAAACTTGCCAGCTTGGATGATAACTGCAGTTTTTTTATCGAGTTGTTACTAGAAAGTTGCTACTGTCTGTCTTCTGTATAATTTCCTTCATCATTTGGTTTGTTTCCCTCTTTCACCTACTACACTGCACATAGCCAAGTACTGGTCACTTGTGAACACTACTTCTTGACTTATATACAGTGGGTGTTCAAATTATTATACTCAAACCATGAAATAAGACTTTTTTTAAGTTTTTTAAGTTTAACTTTCTTTAACTAATAAATTTAATCTGTTTACTGGTATAATTTTTTCACTGGAGCTTATAAAACTATTTCTGAAAATAATTAAACATGTTTTTGGTGTAAAAAGTTAATTTAATTCAAGTGTTTTTACAATTTAATATTTTGTAAAACCACCCTTTTGTGCAATAACTTCTTAAAGTCGACGAGGCATGCTGTCTATGCAATTTTTTGATATTGTTTTTAATTCTGGGGTGTTAAACCAAGCTTTGATTATCTTCTCAATCAGTTCTTGTTTATAAGTTATGACTTTTTCTTTAGCTATTTCCTTTTTTAATGCAGCCCACACATTTTCTATGGGGTTTAGATCTGGAGAGTTACCAGGCCATTCCAACACCTTTATCTGATGGTAATTTAGGAATTTTGTCACTTTTTTTGCTTTATGACATGGGGCTGAGTCATGCATAAACAGGAAATCCTTATTAGGAAACCATTCTGATGTCTGTGGGATCAGTTTTTCTGACAGAACTTTAATGTACTGATCCTGCCGCATGGTGTTTTCCACTATGTAGAGGCGTCCGTTACCCTTTGCACTGATAACTCCCCAGATCATTACGGATAGTGGATGCTTCACTCTCTCTACAATACAGTCTTCTTTGAATTTCTCATTTGGTCTCCTACGAACAAACTGTGTATGGTCTTGTAAGATCTGGATACTCGAATCGTCAGAGAAGCAAACCTAGAAATCCCAAACATGATCAATTCACATTTGTAAAGACATGTCCAAACAGTGATACAATATAAAATATGTTTAAAATACAATATATTACTTTATGCCAGTCTTCTGCAGTCCAGTGTTTATATTTTTTTGCAAACTCTAGGTGTTTCAGACGCATGGCAGGAGTCAATTTCGGCTTCTTAGATGGTCGAGGGCAGGAAAAGTTTTGTTCCTTCCATCTTCTACGTAACGTCATGTCGGACAGAGTCACTCCAGCCTCTTCGAGAATATCTCTAATGACTTTTCTGGGTTTATTCCGATTTTCTATGGTTATTTGCCGAATTTTTCGCTCATCTCGAGGCGTAGTGATGCGTTTGCGTCCACATTTTCCGGAACGTTTCGGCGTCATGGACTCCCCTTGTTGCACAGCTTTACTGATATTACGCACTGTAGATTGAGAAACCTTGTACATTTCTGCTATTTTCCTTTGAGAATATTTACAGTGTTGTAGCAGAGTCTTAATTTCAGTTTTCTTTTTTGGAGACACGTCAGAACGCTTCCCCATCTTCAAATCTATTGAAAGTGAGGTTATGTTGATGAAAAAGACGAATTTTAAAATAAAATATGTATTAGACAGCAAAAAACGCAAAAGAAAATAGCGGTTTTTTTTTTAAATTCGGTTAAACCTATGGTTTTAGTGACAGCGGAATTTACACTTACACCTTGTATTTTAAGAGGATACCTTGAAAATGAATCGAAGTTTTGGGGGCGTGGCTTATTCCTTTGTCGTTGAAGCTAACGGACGACTGAGGGAGTGTCAAAATGAAAGTGATGCAATGACTTCATAGTAAGTAAATTATGAGATAGCCATTTCGAGCAAACGCTCAGAAAAAGCTAAGTAAGCGCCAAACAACATTTTTATTTATTTTAACAAAACTTCGTTATGGATTAAAAAACCGGGTTATGAGAACTTAGATATGATTATTTACTATGTCTTAAAAATAATTTTATGGACTTATTCGTAAGAATATTGTGGTGTCATCGAGAAATGTAAATAATATGAGCCTACTGTGCAATTTTTTTCTATCGAGAAAATTACATAACGTATAAAATAGTGCGTATTTTCCTTTTATGCAATCCAAGGTCATATGGTCAAAAATCATAAACCAGAAATTTGGTTTGTCTATCTATAAAACTTAAAAAAATATGTTAAATAGAAAAAACACCAAGTTTTCGAGGTATCACCTTAAAAGATTGAATTACAGCTATTGGAAGAAGTATAGTTTTATTATTTGTAAATTGTCACAAGGGCTTCCGCAATAGGAACTTGAGCCAATGTCAAGTTGTTTTAGACATAATGTTATACCAGTATGTATTTTTTGTCTTCAGGTTTAAATTAGAAAGGCTGGTGCATTTGCCGTTCTTTTCTCGTGTGGTCACTGGCTGTTTTGTGCGGATTGGTATCGGCAATAACAATGGAAATCCCGTGTACAGGGTGAGTGTTGTAGTATTATAACCGAGCCTAGATTATTTTAGTGTTATAGTCTAGTCTAAGACTGTTGTAAGCCTCACGATAAGGATGTCCACTTTTGACTGCCACTTAGACGGCCCGTCTTTGAAATGAGGAAATATTTGTCAGATTTCATAGCGGAGAAGTTAATGTTTTGTTTTAAAATAGTAGTTATATTTTATATTTATTAGATTACAAATGGATTAACCAAACTGACTGATGTTCCTAATAGTAGAAAGATGTACAAAAAGTTAAAAAGATATAAAAATACAGCACTGAGGCCTTGTTTTGTGTATGCTTTTACGTGGTAGAGCCATGCTGCATTTATATTAGTAGTATAGTTGTAGCACTAATGGGTCGGCTCGACTGGGGAAGGACCACACTCTCACAGAATACCAGCGTCAAATAGTAGCTTAATGCTGCTGTGTTTCGTATGGTGAGTAGAGAACCGGAGACCCTTTTTACTGGAAACGAGGCATACCACCTAAGTTCTCACGGATGACAACGAAAAAAAATGTATAATTTTTTTTTAGGATAGGGTGACAAACTAGCATACAGTCCACCTGATGGTAAGTGGTTGCTGCGGCCCATAGACATCTACATCTATCCTCGATTACAAATCAAAATGCAGATGCGTTGTCACCCGTGAGGACTAAGATGGAATGCCTCGTTTCCAGTAAAAAGGGTCTCCGGTTCTCTACACTCACCATACGAAACACAGCAGCATTAAGCTACTATGTCACACTGGTATTCTGTGAGAGCGTGGTCCTTCCCCGTTCGAGCCGACCCTTTCGTGCTACAACTATACTACTAATATAACTGCAGCATGACTACCACGTAAAAACACTAGAAACCCAAAAACTTATAATTAAATAACTTTTCAATGATAATGACACTGTCTCACTTTCCCTCACCTCAGTCCCAACTAGCGTACCTCACATTTTTTTTAAATACTTCAAATTCCTCTGACATATAATTGTCCTCAGAACCTTTTCCTTCACCACCAAGAATGTGATAATCAAACATTTACCTACATTTTTGACTTGATGGGGTTATTGGTAACTTTTTACCGTTTTTTATCGTGACAAATGTTTATCGTTAAGTACTCAATCTAGGCAACAGTTATATTTTTTATAGAATAAGGGTGACAAACGAGCACACAGTCCACCTGATGGTAAGTGGATGCTGTGGTCCATAGGCATCTACATTAAGTCTCAATTCAGAAACAAACTGCAGATCTGTTGTCATTCCTGAAGTCTATGATGGAATGCCTCGTTTCTAGCAAAAAGTGTCTCAGTTTGTCTACACTCGGCATACAAAATACAGCAGCATTAAACTACTAGTACCCGGTTGACCGAGCTTTGCTCGGTATTTTTCGCTCGATTTTTTTTAATTCGTGTGTTTTGGAAATTATATTTAGATACAAATTACATACTGATGAAATATAAATAATATTTTTTGATCTTAGCGACATAACAGAAAAAACGGAACTGGTTATTTGAATAAAAAATCATGAGTGCAATTATTTTAATTTAAATTTTCGTGTTCTTAAAAAATACTAAAAAAAGGGCTCGAAAAAATAGATTTTCTCAAAAAACAAAAGGAACATGAAAAAAAAAATTAAAAAAGTCGGTCTGTCGGTCTGGGCTCGAACCGGGGTTTTTAGATTCTGTGACCGACCATTATACCAATTAAGCTATTTATATATATATATATAGCCCCGAAACTCCCTGGACACTAAATTTTGTGAAAATCGTTGGAGCTGTTTCCGAGATCCCGATTATATATATATACAAGAATTGCTCGTTTAATAGTATAGGATTTGGGATCAAAGACATTTATTCTCATAAGAATTTACAAACATTCACTTAAATGAGAAATACATTAAAACAAAATAGATAATGAGTGTTGGGTAGTAAGTGGTCACCGAGCGTGCCAGGCAAAGTACACAAATATTTTATGTTAGTAAAAATTATATAAGTAGTGCGGGTAGAAATTTTACAGGATTGAATATCGCCCGTGCAAACAAAAACAAACGGTGCAAGCGAACGCAGATACGTGGATTTAAAGATTCTTTGCTAGAATTGACTAGTCATCATAACGTGAATTATTGTTATATTATATTAATTATTAATATTAGTGTATGATGTTTTTAATATTTATTCGTTTATTATATATTTATTTGTTTGATAGTTTTTTTTTGTTTGGAAGTAGTTAGGGTGTTATTATAGTTTGTGATTTTGTAGGCTATTTTAACAGTCTTTTAAATGTTAGCATACTTTTAGCTTCCTTGATATCTACAGGCAATTTATTGTATAGTTGTGCACTTTTATAAGTGATGTTCTTTTTTCCGTAGTTGGTTCTTGGCCGTCGTAGAATTAAGTTATTAGCACTTCTTAACATTTTAGTTTGCACATTTTTCTTTTTTGTAAAGGTTAAGTTAGTACGTATGTTTTTATTTAAAAATTTTCGTATTAGTACACAGGAAAAGTATTTGTATGATTGTTCTATATTAAGTATTTTAGTATCTTTGTATATTTTGGTTGTAGATGTCGGGAAATCATAACCGAAAAGAATTTTGATCTACTTGT
This sequence comes from Parnassius smintheus behrii, assembly GCA_036936625.1. Classification (NCBI taxonomy): domain Eukaryota; kingdom Metazoa; phylum Arthropoda; class Insecta; order Lepidoptera; family Papilionidae; genus Parnassius; species Parnassius smintheus. The sequence continues at coordinate 9,197,220 of JAUPFT010000031.1, forward strand.
TTTGCGCGATTTGAACAGAATTGAGATTAGTTTTGGCAGCTGATCCCCAGATTTCTACCAGATAATCGATGTGTGGCTTAGTTAGGGAGTTATAGATAGTATAACGGACTTTTTGTGGAAGGCAGCGAACTATTCCGCGTAGTGCTCCGGTTAGGGATATCAGTTTTTGTTTTATTTTTTTCAAGTGTTCTTTCCAAGTCAGTTGGTTATCTAAAGTAAGGCCCAAATACTTCTCGCTTGTTACTTTATTGATTACTATGTCATTAATTTTTAGAGGTGTGAGATCGGGTATTTTTTATTCTTTGCTGCAAAGATCATATAGTTTGTTTTGGCTACGTTTATTGTAAGTAGATTTGAGCAAAACCACTTATTTAGTATGTTTATATCATTTTGCGCGTCTTTAGTAATTGATTCAATATTGTTACCGAAGTAAAATAAGCTGGTATCGTCCGCATATAGTGATAGGTCTCCTTTTAGTTCTAATTTCGTGCTGGTATTCTGTGAGAGTGTGGTTCATCTCCGGTCCAACCGACTCCTTCGTGCTACAACTATAATATAGCTGCAGCATAGCTCTACCACAATTTAAAAAAATGAAATAAGTTAAGCATTTTACAAATCCCCGAAACATAGCACAAAGAGCTGGTGATCATCAAACGGCTGAACAAACTTACTCAAAACATAGCTAATAACACTCGATTAAGACCTCTTTCAAATGAAAAAAACTTATTCAAAATCGATTCATCTGTTCGTGAGCTATGATGCCACAGACAGACACACATATAAATGCTACAAACTTCGTTTTCGTCAGAGGTTAAAAATGGACTAGAACATAACGATACATCAATTATTTGACAGTGGTATATCATGTGTCTCTTCGTTTCAGATTCTTGACTGCCTCGGTTAAGTCCGGTGGTTGGTCTAGTGGTTGTAGTAGTGCGACTGCTGATCATGAGGTCCTGGGTTCGAATCCCAGGTCGGGCCAAAAAATCAATTATTGAGTTTTACCGTTAAGAAATTCTCAGTAGCTGCCTGGAGTCAAGAAGTTGGCGGTGTCTCACCCCCATGTCTCGGAAAGCACTTATAGCCGTTGGTCCTGCGTCTCTCTCTCCGGTCGTGTCGGTTTACCGTCCTATCGGATTATGAGAGTGAGGGAATAGAGAGTGCACCTGTGCTTGCGCATACACTTGGGCTCTATAATCCTGTCCTGCGCCGATGGCTAGCCTCCGTTGTGGCTGGCCGCCGTGACCGAAATTTAGTCTGGAGGACATTATTATTATCATGTGTCTCTTCGTTTCAGGTAGCGGAAATTATGGATGTGTACGAAACTGCGAAGGTGTACAACCTGGGCAACACGCGCACCAATAAGGGGCTGAAGTTGCGGCACGGGACACAAGACCGCGTGTTCCGGCTCGAGTTCGTCAGCAACCAGGTGCCCCACTTGCCCAACGCTGGGCAACGCTTTCCCACACTCGGAATAACATGTTGCTAGCTTAACAAAACTGTTGAAAAAACCACGTCATATCTAAACTGACCGTGTAGTGGCGTAAGATAATCTACTACTTCATATCCCGTGGGTGTAGTAAGAGGCTGCAGAGGGAACCTGAAACAGGAGATGAGCATCTTCCTGATAACAACTCAAAGTAATAAAAAATTGCAGTTGGTAACCTGTTTACCAAGCGTGGCAAAATCCTATCAATCAATGGAGGAGGCCTATCAGCTGTGAACTTTTATAGGTTATAATAGATGGATGGATCATTATACCGTGGAGGCGTTAGTGGCCGAAACAATTCATCATTATTACTCCTTCTAGTTGAGAAAACAATTACCACTGGCCATTTGTCTCATATGGTATAAATTTTCTTTAACAGGAGTTCACAGACAATGAATTCCAGAAATGGTACAAGGCCATAAAGGACGCGAACAAGAAACCACCCACCATGGACTTCGTTAGGGGCAAGATCAGCGAGGTGAAAGAGGCGCTCATGTATGAATTTAAAGTGAGTTTAATATTATGGTACAGTTCTTAATAATTTAATATAATATAATATTTTTATTTAGATAAATGAACATATGAAGGTCGTTCATTTAAGCAAGGGGTGAATAACATTTGGTCTTTGGTAATATTTTGTAAGTTCAATCTTTTCTTAATAACGAGTAAGTGTGACAAATGAGCACACAGTCCACTTGATGGTAAGTGGATGCTGTGGCCCATAGACATCTACATTTATTCTAAATTACGAATCAAAATGCAGATGCGTTGTCATCCCTGAGGAGTAAGATGGAATGCCTTGTCTCCAGTAAGAAAGGTCTCCGATTCTCTACACTCACCATACGAAACACAGCAGCATTAAGGGGATATAGTAAGCCAGCTCAAATTCTAATTTCGCCCCCACTTCCCCGCGCGTCGTATACTATCTGACCGACATGTTTGTAATCAATAATACTGTAAGTGGATAGGTCGTTAGATACTTATTTCATTAGGTTTACCATATTTATGCCTGTTTCTTAACGCCAACCCAGTCGCTTCTTATTTTTATTACGGTTATTTCCCATTTTAACTTTACGGCGTCCTGTTGCGTAATGTGTATTCTGATCGTAAGCGACACATCTTCCCCCTTCAAAGGCCGAAGCGAAACTGACCGGGTGGCAGGAATCAAGCTTCAAGATGCCGATAGTTTAGGTAATTTCTTTTTACAGTGAAAATAGTGGTATTTAAAAAATGTAAATAACATAAGCACTGCTTTATAGTTAGTTCAGTTAGTATGCAAAGTTTCATGATCTTATTTAAAGTATTTTATGAATAACAGCGGTTTATTGTTTATTTTGGAGGTAACTTTGGATTTTTTTCTATCGAGAAAAATTTACGGAATCGTGTTTTCGTCTAACATAGTCCTTAACATTATTACATTTATTTCAATATTAATACTGCAATATTTTCGGCACAACGGAGGATCTTGCTAAGCCATTTGAGGTTATATTTCCCCTTAAGCTGCTATTTCACGCTGCTGTTCTGTAAAAGCGTGGTCCTTCACCGGTCGAGCCGACTCATCCGTGCTACAACCATGATATAGTTGCAGCGTGGCTCTACCACGTAAAAAACCTGACTAGTAGAGATTGCCTCAAGGCATTAAATCCGACATTTTTATTCTTTTGTTATATGGAATGCAATTGAGAATAATTGCATTCCATATAACAAATGTTGACTGGCCTGTTGGTCTAGTGGTTAGTGACCCTGACTGCTATGCCGGAGGTCGTGGGTTCGATTCCCACCCTGGACAAATGTTTGTGTGATGAGCACCACGATCATTTGTTCTGTGTCTGGGTGTAATTTATCTATAATATTTATGTATTTAGAAATATATAAGTATGTTTCATCAGTTGTCTAGTACCCATAACACAAGCTCTGCTTAGCTTGGGACTAGATGACGTTGTGTGATAGTTGAAAAAAAAATTAAATAAAAGAAAAAAAGAACACAAGTACAACAAATAACAGTAAAACAGCTAAAAACCAACCTCTAAACTGTAAACAGCTACATAGAAAAACAACAGCGAACGCATTGCGAAACGGAATGAGTATTTTCAATTATGCAAATGTTAAGTCAAAAAGTGAACCAAATGTTTACTGCACTCGAAGTTTGTTGTTTTTTTTTGTATATCATTGGTTGACAAACGAGCACACAGTCCATCTGATGGTAAGTGGATGCTGTGGCCCATAGACAACACAAAAAATTTATCCTGAATTTAAAATCAAAATGCAAATGCGTTGTCACCACCGAGGACTAAGATGATATGCCTTGTTTCCTATTAAAAGAGTCTCCGGTTCTCTACACTCACCATACGAAACACAGCAGCATTACGCTGGTATTCTGTGAGAGCGTGATCCTGCCCTGGTCGTTGACCCATTCATGCTACAACTATAATATAGCTGCAGCGTGGCTCTACCACGTATAAAATTAAACTGACAAACTAAAACGTCACAACTTGTCTCCTAATCCACTCCTCGTAGCACTATGCAAAAAAGGGATAGTAAGTACAGTAAGTTTAAAATTGAACGCGATAAATCTCTATACAATATGATGTACTATTCGCGTAATTATAGTTTAAAATATTTAAAATAATCCTTTAATTAGAAACCATCACACACAAACATTATTGTATGAAATCATACCCATAAGTGCGGACCAGTGAACTACAAAAAATAAGTATAAATTGTATCTTATTTACAGGAAGAAGATATAGAGAAGATAGTAGCAGAGAAGGAAAGGTTCCGAGCTCACCCCACCAACTATGCGATGAAGAAAACGCAACTGATGAAAGAGAGAGATGTAGCACAATTGAGGTGAGAATTTTTCGCGAAACTTGCTTTGTTTAAATTTTTGCTAAATGGGTCTGACTTACGGATAGGTGTTGCTCAAAACACTAATAAAACACTAGAAAAATCCAAAAATCAACACAACAAAACAATAACATCCACATGAAAATGTCGTACGTAATAAACGTAGATTATAAATGAATATCCATGGACTAACTTTTTATTGCACTAGAGGATAGAAAATTTCATATTCCTTCTATAATCCCAAACTCCTTCATAGAAAAGTCTCTAAACTTAAGTAATTATGTATTTGTATGTATATATGTGTGTGTATATGTATATATATATATATATATATATATATATATATATATATATATATATGTAAATATATATGTATGTGTATGTATGTATTTGTGTATGTAAGTATTTGAGCTGACGTATATATTTATCTTATAGCCATATGTGTTGTAAAATAACAAAGTGCACACCTAATAATCATTTAGTTATCTTATGTGTTTGAAACTGGCCTACTGGAAGAAATTTCATTGTGAGATAAGTAGAGCCTTTGTACAAACTTTTTATTATGATGTGTCCTCTCCCTAACTTGTGTGTACATAAATTGTGAAATAAATAAATAAATAATTATTGGTTAAAGTGCTGTCAATGCGCGGAAACTGAGAGTTAATGGAGATTTCCTATTTTTTTTGAATATCATATATTATTATTATTACATTTAGACTTGTTAAAAGGTCTAATGAATCAAATGTATAACATTCAATTCAAATGTAATCATCCAATTTTTATAAATGTGTAACATTTAAAATTTAAAACTAGGGTTTTCACCTATATCATGGAAATTTTCAAACAAATTGCACAAGGACAAACATCAAAATCCGGAACAATTAGGACTAACTTGTAGGCTATAGAAATACTTGTGCCGTGCGGGATTCGAACCCGCGACTTAATGTCAAGCCATTGCGCCATGCAGCCATTGCTGTGCATGAGCTTGCTATTAACTGATAGACATTTAGATTATTGTGTATTTAACATTTAATTAACTATAAGTAGGTCGCTATTTGTTTTTACAAACTATTGAGTATGTTAGTTCATTTGTCAGTTAATTTTATAAGAAAGTGGCTACTGTTGTATAAAAAAACCTAAAATACGTCATAAGTTACAGCTTACATACATTCCACTTGAAAATTTTAACCGGCTTCAAAAAAGGAGGAGGTACTCAATTCGACTGTATTTTTTTAATGTATGATCAGAACTTTTTTTTAGGTAAAGCCATTTTAATGATTATTTTTTTATTTGAAAGATGATGCTGTTCATGTGGTCCCATATAAATTTGATTAAGATCTGACATATAGTTTTTGAGTTAGCCTTAATAATGCGTATTTAATTGACTTCGAATACATTGATGATGTTCTTCTTTTATTTATATTGAAGTCGGTTGTACAAATTCGTTTATTTTACCTTTTGTATAAAAAATATTTTCAGACAACCTTATTACTTATATTCAGTGTGAGTAACCGATTATTTAATAATAATTTAATTTCAGAGGCGACGATGAATTAGTAATGGAACTGAATGCCAAAATTCAAGAGCTGGAAGACAGAGCGAGTCAGCTGGACAAGACGAGGACATCCTCCATCCAGAGCATATCCTACATTAATAACAGAAACCGGAAGCTCAACGTTGAGACTGCGGAGAAGGCCATAATGGAGGAGGTGAGAGGAAACATATATCTTAAAACGCACGATATTTATTTGCAATACGAATTTGAGTGACAAATAAAGAAATATCATTATTATATAATTAAAGAAATATCATTATTTGCCACTCTGTAAATTAATACCGTGTGTTTTAGGATATGTCTCTAATACAAGATAAGGCCTATTCTGGTCTCGGAAATACATCAGGAAAGGTTAATTGTTAAAAATAGTAAAAGTGTGAGTGTGGATGTTCAAATTGCTCCCTTGTTTACGCAATTAATTATTATCGATAATGAGTGCGTGTTGCCAGTGATGATTTATGGAAGTGAGACATGGTCCTTCACTGCTGGACGTATGAGAACGCTCAAGGTGGCTCAGCGAGCGTTGGAGAAGGCTATGTTGGGGGTTTCTCTGAGTGATAAACTTAGAAATGAGGATATCCGCAGTAAAACCAGAGTGACTGACATAGCCCAACGGATTAGTAAGCCAAAGTGGCAATGGGCCGGCCATATTTTTTTATGTTAAAAACGTTACCTCCACACTAGAATTATCTCCTGTATCGTGGAGGCAGTTTACAAACATAAATTTCTCAAGGACAAACATCCAGACCCGTAACAATTGTAGGCAATACAAATACTTGTTCCGTGTGGGATTCGAACCTGCGGCCCTTAGCGCTGTAACTCATTGCTAAGCCACTGCGTCACGGAGCCGTCAAAAGATGTAATTCAAAGAACCGACAACCGATGGGAAAAAGGGTTCTCGAGTGGCAGCCTCTTACTGGTAGCCGAAATGTAGGGTGACCTCCCCACAAGATGGATAGACGACCTGGTGAGACATGCAGGAAGTCGATGGATGCAGGTGGCTCAGGACCGTGCTTTGTGGCATTCCTTGGGGGAGGCCTATGTTCAGCAGTGGACTTGTGAAGGGCTGTAATGATGATGATGATAATAATGAGGCAGCGTAACGAACTATACATTCAGTATAGAGCAATTACGGTTCAACCATACCGTAATATGTCACAATCACACACTGGTGTAACATGAAGGTCATAATTACGTGATAACACCGAAATTGTCACGTAACAAGTAAAGGGCAGCCACTCAGCAACACTATCCTGCACCAGAAGAACCATCACAATGGCTGAACCACGACATTATGTTAGCACTCGTAGAATGACTTCACTTGTGGAATGACTTCAGCGGAATCTCGTGCTCGCTCGCCACCTACACTGAACTTTATACTGCACAAACAAGTGGAGGTTTCCCGATCTACCCTCAATTCTACCCCGTCGCCATCGATATGACGCTCCCCTTGAGTGCCCATCTCTTGCTCACTCTCGATCAGATATATAAATCGGTTTACATTGTTTTTTATTGCAATGTGTTAAATTGACGCCACCATTTTAGCGTAAGTGAATCCACTGGCACATATCATCTCGTGGGTGCCATAAGAAACGACAGAGAGAAACTAAAACAGGAGGTGGCCAGCAGCATCTTTCTGATAGCAACTTAAAACAATGGGTGCGTTTGGCAGAAAAAAGCGCTAGTAAGCGCTTGTAAGCAAAATGGCGATCGTAAGCGGTAAGCGCTATCAAATCGTAAGTAGCTATTTTCCTCCAGGACACGATGTTAGTTTTAACCGGGGAACCTAACCTAATTTAAATATATGTTTGTAAAGTATTAATATTAAAAACTTACTAATCATGAATTTTTAATAACGTATATGTCTATTCATATCATTATATTACTTAAAACTAACATTGCACAAAACATCTTATAATTTCTACTTCAAAACAAACAAATTAAATAAGCAAAATGGCGGATTGTGTCAGCGATACTGAAATAGGCAATCGTGTCCTGGCCGAAAACTATTTTAGCGCTTGTAAGCGCTTTTTTCTGCCAAACGCACCCAATAAAATGTTAATAATTCAACAGACAGCTATTCAAACTATTTAGAGATGAAATGCCAACAAGATGGTAAAGAACGAAGTATAAATTTTAGCTTTCTAATCTTTTGTCAGGTGAAAGCGAACAAAGGCAAGAAGCAAGACGACCCGTTCACAAGGCGGCATACAAAACCCGTCATGAATTTCAAGTCACATCAAGGCGGACGAAGTCAGGTGTGTTTCGATTGTTATTTTTGTTTATAACCTTTTTATACAGTAAGGGTGACAAGCACACAGTTCATATGTTGCTAAGTAGATGCTCTGGCCCATAGATGTCTACATCTATCCTTGATTAAGAATCAAAATGCAGATGCGTTGTCACCCATTAGAACCAGGATGTATTACTAAGTTTCAGTAATAGGGTCTCCGGTTCTCTACACTCACCATACGAAACGCAGCAGCATTAAGCTGCTATTTTACGCTGGTATTCTGTAGCAGCGTGATCCTTCTCCGGTCGAGCTTATCCATTCGTGCAACGACTATAATATAGATGTAGCGTGGCTCTACCTCATTAAAAATATTTTATTTTATTGTTATTATAGCCGTGGTAGCTCAGATGGTTAACGCTCGCTGTAAATATAACAGAACGCGAGTAACCCGGGTTCGATCCCCGCGGGCACCAATGTAATTGTTAATTGCAATTTTAAGTGCTGATTTACCACGTGCTCCGGCGGTGATGGTACACGTCGTGAGGAAACCTGCATGTCTGAGGAATAAGAATAAAATTTTACGAAGACACGTGAAGTTCGCAAACATGCATTGGGGCAGCGCGGCGGACACTTCCTTGCCCTAACACCCTCAGAAATGTGGGACGTATATAGGCTGTAACTTTACTTTCTACCTCATTAAAAATATTTTATTTTATTGTTATTGTGCTTTTGCACGAAGTACTATATTTACTAAACTAACTAAAAAAAGTGTTAACTGTGGCGTTCTGTGTGTGGCGTGGCAATAATAGTCTTCATTATAATAGAAAATAATAAACACTGCTATTGCCAACCCGCCTGCTAAGCGTGGCAACTGTGGCAAAATCTGAGGCAATCTCCCATAGATTGTCTCAGATTTTGCGAGAAGAATTTTCAGCAGTGGACTTTTGTAAGCGGTATTGGATGGATAGAGAAAAACCAAGCACTCTTGAATCGGTACTCTAATTATTTTTTAATAACTACAGGAGTTCGCAAGAAACGAGGAAGCAGCCGCTGTTGAGGCGCAGCAGATGCAGAAAGAAGAAGAGGAAAAAGCGGCCAGGGAACGACAGGAACGGGAACGGTTGCTTCTGAACGTATGTTATCTGCAAATTAGTTTTTTTTTCTTTTTCACTTATAATCCAGTGCTTGACCATAATCCCAGCTGGTGGTAAGTGGTGATGAAGCACCAGATGGTAAATTGCACTGTCTTAAGACCGATTTACACTTCGACAAGTACCGTAGCGAGTTAACTTGCGAACCTGGCGAATTAAGTTTGAACCTCGTTTGAACGGCAATAAGCGAACTAAGTAGCCAGTTAACGATTAAGTTGAACGGGATAGCCGGCCGAGCTATTTTTCGGCGAGTTTAGTTCAGTGCATAAGTTGACAGGACGCAACGTTTGCGCGCCAAAACGTACAATTGTACTTTTATAATTAAACGCGTCACAAAGTTTGTACGGTACTGTTTATTGAATATTTATACGATTTATATTGAGTTTTAATAATAAAATGGTTGGAAGATATCACGTATAAATTCTTACAGGAGTATTTATAAAACGAATGTTTATATAATAGTAGAAGTTCAAATTGTAAAATTAAACCTGCTCGAGATGCTGCACTCATGAAAATTCTTAAAAACTTCTTTAACAACAACCATTAAACTTCTCCGATTGGATCATTTAATTCTTGACGTAATCCTAGAACCATCTTAAACGAAAACCAGAAAAATTCTGTAGTCGTGTAATGTCATACTCCAACGAACTCTATGAACTAATGTTGTCCTTAACTAAACTCGCCACGAAGACATTGTTTGAACGCTACTGCCCACTTAACCGTTTACTGTCAACTGCCCTGTAACTAAACTCGCTACTGTACTTGTCGAAGTGTAAATCGATCTTTAGCGTAATAAAAGCCTATTCAATCTTGCCTTGAAGACGCCCAGATTGTAATCGGATGGAAAGACAGATGCTGGCAGATTGCATTCCTTTGTTGTATGCATTACGAAAGACTATGGAGGTTATGTTGTAAGACACATCATAAATGAACACCTAAAATATATCACAATAAATGTTTCGAATTTGAATTTGACATAGCAAACCATTTGGTTGCAAAGTATCTAAGTTAATTTACTCCTTTGTTATCGATATTCCACGCATCGCTATCTTTATCGATATACCACACGGGGTTAGTGTATAAACAGCCCGTACTTCGTGGGTGTCGTAAAAGGCGTATTATGCTTGTGTTTGGATTTAATTTTATTGCTCCCGTGGCGCAAGGAAACGATTCTTTGAAGTCTATCTCCTCCGTAATCCGTGGGCCAATTTACATAATTTTTCTGCAATATTTGTAGCTCAACGCAGACAAGGTTTGTAAACAATAAAAATCTGGTTTTTTCTTTTTTTTTCTTTTACTATCTAATCAATTCGCTAATTCACATCTGCGCAATGTCACACCATTTGATTGAATCTTTTGTTGACATAAAGATAGTTAAAAGATAGTTGAACGGAGCTTTTGCTAGCAAAAGGTTTTACCTATGCATCTAGTTAATTACAGGATCCCAAGCAGATAGCAGCACCCGTCCACCGTCGCTATTAAAATTAGGATGTTTTATAATTTCAATAGCCTCGAATCATCCTTGGTAGAAATCGGTGTTCTTTTGCGAAGATTTATGGTATATTAAATCTAAAGCAATGGCGGCGACTTCACGTCATCTATGTGTTTTTTTACGCGGGTTTTATTGTGCTTTTTGTTTTTTTTTTTGTTTTTTTTTTATGTAAGAGAGACCACATTCACATTTCTGCTTGTACACTCTTGCATATTGTTGAGGGATATTACACTTGACTCATGGTAAAAAGTCAAAATTGAACGCGTTAAAATCCGTAAAATAAGTTTCATGTAATTTATAACTTTCGCGAAATATAAGAAGTCATTATGAAAATATTGATTTATTTTATGATATGATTTAGATTTTTTTTTTATTTTATGATTTAGATTATGATTCAACTTGCATATTATAAAAATTAACAAATAAATATCAAATAAATGTATATGCACTTCAATTATCGTAATTAAAATTTAAAAGTGGATGATTATGGTGCAGATAGACAAACTTTTCTGCGTTTTCAACTTGTCGTTTATTCTTTATCTCATTTCTTGTAATCGTTAAATTGGTCATAGATACATAATCAACTTGCTTATTATCAAAATTAACAAATAAATATCAAATAAATGTATAAGCACTTCAATTATCGTAATTAAAATTTAAAAGTGGATGATTATGGTGCAGATAGACAAACTTTTGTGCGTTTTCAGCTAGTCGTTTATTCTTTATCTTATCGTAGACCCAAAAGCTTCAGAGAAAAGACGCTCTAAATAAACATTATGTACATATATCCTCTCAACTGTCCCCGAAATGCCCGCTTTGGCGCATCTGTCCAACCCTAAACGAGTGATTTATTGCCTACGTGGCGCGTGTCATTAAAATGGCAATGTCTTAATAATTATGTTTGGAAACTGTATAAAATAATATGTTGTTGGAGAATTATTGTTGAGTAAGCTAATAGAATATGTGTAAATGTGTACGTTCACCTTTTTTATATTGTTACGAGCTTGAGGTTCGTGACAATAAAAATTGCCGATAAAATTACCTAAATTAACACTTTAATTTACTTTACACAAATTAAAGTTAAAACACTAATAATTAAACACACTAATTCACTTAATTTCGCTCCGAAGCTTCGCTTGTGTCGCTGAGTTCAACTCTGTCCCCCGATCGCATATTGCAGCGCCTATTTATTTAAATTAGCAAAGAAACATCCCGAATCTTCAGGTAAATGCGCGTAAAGGGACGAGTTTGCGAGTATAGATTTTCTAGAAACTTAGTTCTTCGGGTGGCGCTGTGGGTCGAAAGATCTGTGATGTCATTCTTTACACGCTCTACTCGCTCTCGTTCCTGACACTAGATGGCGCTAGTATATCGTCGATTGGAGCGCGTAACACTGCCCCCTCCTAAGACATGCTCGTCCCGAGCATTATCGGTCCCATGATAACGCGCCAAGCGATCCACATGGACGATCTTAGGAGTCCCTCTTACGCCTTTCTGTAACGGCTCCGCAATGTCAAGGGCTGTCCTATCCCGTGGTGCACCAATATTGTACAATTTCGGTGCTCCTCTACTACGTGTCTGAGGTCCCCGCACAGCCGCACAACTTGTACATGTACGACACCAATCCTCGACATCGTCACGATAATGGACCCAGTAAAACTGTTCTCGGACCTTCAGCAGAGTTCGTTTAACTCCCAGGTGGACTCTTGAACGACCATTATGGCACAGCTGTAGAACATTCGGCACTTTAGCTTTAGGGACAACCATTTGCAAACGACAGCTGTCTCCTCGACCATTGTCCCATTTACGGCACAGGACTCCATCCTGAAGCAGCAAGCTGTCCCATTGGGCCCAATAGCTTTTCGTGGTTGAACTCATCGCTGAGACGTCCCTCCACTTAGGCTTGGTAGCACGGGCCTTCATCCATCCCAGAATCGGCTTGATGTCTGGATCTTCCTGCTGTGCACGTCGTAGGCTGTCCTTCCACCCGTTACTGAGGTGGTCTGTCCTGAGCATCCTCACGGATACCACTTCCTTACCTTGCCTACTACAATGGTTGCCATCTTCAGGACAAGGTCTTCTTGACAATGCATCTGCGTTGCCATGAGATTTCTCGCTGCGATGTTCGATCTCAAAGTCGTATTCCTGCTGCTGCTGGGCGGTGCTGTTAGCCGCACTTCCTTTCTGAGACCGTTCACCTTCCCTTCCTAGGGTGTGCTTAGGGCAGCTGGACCGAAGATGGCCCCTTTCCCCACAGCCATAGCACCTAGGGCTGTATCCTTTATTGTGGTCGCGAACCGTAACTGCTGCAACCTCCCTAGCGTGAGGTGAACGATGATCCTGTCGCCGCCAGGCAGTGCCGTTAGCTGCACTACCCTCCTGATATCGTTCACTTTCCCTTTCTGCGGTTCGCTTAGGGCAGCTGGATCGAAGGTGGCCCTTTTCCCCACAGCCATAGCACCTAGGGCTGTATCCTTTGTTGCGGTCGCGAACTGTAGCTGCTGCAACCTCCCTGACGCGATGGGAACGATGATCCTGCCGCACGGCTTCTACCTCCAGTGCATGGGCCAAGGCGTCCTTAAGCGTCTCGTGGTGCCCGAGCCTCACAGCAGCTCTGACTTCCAGGTCGCGGATGCCGTCGATGAATGTTTGCACCAGGTTCCCTCCAATGAGCGCAGGTACAGACTGGTATGCTTTACGAACCATCTTCTCCACCTCAAGGGCCCACTGCTGCAGGTTTTCGTTGCTGCGTTGCACGCGATCTTTAAGCTGCGCGCGAAAGACGTGTTCCAGGTGAGCGTCACCATATCTCGCCTCCAAGGCCTCAAGAAGCTGCTCATAGGTCACCTTCTTACCGAGAGCTTCCAACACAGTTAAGGCTTGGTCGCGCAGGCCTAGGGTGAGTGCAGTCATGGCTTGGCTTTTATTCCAGCCGTTCGCCTCCATGACGGCCTCGAACTGGATTTTGTAGGCCGACCAGGAAGAAGTCCCGTCGAACGGCGGCACTTTGAATCCACGTAGCGAAGGTGTTGTAGCTACTATGGGAGCTGTTGTTCCATCCCCAAGTTTGAGGTCGTCCAGCGTTTTCTTCACGTCAGCCATTACGTTGTCAACCCGATTGTTTACTTGGTCGATTCGGGTTTCGGCCTCCGACAGGCGGTTGTCATGTTGAGCAACCTTATCCTTCACCTCCCGTATCTCTTTTCCGAAGATAGCGTGAAGGTCCTTCATGAGGAGCATCTGCTCTTCCTTATCGCGTTGGAGTTGCTCTTCTAAACGACGGGCCTGTTCCTCCTGTCGGCGGGCCTGTTCCTCCTGTCGGCGGGCCTGTTCCTCCTGTCGGCGGGCCTGTTCCTCCTGTCCGCCCCGCAGCTGCTCTTCCAATCGGCGGGCCTGTTCCTCCTGTCCGCTCTGCAGCTGCTCTTTCAACTGACGGACCTGCTCCTCCTGTCGGCGAGCCTGCTCCTCCTGTCGGCGAGCCTGCTCCTGCAGCATCACCATCAGAGCACCTAAGTCAGGTGCCACAGACGTAGAAGCTGCTGACGGCTTCCGTGGCCGGCGGCTGGCCCTCAGACATCTGCGGCGTTGCACCACCAAATCTCCTCTGGTCCGTCTCCTGCTGGCGTTGACTTCGGGTACGGACACCCTCCGTTTCCTCCTTAGGTAAAATCGGCATTATTTTATCCCACTTCTGACACCAATTGTTACGAGCTTGAGGTTCGTGACAATAAAAATTGCCGATAAAATTACCTAAATTAACACTTTAATTTACTTTACACAAATTAAAGTTAAAACACTAATAATTAAACACACTAATTCACTTAATTTCGCTCCGAAGCTTCGCTTGTGTCGCTGAGTTCAACTCTGTCCCCCGATCGCATATTGCAGCGCCTATTTATTTAAATTAGCAAAGAAACATCCCGAATCTTCAGGTAAATGCGCGCAAAGGGACGAGTTTGCGAGTATAGATTTTCTAGAAACTTAGTTCTTCGGGTGGCGCTGTGGGTCGAAAGATCTGTGATGTCATTCTTTACACGCTCTACTCGCTCTCGTTCCTGACACTAGATGGCGCTAGTATATCGTCGATTGGAGCGCGTAACAATATTTTCTAAATTCCATGATAAAAATTCTAGAAGCGATTTTTTTTCCAGTTTGTTGAGTAAAAAATGTAAAAAAAAATAATTATTATTTCAATAAATATTTATTTTATTTACAATAAGATAATACACTTTACAAAAAATTAATAAAAAAACACTACTCCACGTACATTTTTTTACACCACAATCTCGACAATAATGTGGGCCACTTAAAATGACCCGAAACAGGCACAAAAAAGGCACATTTTGTACTTCAATAGCGACAATTCCATACTGAAATAAGTAGTTTAATGATATTAAAACAATTTTGTACGGGTTAGAGGAAGATACGTACGTATACATTTACTACGGCTGTTTCGTGTCTGAAGTTTATAAATAACTATCAACCTTCTAAAGGTTGTGGACAGACGCGTACTATTTTAATAGCGACCTTTAAAAGGTTTTGGACTGACGAGAGGGTAAGTGTGTATATATGTTGTGTATGTGTAGCATGTACATATTTGAACTGAATTTAATCATGACAACTTTACTGCCCATAACTCACTCTCTGTTCTACCCAAGATTAGATAGTAGAGAATGTCATATAGCATTAAGCTTGCCTCTTGTACAAAATTTTTGGTGAATTATGGAATAAAATTAAAATAAATAAATACTTCTTTACCAACTGAATACTTCTAATATTCGGCTATCCGGCCAGGAAGTCCGCAGAATATTCGATATTCGGAGTTAATCCAATAATAACTAAGTATAAACAATAGTTAGTAAAACATTGCCTTTTCATTTCAGCAACAAAACGAAGTGGAGAAACCGAAGAAGGACAAAACCAGCACCGACACCGCGAGTCTATACTCGCTTCACGATTTCGATATTAATATCGACCTGGACCTGCCCGTTGCGAGTGCGTATGCCTTTATAAACAAGTGGTAAAATTAAAAATTTTGTAAAGCCGACTTCGAAACGACCGAATCAATCGATAACTCAAAAACTTACTGGTCAGATCTTGATTAATTATTTATATGAGATCACACGAGAAGCACCAGCTTTCATAAAAGAATACACACATTAGAAAAAACACACAGTCGAATTGAATACCTTTTTGAAATCAGTAATAAAAGTTAAAATACGGACCATATTCCGCAGCTGGGCAAATGATTCGACATTTTTTGATTATGGAGTTTCTTACGCCAACCCTTCACACCATTTCGGTAACTTTTTTGTAATATTTAACCTTGTAGTGGCGGTGTAAGAATATCCACTGCCCCATGTCGTCCCGACGGTGTCGTAAGAGGCGACGGAGGGAAACAAATCGGAAGGTGGGCAGCAGCGTCTCATGTTCCCCTTGCAGGCAATCTATAGGGGAGGATGTTCAGCGGTGGACTTTTGGTAGGCTATAACCAGGGGTAGGACAGTTGCCTTGGACCACAAGAATTCAATTGAAGGTAGCGCCATCCATAATTTGTTTCCGAAAACATTATGTTTATTATTGGTCTAAGGGCTTCACAGATGTCGCTACTTTTTAAAAACAAACTAAAATTAACTTAAAAATAAAATTTAATACACGATAAATTTATTGGTGATTTTGTTTATAACAAATATTATTTTCACATTAAATAAAAACGTAAACATCATGAAATCAATCGATTATGATAATTATGATACTGGTCACCCTAAACTTCAAAACGTCAAATATTCAAACAAAAATGAAAGTCAAAATGGCGGCTACTTTTTGCGTGTGCGCATCGTTATCTTTCTCGTTTCATTGCAAATACCCCATAAATACCAGTGTACGTACCGAAACTGTTTTACCTACTTTTAATAATATCAAAAACAGTATTACAAAAAGTAGACGGTAAAACTGTTTCAGTATGTATACGAATTAAAGAACAATATTATATATTTTACTACTATAGTAGAGGTATATGTAGAGCTATATATAGCGAATTAGTTCGGATTCGGTAGGAGGCGCTAGTAGTTCAATTTTGTCTGCAATAAAATGTCGTCAGAGGGCTCTCTTTTCCTGTATATACTTATTATACTCTTTGACTATAACGGCTAAGGAGTTTTTTTTTTTATTATAAGATAATGCTTGACCACAATCCCACCTGGTGGTAAGTGGTGATGAAGCCCTAGATGATAAATCGCACTGCCTTAATCATTATCATCATTTCCTTCACAAGCCTACTGCTGAACATAGGCCTCCCCCAAGAAATGCCACAAAAAAGTCTTAGCGTAACGAAAACCTATTCAACCTTGCCTTGAAGACGTCCATATTGTATTTGGAAGGAAAGACAGACGCCGGCAAATTAATGCATAATTTATAGATGTTTGACAGTAACCTAATGGAACATACTGCCGTGAACCACTCCACACAAGCATTGTAAACTTACCAGAAGTGGTTAAAGGGTATATAAGTAACATTGCTATTATTTTACTTTTTAAAACAAAAAATAAATAAAAATTAGTAACTATTTATTTGTTATTGCAGAAACGATCAACTCTCAACCGAAGCAGGTTGCGGCGAAGGTTAAAGAAACCGGTCCCAAGCGTTCCCTCAACCTCGAAGAATACAAGAAGCGGCACGGACTCATATGAGTGTACTATGGCGCATACGCGCGAACTTTGTGATAGCGCTCACTGGTGGGGGTTGACGACTAGGGAGGGGGGGGAGAAGTGGGCTGTAGAGAGGTCTCTAGGGAATGCGTGGTATTTCATCAAATTGTATTAGCTTCGTTTTCATAGAGATAGAAGGGATAATACGAGCCATTTCACAACAGTTGGTCCTTCGAGCCCTTTTGAGGTCACTCTAAACGGTTCAATTGACTACAACAAAAATCCTTTAATACCGCCGTTACAATAGATCTTATGCTAAAAATAAGTCTGAATTTAAAACTCAAAAATCCTAGAACAGTTAAAACTCCTAAGATCTACTACTTAAACTTTTTCTTTTTTATGGTAGTTGCACAGGAGTTTGATGTATCTAGAAGCTGTTGGTAAATAGGCACAGTAACTAAGCATCATTTATTTTAATTGAAAAATTAAATGTTATAAACGTTAAATTAAAATAAATGACGCTAAGTTTTTATATTGTTTTTTGACTTTATATGTTATCATAAACACTAGAAATTTTGGTGTAATATTTAGTGTAAGATATAACGAAGCGAGCTCGGGACTTAAGGCATCCCGACTCAGACAGGTTAGGTTAGAAGGAGATGACGGGGTCGAGGAGTGAGCGAGCGAAGCGAGCGAACATTATATATATATATATATATATATATATATATTGGATTTGTCAAACATAGATCAAACGATAATACAGGAGCAGAAAAAAAACTAAAGAGTGGATAATGGAAATACTATACTAATGTTAAGCACTCGCTGCCCGCGCTGCATTAAAAAAGGGAGCAGGACGCCGTATGTTGCGCTCTCTGTCGCACTTACTGACCTTACGGTCGACATTTATTTTTTGAGACATCTTACAGTTCGAACCCAATGTGATAAGAGTCCGTATTTTATTATAAACTAAATCTTAAATAAATGTAGCTAAACAAACTAAAACAAAAAAACACATTGATAAAACAAAAATAAAAAATACAAATATTAAACAGTAAAAAAATTATACAGTCAACTAAAAAAATACAAAGAAAGAAAAAATTTACATCATTTTTGAGAAAAAAAAACATGATATGTACATCGCTATGCCCGCCGTAAGGCCCGTCAGTGCGACAGAGAGCGCAACATACGGCGTCCTGTTCCCCCTTTTATTGCAGCGCGGGCAGCGAGTGTTTAAGATTGGTACAGTGATGAAAGCACTGTTAGTTTTATTTTAAAAACCGTATCAAGTTACACACTAATAAAAATATAATATAGTTTTCATTGCCGTAATGGTTTGTAGTGGGTTTTGATACAAAAAATGGTGTGATAAATACACATTGTATTTATACTCATTAAATTAGTGGCAAATGAACTCGCAGTCCGCCTGATGTTAAGTGGGTAAGTCGTTTTACGTGGTAGAGCCACGATGCAACTATATTGTAGTTGTAGCACGAACGGGTAGCTCGACTGGGGTAGGACCACGGCCTCACAGAATACCAGCGTAAAATAGCAGCTTAATGCTGCGTATTTTATATGGTGAGTGCAGAGAACTGAAGACCCTTTTTACTGGAAACGAAGCATTCCATCTTAGTCTTCAGGGGTTATAGCGCATTTGCATTTGGATCCTTAATCTAGGATAGATTTAGATGTACATGGGCCGCAGCATCCACTTACCATCAGATGGAATATGTGCTCGTTTGTCACCCTTATTCTATACGAAATTCGGAACACAGCAGCATTAAAGCTGTTATTTTCCGCTGGTTATGTGAGAGCATGGTCCTTCCCCGGATGAGCCGAACCATTTGTGATACATCCATATGCATAGTCCAATGCTTCATTTTTCTAATTTTCAAGTTACTGTGTTCTTTTTAATGCCTTAAAATACCATCGTCATCTACTTACTACTGTTAAGGTATCACCAGAATCTCCAAATACTTTGTAAATTGACGCATCAACTGGTATTACAGATGTTCATAGGCGTCGGTAATCACTTACCATCAGGTGTGCTGTGTGCTCGTTTGCCTCCTCTTCCATTAAAAAAAAAACTATAATCACACGCCGTCAACCCCCTCCCCTCCCTTAAAATAAGTCGACGTAAGTTATTATTATTGATAGTAATTTTAGTTTTCTAGTGTTAGTTTCGCTAACTATTATGTATTTTATACGTTGTTAATAATATACCCGCCATGTTATATATCGAACGCATTTTTGTACAAAATGGCGTCCGCCATTGCATTACCTCGGCCGGCTAACTTCACGTGTGTAGAGGGACGGAACATTATCGAAGTGTCCGAAGCCAAATTCAAAGATATTTTCGTCAAAGCATGGATATAAAATTTGTATTAAATGTCAGTTAATTTGTTATTATTAATTTCTGAATTGATAACTCGTTTGGTCTACATACAATATCCTTATTTACAACTTGAACTTTTTTACCGACTGGAAAAAAGTAGGGTGTAACATGTAAACGGAGTAAAAGCATATGGTACTGATATTTTACAAAAAATAAATAATAATAATAAAAATGAACGCAAACGCACTGCGGGCGTACTTTAGGGCAAAAGGGGAAGAAACTGAATGTTTGGCGTATCGGGCTAAGATGCATCGTCTTTTTGCTGAGCTGGAGCCATCTTTAATCGTCACAGAACAAAACCTGGCAGACCGAGTTCGGTATATCTTGCGCTCAAATATATTTGATGTCGCCGAACTAGAACGGCTACGACGTGAGGCTGTTCCCTCATCGGATGAAAATGCTACGGCTGAGCAGGCGGCACCACAAATTGTAGAGCAACCCGCAAATGTGGAGGCCGCCGTGAATACCCAAGTTGTGGTTGATTCAAACGATGATGAAACAGTCGCCCAGGAACTGGAATTAGAGCATATGAGGAGTACATTGGAAGAGGCGATTGTGGAAACGCGCAGTACGCCTCTCGAAAATCGACCGCGACTTCCCCGCATAGCCCTAAGCAAGCGGAATCGGGCTGTCGTGAGGGCTCTGAACCCAATGCTGGTGACATATTTGGAAGCCAGCCGGGACCTTTGCGAGACGGACTCAATTCTTTTTGGCGCCGCGCTGGCAGTCTGCCGTATCATAGGCGCCAAGGTTTCCACGGCTGGACGCGCTACTGGCCAAAGTAGCGCTATCCCAGCATAGAGAAGAAGAATTGAGGAACGTATCGCAAAGGCTAGAGCTCTCATGACTGATATGCTTCAGATCAGGCAATAACAGGCCAAGAATTGTGCGCACCGTCAGGATGGCGTTTGCTGGGACAAATGTCAGTTTATCCCAGCCGGATATAACGCAAAAACTGACGGAGCGCATAGATGATCTGAAGCAGAGAATCGCTGCTTGGGGAAAGCGGATTCGGCGATATACCGAGAGGTCGACACGGTTCATCCAGAATCGTCTCTTCCAGAGTGATCAGAAGAGGCTCTATGAATCATTGGAGCGACCAATGGTAAGTGGAACGGGACCGGCACCGAATCAGGCCGACACTGTAGCATTCTGGCGCGGCCTGTGGTTAGAGCCCGTAAACTACAGTGAGGGCCCTTGGACGGAAGTTGTGGCGAGTCAGTGTGCGAGTTTAACGCCCATGGACCCCGTCATTATAACACCGGATGACGTAGCTGAGGCGGTCCGTAGGGCCCCGAACTGGAAAAGTCCGGGACTCGACGGGCTGCATCACTACTGGCTGAAGGGGTTCGTGGTGTGTCACACTGTGCTCGCCCGACAGTTTCAAGAGGCTCTCAACCAGAAGTCGCTCCCGAGCCTCTTAACTACTGGTATCACCCATTTGGTTCCTAAAGACCCGGGTACCACAGACCCGAGCAAATACCGCCCCATCACGTGTCTACCGACCATATACAAGACACTAACATCCATTTTGAGCGCGAGAATCACTCGTCACCTGGACTCAAATCAGTTGATGTCGCGCGCTCATAATGGATGTCGGGGCGGCGGTCGTGGAACAAAGGAACCACTCCTCATTGACGCGGTCATTGGTAAAGTGGGACACCACACCACACAACCATCGGAACTTTTACACCGCCTGGATAGACTACAGAAAGGCATTCGACTCGGTGCCCCATACATGGCTAAAGAGAGTCCTCGAGCTGTACAAGATAGGGTGCGTTTGGCAGAAAAAAGCGCTAGCAAGCGCTTGTAATCAAAATGGCGATCGTAAGCGGTAAGCGCTGTCAAATCGTAAGTAGATATTTTCCTCTAGGACACGATGTTAGTTTTAACCGGGGAACCTAACCTAATTTAAATATATGTTTGTGAAGTACTCATATTAAAAACTTAACAATCATGAATTTTAATAACATGTATATGTCTATTCATGTCATTATATTACTTAAAACTAATATTGCAAAAAACAACTTATAAACTCTACTTCAAAACAAACAAATTAAATAAGCAAAATGGCGGATTGTGTCAGCGCTACTGAAGTAGCAATCGTGTCCTGGCCAAAAACTATTTTAGCGCTAGTAAGCGCTTGCTAGCGCTTTTTTCTGCCGAACGCACCCATAGACTCTACGGTTAGAGACTTCCTCGAACAGTGTATGGGGCAGTGGAGTACGATCCTTTGTTATCTGGGTGAGCGGATGATGGCTGCGGAGAACCACATAAGGATAAGAAGGGGTATCTTCCAGGGCGATTGTCTGAGTCCAATCTGGTTCTGCCTTTCTCTGAACCCTCTCAGTACCTTACTGGAGGGTTCCGGGAGGGGATTTCGGCTACGGAGAGGAGGGACAAAAGTGACCCACCTTTTCTATATGGATGACCTCAAGTTATTCGCCTCCAGTCGCTCCCATCTTATGGAATTGCTAAACATCACTTGTGAATTTAGCAATTCTATTAGAATGGAGCTGGGGATGGATAAGTGTGCGGTCCTCCATGTTGAAAAGGGAAGGGTTGCTAAATCTGAGGGCATAGACTTACCTATGCCCGACAACTTAAGGACCCTTTCCGAGGCTGAAACATACCGATACCTGGGTATGTCACAGAACATCGGTATCCATGAGGCCGGTATGAAACCGTCAGTTTGCGACGTGTTCTATGCACGCTTGACCAAAGTGCTTAACAGCCTTTTGTCCGGTGTGAATAAGACACACGCATATAACGGTCGGGTCATGCCTGTCCTCATGTTTACCTTTGGCATACTCAGGTGGAGTCAGACTGAACTTAACGCCCTGGATAGAAAAGTCCGTACTACCATGACGTCCCATAGGATGCATCATCCGAGATCGTCGGTAATGAGGCTGTACTTGCCGCGAAACCATGGTGGGCGTGGCTTCCTGAGCGCGCACACCATGCATAATCGCGAAGTGTGCAGCCTCCGTGATTACTTCCTGGCGAGATCGGATGATCCATTCTATAAGGACGTCATTTCTTGTGATAAATGACTTACCCCTCTATCCTTAGCCCACGAGCAATGGCAAGACCCGGCAGTGCAGAGCATTTCCGAACGGGAGACCGTATGGAAGGAGAAGGAGCTCCACGGGAGGTTCTACAAGGCTCTACATGAGCCTTTCGTAGACGCAGTAGCCTCCCTCCACTGGTTACGCTTTGGTGACCTCTTCGGGGAAACCGAGGGTTTTGTCTGTACAATACAAGATCAGGTTATTAAGACTAACAACTATCGGAGATACATCCTAAAGGATGGCACCGTCGACATCTGTCGAGTTTGTCGCCATCCCGGTGAGTCACTTAGGCATGTCATCTCCGGTTGTTCGGCGCTTTCTAACTCTGAGTACTTGCACAGACACAACCTAGTAGCCAGTATTCTTCACCAGGAGCTCGCTCTGAAATACGGTCTCGTGGATCGGAAATTGCCGTATTACAAGTACTTGCCGGAAGCCGTGCTCGAAAATGACCGCGCCAGGCTCTACTGGGACCGGGCCATCATCACAGACAGGACTATTCTTGCGAATAAGCCTGATATTGTGCTGATGGACCGGGCACAGTCAAGGATATTTTTGCTTGTTACTTGCTGCTTGAATTGAATGCTTATTACCATTCCGTATGACGAGAACCTCGTGAAAGCCGAAACAGATAAACGAACAAAATATCTGGACCTGGCTCACGAGGTGACCGACATGTGGGGTGGTCTGCCGACCGAAATTATTCCTGTAGTCGTCTCTGCAAACGGGCTAATCCCAGTCAGCCTCTCGGGTCATCTGAGGCGTGGGACTACGTGGCGGACCGCTCCTGGCTCAAATGGAGAAAACGGTGCTCCTCGATACCGCACGCATCGTCCGCCGGTTTCTTTCCCTTTCCCCCTAACCCTCGGCCGTTTGGTCTCACCTGCCGAGGGCTCCCATCTGGTTGGATCTTATTTATTTATGTAGTTTTTGTATTTATTTTATTTTATTGATATTTATATATATTTATCTTTTCATTTTAATTTATAATTATATATTTATAGAAACCGACCTGGTGAGAAAATTATATAGGATACCCCAATAATAATAATAATAATAAGTTCTTTATTTCCAAGAGGTTGTACATCATATCTTGATATTTGCTTAACATTTAATAAAGTTACATTTGTACATATATCTGAAAACATAGCATCTGCAGCCGAACTAGGAGACCTGTGCATCAGCTGTCAGCGCCATATCCCCACCGTTAATTTATAAAAATATTAGGATGCAAGCAAAAATTAAAGTTAAAATGAAATTAATTGGATCACATATTATGTTTATATACTATGTTATCACTTATTACTTATACCAAAAACAAAAATTTTGAATTAAACGTTTAAAAAAAATTACTTTGACCTTGAGCCTGTAACCCTGAAATTTATTGTTTTACTGCCGTTCGTCAAGTAGGGCGGATATGGTTTGAATATTGATAGATTTTAATTAATTTATTTATTTAATTCAATTTTTTTTTTTTGTAAAATATCAGTGCCATACGCTTCTATTCCGTCCACATGTTACACCCTATTTTTTACAGACGGTAAAAAAGTTCATCCAGAATAATTGTTTTTACTAAACGACGACCGATTTCGATGAGATATTTATGGGTTACTTTTGAGGTTACCTGGTTGGTTCATAGCTACAGTTGGATCCTGTAGGTGCCGCTGTCGCAGTCGGGGCGGATCATTACTATCTGTATAACATTGCAGTGACATAATCAACACACGGTCCCACCTGATGGTAAGTTCCAAATGTCAAAACACGAGATTTGTTTTGACGTTACAATTGTTTCCAAATTTCCCATGCAAATTATTTGGAAAATGCCAAATTGCACACTATTTACAAATAAATATGTATTAAAATCAGTCTGTCAACACAGCGAATCGGGTTTGTAGTAGCGATAATACGACGTAATTGCTTGTCTGTGTGCTCCAGGCGACGCCTATCGTCGTACAAAATAAGGTTGACAGCCATTCTATTGTGTATTATAGTATTCTATGAGTCCACTAGCCATCTTCATACAAAGAAGGCTACAGATACGTTGTCACCTCTGAGGAGTAAGATGGTATCCTCTATGTCCTTCAAACCGGAATACAGCAGTACAAACACTGCTATTTGAGGGTAGGGTAAAAGCTTGGTATCTACCCGCACTCCTAGGTAGAATAGAACTCCTAACACCTAGTATACGGAACGTCCGTTTGGCTGTATATTGTATAATCTACTACAACCACTTGACCTCGTTGGTCTAGTGGTTGTAGTAGTGCGACTGATGATCATGAGGTCCCGGGTTCGAATCCCGGGTCGGGCCAAAAAATTAATTATTAAGTGTTTCGGTCAAGAAATTCTCAGTAGCTGCCCGGGGTCAGGAAGATGGTGGTGTCTCAACCCCGTGCCTCGGAAAGCACGTAAAGCCGTTGCTCCTGTGTCTGATCTCTCTCCGGTGGTGTCGGTTTACCGTCCCATCGGATTATGAGAGTGAGGGAACAGAGAGTGTACCTGTGCTTGCGCATACACTTGGGCACTATAATCCTGTCCTGCGCCGATGGCTAGCCTCCGTTGAGGCAGGCCGCCGTGACCTAAATTCGGTCTGGAGGATATTATTATTATTAATTGTTTGGCTAAACGTTTATTACCCGTCGCCCCAGAAGGAGGGTAATGTTTTGCGATAGTATGTATATATGTATGCATATATGTCTATTTATTTATCACGCTCTGTAGCCTAAACTGCTTGATGGATTTTAACATATGACGTGTAGTTAGATTCATCTTGGTTGTAGAAGTGCATAGGTTGTAAAAATTTTCTTTTTTTAAACTTTTTATCGCAGTTAGTTTTTTTAATAGTTAAGTTTTGCAACAACCGATCGATTATCAATTCAAAAATTAATTAAAAACATCTTATTTTTTGTCAATTCATATGAGTATTTAATAAGTACTGGATAAGACACAAAGCAAAATCACGCAAAGTAGAACTAAAGTAAATTTAGTTCAAAACTAAATACAAAGATATCCAAGGCAACATTACTAAACATCTTTACTGTCACACTTGCACAGCAATTTGTACAGAAATAATGTTAAAAGATGTTTTAAGGGAATATTTCAATTTTATAATTAAGGTCAGGTTGAATAAGTATTTTAGACAAGATTTTGACGTTTGAGGATTGATACTTCTTGAAACAGTATATGCGAAGAAAAAAAAAACATGTAACACTCAATTAAATTTTTAATCTAAACTTAAAATGTTTCAAAATAATCGAAATAAAAAATTATAATTTAATTGCCGGGAAGAATTTTAACATTCGAGTTCTCGTCTTTTAAGCGATACTTACAGGTAATCTTAGTAAAATACAATTTTACTAAGATTACCTGTAAGCAAAAATGTTACAAAAAAGTAACTCGCTTACTTCTTGTTGGACTAATATGCGTGTAGTGGCGAAGGGAGTGCTAAAAGCCTTTTAACATCAAATTCTCGCATTAATATTAATATTTGTATTTCACAACACAGGAGTATTTCCTAGTGTGAACTGTGAATGTTTAAATGACACGCCTTTTGCCGATACGATACCGATACCGATGCTCTCATAAAATAATAGGCGATTCCGATACTCTTATTGAATTCAAAAATGAAGGTAAAATAAATAAAACCGTTTAAAAATATAGACAGTTTCGTTTACAATGAAATAGGCGACACGCACATTTACTCTACATTTTTGAACCGCGAAATTTGAAAAATATTGTTGAATCGGCCATAAAAACATCGCTGATGCCGGTATTTCGGCAAACTTCGAGTATCAATATATCGGCATCGGTATCGGATGCATCCCTAGTTTTAACCTGTTTAATATACCATTCTCAGATTATATACATTGACACAAAATACGCCAGTCAAAATTAACCAACGCTATCGCTTGACAATAGGTTAATATAAGGTAACTATTCTAGAATAGTGCTGTATATTGTTGTATGATTAAAACGCCATTTTTAAGAAATAACTCTGCGAAAATAACTATACTAAGAAATAACTAAGAAAGAAATAAAGTAATTTTAGACAAATTTCATAGCAAGGAAGTTAATTTGTTCGGAAAATGTAAAGGTTTGTTTCTTTCTGTACTATTAGTTATATTTTATATTATTTAGATTAAAAATAAATAAACCAAACCACAGATACCTATTGATAAAAATAGAAAATTTAAAAAAAAGAGATAAAATGTGCAAAAATGTAGGAGAAAACCTTTAACTTCTCTGTCACACAAAAGTTCACGGAGTCATATTTTGACACTGACTAATTAGTGAATTTGTTGCCAGCTTTAAAAACATTTAAACATGCTTTGACGTTTATACTACAGAAACATTGTTACAGACGTTTTTACGATTTAGAATTAATAGCAAATGAGAAATGTTAGTTGTGTACGTATTATTTATTTTATTACAATGATCAAGTTAATAAATGCCGTATTAATTAAGGCTCAAAATGCTTGAATAAATACATTGAATCTATTATTTGTTTTCTTTATAGATACATACATGCCAATCATTAGTTGATCGTCATCATTACAGCCCTTCACAAGTCCACTGCTGAACACAGGCCTCCCCTAAGTAATGCCACAAAGCACGGTCCTGAGCCACCTGCATCCATCGACTACCTGCATGTCTTACCAGGTCGTCACTCCATCTAGTGGGGGGCTGCTCTACAGTAGGTAGAATACTACCGATACGAGGCTGTTCACGCGATATTAATCGATACTGTTTAAACTTATCGATACGATATATTTTTTGACTATCCCTTACCTTTCGTATTTTAGTGCATCCTATCCATTAGTCTTTCGCTTATTTTTGTTTCTTTTTTTGGTTGTCTGGAAGAGATCGCTATGTAGCAACAAAACCGCCTTTTGTTTTTCCCTTAATATATCTTTGTTTTTTTTTTTTTTATAGGATGGGGTGACAAACGAGCACACAGTCCACCTGATGGTAAGTAGTTGCTGTGGCCCATAGACATCTACATCTATCCTCGATTACGAATTAAAATGAAGATGCGTTGTCACCCGTGAGGACTAAGATGAAATGCCTCGTTTCCAGTAAAAAGGGTCTCCGGTTCTCTACACCCACCATACGAAACACAGCAGGATTAAGCTACTATTTTACGCTGATATTCTGTGAGAGCGTGGTCCTTCCCCGGTCGAGCCGACCCATTCGTGCTACAACTATACCACTAATATAACTGCAGGATGGCTATAGCACGTGTAGATATTTTATTATATTTATCTTTCCGTGGTGTACAATAAATATAATATTGCATTATAAATCCGTGCTCGACACCAACTTAAACCCCTTTTCTGATTGGTAGTCCGTCGGTGTAGGTACCATCCCACCCTCTTACCTTTTCTGGTGCCAAGAAGTAACGCCTGCACAGCCGTGTTTTGGTTTGAAGGTTATAGAGAACTAGTATAATTACAGGTTGTGAGGCTATGTTAGCCCTCATAGGTGACAGTGCACCTGTTGTCTCTATTATTTTGCAGTGTCAGTTACTTTTAGGTGGACTGCAAATTCGTACTTACCGTGAAACCAGGCAACTGCTATTTTAGGAAGGTTTTTTTGGAACAATTTTCCAACATAAAAGGTACTCTCACAATGGATCTCAATGTCATTTCAAATTCATATATTTATTATATATTATTTTATAGATTTTGTATTTAATAGTGATTAAAAAATACTAACATTAAATAAACAAATACTTAAAAATAGAAAATGGCAAAGTCAACCTCACTTTGTGGCAACTTTGCCATCGGGTTTTTTTATGAAAATAATGAGATTTCACTTCAAGGATAAAGGTAAGTCTACCACATAATATCATACACAATACTCAGATTTATGATTTGTTACTATAATTGTGTTGCAAATTGACCAACCGTTGTAGTCCAGTCATTATAGTAAGTTCACCTCGGAATTCGAATACCCAGCTGTAAGTCTGTAAACACTTGTATATTGACGCCCTAAAAGATGTCTCAAAACCTACATATGGTAGGGTGTACGCAACTATTAAATTTCAAGGTCACAAAAATGGTTACGAACAAAAATGAACAGTTGATGAACTATCGATAAATCAATGATTTATAAATATTTGTCAATTTTTATTAACTATTATATTTTATCATTTTTTCCTAACCCATCCACTTTTTATTCAGTATTAATTTATTTAACAACACTTAACTACCCATGTAATTGCAGAATTGTTAATGAAAATATAGGAATTATATTAGAATTATAATCGTATTAATATTAATAATTTCTTACATGATGAAAAAAAATAAATAAATTATGAATTAATCTTTTTATTAAAAAATATCATTCAATACATTTATTTTTATTAAAAGTAAAAAAATGGAATAAAGGGTACAAAAACTACAATTTATAATTTTAACCATCTTTTTCCTCTTCATCGTCGTCTTCCGGCTGCTGGTAAATTTCAAACTGGTCTTCATTATCGTCTTCAACGACATTTGTCGCTCTGATATGGTAGAGCATTGAGACAAGCTTGCCCGTTACATTGGCCACAAGCTTAAGAGCATTGCAAGCCCGCTTTCCTTCATCCGCATCGCGAACCACAACCACTCTTGCAGTTGTAGAAAATTGTATTTAGCAAATCTTCTGGAGCAGGTTGTAAAATTGTCATAATAGGCTCCAGAAAATCGTTTCGCATTGCCCAACCCCATACCTGGGGTTCCAAATCATGCCCTAACCAAGTTTGAACTTGATAATATACACGATTGAAATGTTGATGAGCAGCTGCACTTGTTGGTGGAATATTTGAAAGCTGCACAGGTTTGTTAAGTTTTGTAGACTTGACGTAATGCATATAACGAAGATGATCGAGACTTTTCAAAGATTTTGGAGCATTATAGACTGCCAATAAGGTTTGAGTTCCACTCTCTAATAATCTCTGGGCCGAACAATTTTCTTCCTCAAATGCTACAGCTGCTGCTCATCCAAATTTGTCAGTTTCTCAAAAGCTTTTAGAAATGATTTTTTTCCCTTTTTAAAAAGCGCAGAAGTTGCACAGCCACTTAATGCGTGCAGAAATAAAATATGTGTTTTGGAATGAGGATAATCATCACAACTTTTAGTCGAGTATATCTCCGTTTTTACATTTCCTTTCCCAACTTTTCTAAAGAAAATTTCTTGTTCGTAAGACAGTGTACGCCCAAATAAAATGACAAGTAAATCAATATCTTGACCTATCATCAGTATTATTGAGTAGATATAGATTTAATGCATGAAGAAAATGATAAAATATAATATAATAATTAATAAAAAATGACAAATATTTATAATCATTGATTTATCGATAGTTTATCAACTATATACGGCGCGTTTTCGACCGGAGGCACCGGTTGACCTGAAGTGATGCTGTGACCGCGCGCTCTCCGCCCTCTATCTCGAAAACGGTTCCCCGTATTAAAAAAAATTATAAACAAAATTTGTAGAGAATTTTGTATTCTACAATATTGATAATAAATACAAATAGCAAAAAAAACCCATAGGTGAGACAGACAAACAATACAATGAGATATTTACAAAAAATCGATTTTTGTGATCTTTGACCTTGAAATTTAATAGTTGCGTACACCCTACCATAATATGGTAGGGTGTACGCAACTATTAAATTTACATATTACGTAGGTTTTGAGACAACTTTTGGGGTGTCAATATACAAGTATTTACAGACTTACAGCTGGGTATCTCGCATTCCGAGATTCTTACCTAATTTAAGCTCAAATGACTGGACTATTATTCAATTTTTCAAGCTTGAAAATATGTGTCAGGGTTGTCAAAAATCCTTGATTTTGATTTTAATCTTTGAATGTTTTTATCG
Source organism: Parnassius smintheus behrii (assembly GCA_036936625.1). NCBI lineage: Eukaryota > Metazoa > Arthropoda > Insecta > Lepidoptera > Papilionidae > Parnassius > Parnassius smintheus. The sequence goes on from JAUPFT010000031.1 coordinate 9,227,967, forward strand.
ACGTAGTGAAGAAAGGCGAATGCCAAGTTTGTATGGGAATTTCGTACCGCTAATAAAATTTCTCGTTTTGGGATATTTTTTGTTTTAATTGGTAGTTAGTAGGATAGACAAACCCTTTTTAAATTATTAGATTTTAAGAAAACTTCAGACGTAAAAGTTATAACCAGTTTTAATATTTAAGGTGATACCTCGAAAATTTGGTGGTTTTTCTATTTAACATATTTAAATATTTTGGTTTGTAGTCTATAAACTTAAGTTTACAGACTGCAAACCAAAATTCTGGTATATGATTTTAGACTATATAATCTTGGATTGCATAAAAGGAAAACACGATATCATGTAATTTTCCCGAAAAAAAAATTGCAAAGTAGACTCTAATTATTTACATTTCTCCATGACACCACAATATTCTTACGAATAATTTCATGGAATTATTTTTAAAGCATAGTAAATAATCATATCTAAGTTCGCATAAACCGGTTTTTTAATCCATAACGAAGTTTTGTTAAAATAAATAAAAATGTTGTTTGGCACTTTCTAAGTTTTTTTCCGAGCGCTTGCTCGGTATAGCTATCTCATAATTTGCGTACTATGAAGTCATTGCATCACTTTCATTTAAACATTCCCGCAGTCGTCCGTTAGTTTCACCGACAAAGAAATAAGCCACGCCCCCAAAACTTCGATTCATTTTCAAGGTATCCTCATAAGGTTATGTACTAGTGTTTCACTGTAGATCGTTACATATAGGCAAATAAACATTTTTTTGTGATAAAAGAAATATTTTATATTTCTTGTCACTACCCTGTAGTGTTTTACTAACCATTATGTTTTTATAGAATAATGGTGACGAACGAGCACACAGTCCACCTGATGGTAAGTGAATGCTGTGGCCGATAGACATGTACATTTATCCTCGAGTAAGAATCAAAACGCAGATGCGTTGTCACCTCTGAGGGCTAAGATGGAATGCTTCGTTTCCAGAAAAAAAGGGTCTCCGAATCTCTGCACTCAACATACGAAACACAGCAGTATTAAGCTGCTATTTTACGCTGGTATTCTGAGCGCGTGGTCCTTCCCCGGTCGAGCCGACCCATTCGTGCTACAATCATAATATGCCTGCAGCGTGGTTCTACCATTAAGTAGGTAGATTGAGATGGGAATCGGTATCCACTCAGCATTAGGAGATACCTGAATTCAGCAGCAGACTGCAACAGTTTGGTAATGATGAAGTGATGATGGGGTTTTGAGTGTATGTAAATAAAAGAATGTTTTGTTTTTTAAGTTCATTCATTTTATTGTACTTATAATTAATGAATTATTAATATTACTTCATTTAGGAAGGGGGCAGGTCGGTAACACCCTCATGGCGAGCATAGCTTAGGTTGGTACCTATGGTATAATGCTCTTTTTTATAGAAGGCGGTAAACGAGCATACGGTTCACCTGATGTTAAGTGACTACCGCCGCCCATGAACGCAACACCAGGGGAGTTGCAGGTGCGTTGCCGGCCTCTTAGAATGGAGTAAGCTCTTTTCTTGAAGGTCCCTAGGTCGTATCGGTCAGAAAAAATCGCCGATGGTAAACTATTCCACAGAGAGGTCGTACGCGAAAGAAAAACTCCTAGTAAAACGTACAGTGGTGGACCGTCAAGCATCTAGATGGTGTGGATGGTATCGGGAGGTTTGCCGCGTAGTGCGTTCATGAAATTTGGCGGCTGGGATTAATCCGAACAATTCCTCAGAGCACTCCCCGTGGTATATGCGAAAGAAAATGCAAAGAGATGCAACATCTCTTCGCAGCGCCGGTGAATAACATGTGAGTAGCATCCCACTGCTCTTAAACCTACAATGCAGTTACAGCATTAACTTCCGATTGCGTCCCGCCCAATCATGTTTGTTTCTGCAACTGTAAATACAAAATAAGTTTTAGTAGAAAAATAGCGGGACTTTATTTTAGCATAGAGCAACATTGGGTTTATTCCTTCTAAACCATCTATTCTCTCGGGATACCACTAGTTTATATACAACAAGATATTTATGTTTCTAGGGTCCTTGAAATACTTGAAATAAGCACGACAATCTGTCTCCTGAACCTCCAGTCTTTAATTTGCACAATAAGGCTGTTAATGCAAAATTACCCCAATGCATATTCCTGCCTAGGTTTTACTTCTAATATTTTTGATGTTCTTATTTGTTTACGCCTATAAAATATTGTATTTGGTTATCTGGATGATTTTGAATATGCTCATAAGAAATGTTACTAAGTCATTCCATTAATATAAAAATAGTCTCTTCTATATGTAAAGTAAAAAGTAAAGTAAAGTTACAACATATATATGTCCCACTGCTGGACACAGGCCTCTCCTCATTTCTGAGAGGGTTTTAGGGCAAGGAAGTGTCCGCCGCGCTGCCCCAATGCGTGTTGGTGAACTTCACATGTCTTCGAAATATTTTTTTCTTATTCCTCAGACATGGAGGTTTCCTCACGATGTTCTCTTTCACCGCTGAGCACGTCGTATATCAGCACTTAAAATTGCAATTAACAATGCAAACTTATATATATGGAAGCAAAATTGTTAAGGCTGTACTTAGCAGTATAGAGATTTTCATAATTTGACTCCTGTCTATGCAGAGAACAAATGCGCACCTCTTGGTATAAAATATTGATACATAATTAGTACTTCTCGCCTGATTTCTTCGGGCACAACATTTCGCTCTGGTTCCATGCATTCTTGAAAAATGCAATGCCTTGGTGTTTCAGCAGCTCAGTAAGGTAGGTATTAAAAAAATTATGCGGTTTTTACGTAAACCCTATTTAACCTACTTATGTAAAATATAAAACAAACTAAGAATGATATGTCGTAAACATTTTCACTTTGTACATTTTGGTGTACATTACACGCACAATTGTTTTTTTTTTTTTACTTAAATCTTGTCACAATAGTTTCTAAAGAAAAATCTAAAATATATAAGACCAAAATACTTGTCTAATACTAAGAATCAAACTGGTGCAATAATAAGCTTAAATTACTGTTACGAGCTTAGGGTTCGTGACAATAAAAACCGCCGATTGAATTACCAAAATTAACACTTTAATTCACTTTACACTAATTAAAACTTAAAAGACACTAATAGTTAATCACACTGATTCACTTTATTTCGCTCCGATGCTTCGCTTGTCTCGCTAAATCCAATACTGCCCCGATCGCGTCTTGCAGCGCCTTTAAATACACATTTTTCACCGAAACGTCCAGAATATTCCAGTAAAAATGGGCGCCAACCGACCAGGCGTAGAAAATTCGAGTGTGGGGCTTCTAGAAAGTTTAATTCTTCTGTTCGATACTAGATGGCGCTGTTGGTCGAAAGTCAAGATTGACATTTTCTAGGAAGCCCTCCTCGCTCTGGTCCCCGACACTAGATAGCGCTAGTGCCGGGTACATGACTTCAACTTAGGCGCGTAACACTGCCCCCTCCTAAGACATGCTCGTCCCGAGCATTATCGGCCCCATAATAACGCGCCAGGCGATCCACGTGGACGATCTTAGGAGTCCCTCTTGCGCCTTTCTGTAACGGCTCCGCAATGCCAAGGGCTGTCCTATCCCATGGTGCACCAACATTGTACAATTTCGATGCTCCTCTACTACGTGTCTGAGGTCCCCTCACAGCCGCACAACTTGTACATGTGCAACACCAATCCTCGAGATCGTCACGATAATGAACCCAGTAAAACTGTTCTCGGATCTTCAGTAGAGTTCGTTTAACTCCCAGATGGACTCCTGAACAACCATTATGGTGCAGCTGTAGAACATTCGGCACTTTAGCTGTAGGGACAACCATTTGCAAACGACAGCTGTCTCCTCGACCATTGTCCCATTTACGACACAAGACTCCATCCTGAATCAGCAAGCTGTCCCATTGGGCCCAATAGCTTCTAGTGGTCGAACTCATCGCTGAGACGTCGCCCCACTTAGGCTTGGTAGCACGGGCCTTCATCCATTCCAGAATCGGCTTAATGTCCGGATCTTCTTGCTGTGCATGTCGTAGGCTCTCCTTCCACTCGTTGCTGAGTTGGTCCTGAGCATCCTCACGGATACCACTTCCTTACTCTCTTGCCTAGTACAATGTTTGCAATCTTCAGGAAAAGGTCTTCTTGACAATGCATCTGCGTTGCCATGAGATTTCCCGCTGCGATGTCTGTTAGTAAAGTCGTATTCCTGCTGCTGCTGGGCGGTGATGTTAGCCGCACCTCCCTTCTGAGATCATTCACCTTCCCTTTCTAGGGTTCGCTTACGGCAGCTGGATCGAAGATGGCCCCTTTCCCCACAGCCATAGCACCTAGGGATGTATCCTTTATTGTGGTCGCGTACCGTAACTGCTGCTCCCTAGCGTGAGGGGAACGATGATCCTGCCGCCGCCAGATGGTGCCGTTAGCTGCACTACCCTCTCGAGATCGATCAACTTCCCTTTCTACGGTTCGCTTAGGGCAGCTGGATCGAAGATGGCCCCTTTCCTCACAGCCATAGCATCTAGGGCTGTATCCATTATTGCGGTCGCGAACTGCTGTAGCTGCTGCAACCTCCCTGACGCGATGGGAACGAAGATCCTGCCGCACGGCTTCCACCTCCAGTGCATGGGCCAAGGCGTTCTTAAGCGTCTCGTGGTGCCCGAGCCTCACAGTAGCTCTGACTTCAAGGTCACGGATGCCGTCCATGAATGTGTGCACCAGGTTCCCTTCAATGAGTGCATGTACAGACTGGTATGCTTTCCGAACCATCTTCTCCACCTCAAGGGCCCACTGCTGCAGATTTTCGTTGCTGCGTTGCACGCTATCTTTAAGCTGCGCACGAAAGACGTGTTCCAGATAAGCGTCGCCATATCTCGCCTCCAATGCCTCAAGGAGCTGCTCGTAGGTCACTTTCTTACCGAGAGCTTCCAACACAGTTGCACTTCCACAGGCCTGGGGTGGGTGCAGTTGGCCTGGCTTTTATTCCAGCCGTTCGCCTCCATGACAATCTCGAATTGGATTTTGTAGGCTGACCAGGAAGAAGTCCCGTCGAACGGTGGCACCTTGAACCCATGTAGCGAAGGTGTAGTAGCTACTACGGGAGCTGTAGTTCCATCCCCAAGTTTGGAGGTCGTCCAGTGATTTCTTCACGTCAGCCATTACGTTGTCAACCCGATTGTTCACTTGGTCGATTCGGGTTTCAGCTTCCGATAGGTGGTTGTTATGTTGAGCAACCTTATCCTTCACCTCCTTTATCTCTTTCCCGAAGGTAGCGTGAAGGTCCTTATAATGATTTCTTAAATTTACGCGAACACTACACATTGAATAAAACTACTATTTACGGATTTTATCGCGTTTAATTACTTTAATTTATTTTTATTACTATCCCGACGTTTCGGGTGCTTTACAGTACCCATGGTCACGGGGGGGACTGAGATGTTTGACGTCCCAATGTCATAGTTAGTCCGGCTACCTTCAGTTTTTTTAATATTAATTTTTGATCCGATTTACGCAAAACGAGCTTATAGTATCATGAAGTCTTGCAGTGGTATGCTTGGGTTTGGGTTTAATTTTGTTAATTATAGGATCCCAAGCAGATGGTAGCACCCAACCATCTTCTCTATTGAAATTTGGATGTTTTTTAATTTCAATAGCCTCGCGTATCATCCTTGGTAGGAATCGGTGTTCTTTTGCGAGAATTTGTGGTTTATCAAATCTAATGTAATGGTGGGGACGATCTTGAACATGTTCGCAGACTGCAGACTTCCCGGAGCGTCGGTGCTTCACATCAGCTATATGTTCCTTCACGCGGGTTTTTATAGATCTCTTTGTCTGACCTATGTAAGAAAGGTCACATTCACAATCTAGCTTGTACACACCTGCATCTTGTAGAGGAATATTACATTTGATGGATGGTAAAAATTGACTAATCTTCTTCAGCGGCTTGTAGTATGTCTTAATGGACGCTCGCTTCAAGATGTAGCCAATCTTGTCCGTGACTCCTCTGACATATGGTAGTAGAGCAGGCGCGCGCTCGACTGTGGCCGGTTTCACTCGTTCACTGTGACGTAGGCGCGGGACCCGAAGCTTGTTGTCTTGCAATACTTGCTTGACGTGCTGAAGCTCCGCGGCCAGATGTTTTCTGTCACAGATCCCTCGTGCTCTCTGAAACAAAGATTTACCCACGGTAGCTAACTGTGAAGGATGATGGTGAGATTCACCATTTAGATATCGGTTGGTATGGGTCTTTTTCCTATACACAGTGTGACCAATAGTGTTATCAGGATTTCGGATGACTAAAACATCTAGGAAGGCTAAAGAATTATTTGCCTCTAACTCCATTGTGAATTGTATTTTAGAGTTTATGGAGTTAAGGTGATCTAAAAATGTCTATAATTTGTCAAAACATACACTGGACGAACCGACAATGAAAGTATTAGCGAAGGGAATGAACTTCGCATTAACTCCGCGAAAAATCCCGTATGAAGAAATTATCTGCAGTGTTGAGGATTGTCTGTTTAAGAATAATATCGGTAAGGAAGATTTGGAGGCCATACGTCAAGATATTTCGTCCTTGTTACGTCGTAGTTCAGTGCCGAAACCAAACCTTCCCAAAGACGAATTTACAGCGCTAAATAACTTACGGAACAGACCAGAACTCACGATTCTCCGCGCGGATAAAGGAAATGCTACGGTAGTAATGGACGCGTCGGAATATAATTTTAAAATACAACAACTTTTATCGGACGAAAGTACATATAAAAAGGTCAAAACAGACCCTACAACTAACACGCTTAAAACAACTAGCGATTTAATAAAGAAATACTCCGAAAAATTGAAAAGTGAACGAGTGAAACCGGCCACAGTCGAGCGCGCGCCTGCTCTACTACCATATGTCAGAGGAGTCACGGACAAGATTGGCTACATCTTGAAGCGAGCGTCCATTAAGACATACTACAAGCCGCTGAAGAAGATTAGTAAATTTTTACCATCCATCAAATGTGATATTCCTCTACAAGATGCAGGTGTGTACAAGCTAGATTGTGAATGTGGCCTCTCTTACATAGGTCAAACAAAGAGATCTATAAAAACCCGCGTGAAGGAACATATAGCTGATGTGAAGCACCGACGCTCCGGGAAGTCTGCAGTCTGCGAACATGTTCAAGATCGTCCCCACCATTACATTAGATTTGATAAACCACAAATTCTCGCAAAAGAACACCGATTCCTACCAAGGATGATACGCGAGGCTATTGAAATTAAAAAACATCCAAATTTCAATAGAGAAGATGGTTGGGTGCTACCATCTGCTTGGGATCCTATAATTAACAAAATTAAACCCAAACCCAAGCATACCACTGCAAGACTTCATGATACTATAAGCTCGTTTTGCGTAAATCGGATCAAAAATTAATATTAAAAAAACTGAAGGTAGCCGGACTAACTATGACATTGGGACGTCAAACATCTCAGTCCCCCCCGTGACCATGGGTACTGTAAAGCACCCGAAACGTCGGGATAGTAATAAAAATAAATTAAAGTAATTAAACGCGATAAAATCCGTAAATAGTAGTTTTATTCAATGTGAAGGTCCTTTATGAGGAGCATCTGCTCTTCCAACCGGCGGATCTGTTCCTCCTGTCGGCGGGCTTGTTCATCCAGTCCGCCCCGCAGCTGCTCTTCCAACCGATGGACCTGTACCTCCTGTCGGCGAGCCTGCTCCTGCAGCATCACCATCGGAGCATCTTAGTCAGGTGTTGCAGATGTAGGAGCTACTGACGGGCCTGCAGCCGGCGGTTGGCCCTTCGACGTCTGCAGCGTTGCACCACCAAATCTTCTTTGGTCCGTCTCCTGCTGGCGTTGACTTCGTGTACGGACACCCTCCGTTTCCTCCTTAGGTAAATTCGGCATGATGTTATCCCACTTCTGACACCAATTGTTACGAGCTTAGGGTTCGTGACAATAAAAACTGCCAAGTGAATTACCAAAATTAACACTTTAATTCACTTTACACTAATTAAAACTTAAAAGACACTAATAATTAATCACACTGATTCATTTTATTTCGCTCCGAAGCTTCGCTTGTCTCGCCAAATTCAATACTGCCCCGATCGCGTCTTGCAGCGCCTTTAAATTTTCTTTTCACATTTTTCACGAAATCGGTTAAAAATATAGGTTAAAAGTGAAAACCCTTGGTTGTAACAAAACACGGCAAAGTAACCGTCATAACGTGCCATCACTGGTAACTTTGTCAAGTCATTTCTATAGATAAATATTAAGACCTTTTAATAAAATTAATATTACCCTATTACAAAAGTTCTGGAGCACTAAAAAAAGAAGTTACGTCAGTGGCAATACTCCGCATTAAAATAAAATGCCAAAATTAAGTCTCGTGTATCTATCTATCGAAAACAATGCTGTAAATTAGTTATTAAATTTTTATTCAAAAAATGGCATATCTCGTAAAACGTTACGTTGTCCGTTCTTATCGTAACTGTGTACCTGTACACCCATGAAAGCAAAGTTAACTTCCATTGTTAAAGTTACCAGACTTGATTGTTATAATTTTTTGTTAAAGTTGCCAGACTTGATTGTTATAATTTTTTGTTAAAGTTGTCAGACTTGATTGTTATAATTTTTTTATAGAATAAGGGTGACAAACGAGCACACAGTCCATCTGATGGTAAGTGGATGCTGTGGCCAATAGATATCTACATTTATCTTCAATTAATAATCAAAATGCAGGTGTGTTGTCACCCCTGAAGACTGAGTTGGAATGCCTCTTTCCTTTCACATTCACCATACGAAACTCAGCAGCATTAAGCTGCTATTTTACGCTGATATTCTGTGAGATCGTGGTCCTACCCCGATTAAACCGACCCATCCGTGCTGCATAAACAAAATATAAATGCAGAATGGCTCTACCATGTAAAGAGGTCATTTTCTAAATTTTCATGTAGAGATCTACGAGATATTATCTACCGTTGGTACTCGTTATTATTATGAAAAATTAACCTGTATTTTACACGAAATATATTTCACATCTCAATGCCATACTGTGACTCGAGTTGATGTTGAGTAGTTCAATTATGCGACTAATAGGCGGCCGGCCAGCTCAGTCGTCCGCGACCAAAAAACGGCCTGACAGATTAATGAATAGGTATGTACGACGGCGTTCTAGGCAGAATCACAGAATATATAACAGCAGAATAAAAACCCTACTATTAGGTATGTTATCCCTGAGGAAAAAAATAAAAGGACTTTTGTGCGGTTTCTTACTGATTATATGTAAAAGATAAATTCTTTATGTGTTAGAATGGTTTTAATTTAAAAAAAAAATAATTAAAGAATTGGTTAAACCTTTGAAATTTTTTCGATTTTTAAAATAAAACATTTTTTATAAATGGTAAAATAAAAATTTTGTACAACCGAATTCAATAGAAATAAAATGAGAACATCATCTATGTATTCGAGTCAATTAAATACGCATTATTAAAGATAACTCAAAAACTGCTGGTCAGATCTGGATCAAATTTCAAAAAAAAAGAATTATCAGAAGCAGTATAAGAAAAAAAATCAGAGATAATATATGAAAAAAAAAACAGTCGAATTGAGGACCTCCTCGTTTTTTAAAGTTAGTTGAAAATAGAGCATTTTCACTTAAGTGAACGCCATTCCCACTGCTTTTCGTAATGAATGAAAATATGCTGTAGATATCCAATGTCTTCAATCCAAACAATATGGGCAAAAATGATGAATATTTAGCGTTATACTATTTACGGAAGAAGCAAGATATAAAAATATGTGGACATAAACGTGACTTATTAATAACACAAAAGCAACTAAACAATTTTACTGCCTTCATAGCTTTTAAAAAGCTGAATCTTTTATTTTATATTTTGATGTGCCTATGTTTATTATTTATTCTATTACATATATGTATTTTGCTTACTGTTGTGTTTTATTTTAACATCCTACTTCACCAAGAAATGTTTATAAAACAATTTCTGTTCCAGTTAAATGCACATTTTCAATGTCGCGGTGAAAGTGCGCAATATGGCATTACGCTAAGTGAATTAACTTATATTAGAATAGTTCCGTTTCAGCTTTTCTGGATGGGGAAAAATCTAGAAGGCATGTTAGTATTTGCTCACCGACCGAAATGATCTGAATTTTAACAGGTGAATCACACAATACCAGCACTTTTTTAAAAGTAATGATAGCAGGGTTCTGCAGCACCATATCATCAGTATAACTGATGTTGTTAACTTAACAAGCGCCGTTTATTATAGAATAAGAGTAACAAACGAACTGGCCACTGGCCCATAGATATCTACATTTATCGTCAATTAACAATCAAATTGCAGATGCGCTATCACCCGTGAGGACTAAGATAGTATGCCTCGTTTTCAATAAAAAAAGGTCTCCGACTTTTTACAATCACCATAAAAAACACAGCAATATTAAATTGCTATTTCGTGATGGTATTGTTGCGCGCTTAAGTTGACGTCAGGTACCTGGCGGACGGGGACCAAAGTGAATCAGTGTGATTAATTATTAGTGTCTTTTACGTTTTAATTAGTGTAAATTGAATTAAAGTGTTATTTTGGTAATTCAATCGGCAGTTTTTATTGTCAAGAACCCCAAGCTCGTAACAATTGGTGTCAGAAGTGGTATCAAATCATGCCGATTTTACCTAAGGAGGAAACGGAGAGTGTCCGTACCCGAAGTCAACGCCAGCAGGAGACGGACCAGAGAAGATTTGGTGGTGCAACGCCACAGACGTCGGGGGACCAACTGCCAACCGCGGAGGCTGGCCTGTGAGCAGCTCCTACACCCGCAGTACCTGACCTAGGTTCTCTCATGATGATGATGCAGGAACAGGTCCGCCTGCAGGCGGAACAGGCACACCGATTGTAACAGCAGCTGCGGAGAGGACAGGAGGAACAGGCCCATTGGTTGAAAGAGCAGCAGGAGAAATAGGCCCGCCAACAGGAGGAACAGGCCCGCCGACAGGAGGAACAGACCCGCCGACTGGAGGAACAGGTCCGTTGGTGGGAAGAGCAGCTCAAACGCGATAGGGAAGAGCAGATGCTCCTCATGAAGAACATTCACGCTACCTTCGGGAAAGAGATAAGGGAGGTGAAGGATAAGGTTGCTCAACATGACAATCGCTTATCGGAAGCTGAAACCCGAATCGACCAAGTGAACAATCAGGTTGAAAACGTAATGGCTGACATGAAGAAATCACTGGGCGAAGTCAAACTTGGGGATGGAACTACAGCTCCCGTAGTAGCTGCTACACCTTCGCTACGTGGATTCAAAGTGTCGCCTTTCGACGGGACTTCTTCCTGGTCAGCCTACAAAATCCAGTTCGAGGCTGTCATGGAGGCGAACGGCTGGAATAAAAGCCAGGACATGACTGCACTCACCATAGGCCTGCGCGACCAAGCCTTAACTGTGTTGGAAGCTCTCGGTTAAAAGTGACCTACGAGCAGCTCCTTGAGGCGCGCCTCAGGCGCTTTTGAGTATCTCGATTAGCCTATCATTATACAAATTGAAAAGGGCAGGCAAAGGTCAAACACTCTTGTCCCCACTCTCTAATCTGTATGATTCAATTTGACAACATAGTTTAATTATTGTACTGACCTGCCGAGTAGTAGTGGCTTAAGAGGAGACATCACTCTGTTTTGTCCCCTTGATGACGTAAAAGGCAACTAAGCGAAATACCAGAAAGACGTAATGGCTTTTTTTTTTATAGGATAGGGTGACAAACGAGCTCACAGTCCACCTGATGGTAAGTGCTTGCTGTGGCCAATAGACATCTACATCTATCCTCGATTACGAATCAAAATACAGATGCGTTGTCCCCGTGAGGACTAAGATGGAATGCCTCGTTTCCAGTAAAAAGAGTCTCCGGTTCTCTGCACTCACCATACGAAATACAGCAGCGTTAAGCTACTATTTCACGCTGGTATTCTGTGAGAGCGTGGTCCTTCCCCGGTCGAGCCGACCCATTCGTGCTACAACTATACTACTAATATAACTGGAGCACGGCTCTACCACGTATCTTCTTACTTCTGCTTCTGATAGATCACGGTATTATTATCCCGTTATTGCTATATGTTTATACAAGTTACTAGACTCCACAGAATTAGTAATTAATTTATGGGGCAATGTATGCTTTTACTACAAACTTCGCACAAAATGTACAAAATTTGTCAATAAACAAGATTAAATGTTATAATAAAGAAAAATTGTACAAAAAGGGTTATTATAATATCAAAGAATACATAAATGAAGAAAATCTCCGGGAATGAGATGATCGCCACCATGCTGGTTCTATAAAAAATAATTTAAAAGTTGTACAGAAAAATTATTGTAAAGTAAAATAGGCTTTAAAATAGTCCCGCTGGTTTTCTTGCTGGTTCTTCCCAAGACAGAGGTATTTTCCGAACCAGTAGTAAATAAAAAAAATACTTTTAATAAGTATTATGTAATAGTCTATATTGAATAAAAACTATAATATTCTATTGTAAAATACACGTAGTGGAAACGGGAGCTGCGTTAAACAAGAGAAAGAATTTGTAAAACCTTTCAAAACTGTCAGTGTCAAAGGCTCCAGTAAGCTCTCTTTTCTCTTTGCCCGTAAATGGATAAAGGGCCTTGCCTAGCAGTAAGCCCAGGGCACGGCCAACACTCTACAAATATATAAGGTGCGTTGCGGTAATACCGGACGATTTTCGACTAGTTAAAAGAGTCGGGCAAAAACTTTATTTTCTCGACATCCATATACGTCAGATTTCTGAAACATGGCGCAAGTCGTTAATGGTTACACGTAATTTAGCTATAAGAAGCTTTTACTTTTCAAAACTCAACAGTTTCTGCTTAAAACGTGTGCGAAGACAAGGCATAATTTTTTATATGCATGATGAAGAATTGGCCATCAAGGGGTAAGACCGGACGTCGCTAAAAATCGCAAATAAATGTGATGGGGAAAGACCGGACGGACGAATAAAATACAAAAAATACCTTGTTTTATAAAATACTGCGCAGCACATGCCCTACTTTTCGGAGCGACTGGCTGAAACTTGGGGTAGGGGCGGAATAAAGTGGAGTCTTGTACCATATTGCTAGCTTTCAAAAATATAGCATAATTCACCTGAAATTTGAATTTTACGGTCTTATCCCATCACCGATCTTACGCCAATGCACTATACTGCAGTAGATCGGAACTTTGATAGCGTGATTTAGGCTTATACAAAACCCACAAAACTAATGATATAACTATTTAATAACGTAGTACAGATATATTGCAATTTGTCCCAAATGTTAATGTTACTGCTACAGTAAAGTGCGAATCTTAACATATAATGCTTACGTCAAGTAAATTTATTTTATTTATATAGGCATTTATCCATGATCTTTACAGTGTACAGCTGTTATGTCTTATATTATGTATAATTTTCATTGTTCTTAATTTAAAATAAATATTTGAAATCAAGATCAGGTGAGTGCTTTATTGGTTTATTTTCTCATATAGATCTATGTGTTGTAAATGAGCCTTTTCTTTGTGTATACGATTCACCTTACAGTTGGTGAATGCTGTGGTTGAATATTCAAGGATGTATTTTATTATTAATATCAATTTAGCCTTAATTAGTCTTCTTCTCTAAAACATATTTGATCATCTTTATATAACAGCCTATAAAAGCCTATTGCTGAACATAGACCTCCCTAATAATGTACTCCAAACCGAATTACGGCCACGGCGGCCTGCCTCAGCGGAAGCTAGCCATCGGCGCAGGACAGGATTATAGTGCCCATGTGTATTCGCAAGCACAGGTGCACTCTCTATTCCCTCACTCTCATAATCCGATGGGACGGTAAACCGACACGACCGGAGAGAGACCAGGCGCAGGACCAACGGCTTTACGTGCTTTCCGAGGAGGCCCCCCTACAGATTACTTAAAAGGGGCGTTTTGTCATAGTAGCCACGCTTGACAGACGCGTCTGGAACCGCATTTTTTTTCTTCAGTTGTTATTAAGATTAAGATAAGTTATTAGGAAGATGCTGCTGCCCATCTCCTGTTTCAATATCCCTCTGCACCCCTTACGACACCCACGAGACGATATCCTATACTATTAAACGAGCAATTCTTGTATATATGTATATATATATATATAATCGGGATCTCGGAAACGGCTCCAACGATTTTCATAAAATTTAGTGTCCAGGGAGTTTCGGGGATAATAAATCGATCTAGCTAAGATTTATTTTTAGAAAATGTCTTTTTGTCCGTGTTTTTAGGCAATTAAAAACTGCTACAATATAGTTAGAATAAGAAGGTAAATTTTGACAGTTTGGTAATGATTATAAATAGCTTATTGGTATAATGGGCGGTCACAAAATCGTAAAACCCCGGTTCGAGCCCATACCGACCGACCGACTTTTTTATTTTTTTTTTCAAGTTTCTTTCTTTTTTGAGAAAATATATTTTTTTCGAGCCCTTTTTTTAGTATTTTTTAAAAACACGAAAATTTAAATAAAAATAATTGCACTCATGATTTTTTATTCAAATAACCAGTTCAGTTTTTTCTGTTATGTCGCTAAGATCAAAAAATATTATTTATAATTCATCAGTATGTAATTTGTATCTAAATATAATTTCCAAAACACACGAATTAAAAAAATCGAGCGAAAAATACCGAGCAAAGCTCGGTCAACCGGGTACTGTTGTATATAACTGACATAATTATATATTTAAAAACTTGTTTAAAATTACGTCTTCAACTCACTCAACTGACAGGAGTGAGAGCGTTTTATAGAATTTTTTTAATAGAATAAGGGTGACAAACTAGCACACAGTCCACCTGATGGTAAGTGGATGCTGTGGCCCGTAGACATCTACATTTATCCTCCATTAAGAAGCAAAACGCAGATGCGTTGTCATCCCTGAGAAGTAAGATGGAATGCCCTGTTTCCAGTAAAAAAAGGTAAAAAGGATCCAGTAAAAAAACCGTTTTTTACTGGAAACGAGTAAGTACAGTCAACCTAATAAATGGATGCTGTTGCCCATAGATATCTAAATTTATCCTCAATTAACAATCAAAATGCAAATGCGATCACCCGTGAGGACTAAAATCGAATGCCTCGTTTTCAGTAAAAAGGGTCGCCGGATCTCTACACTCACCATACGAAACAGCAGTATTAAGCTGCTATTTTACGCTGGTATTCTGTGAGAGCGTGGTCCTTTCCCAGTTGAGCCGACCAGTTCGTGCTAGAACCATAATATGGCTGTAGTGTGGCTCTACTACGTATAAAACGTATTTGGGTCTTCCGCTTTGTTTTCTAATCATAAATTTAACCAACCCTTTGGTTTGGTTACATTAAAAAAAAACCTTTTTATGTTTTTAGGTTCAAGATGGCGTTCAGGTTTTTACTTCTGCTTTTTCCCGCGCTGTCACTGGCTAGGATAGACGTCGAAATATTGGGCGAATTTCATGGTAACGACAAAACTGTTAATATCAACTACTCCGGGAGCGATACAAGCGTGATATCCGAGGAGGAACGCAACACTTTCATGCTTAGCGAGGATACATTGAAGAATAGCGCGTTGAATTTCTTCGGTAACCGTCCGGATAATGTCTACCTACGCAGTCCAACGCCTTGGGGTGATTTGTACAAGACATACAATTGGGAAGAAGTTTCTAGAACACTTAAGCCAAAATTAGGCCGTATTCTAAACGTGTCTGCCGAAACCCAGACTATTGCGAGTCAAACGTTCGAGAATAAGGAGACCAAACCTACAACTTTCAACGTCGGCTTATCGAAACATCTAGAAAATACCGTCTCATCGTTTTGGATTAAAGATGGCGAGTTGACAGTTAACAAGGGAATTAACTACGACATCAAATTTGGCAACACAACAATCACTTACACGTCGCTATGGGGTTTAAACACAGAGAAATCTATGACTAACCTAATAGGGTTAAATAATTTAGAAATGGTACTGCAACCTGGCCAGTCAGTTACTACAGAACTTATTGTTACAAAGCTAACTGCCACACTGGAGATGGAGTATGCGGCATTCCTTTCAGGAACAGTTGCGGCAAACTATCGCGAAGCATTCAAAGAACATCACTTCTGGGCGTTAGACGTGAACGAGATGATGGCCGCCAACGAAATGACGAATATGTCGATATCAAAGGAAACCATAGACATTACTATCTATTCTAATCCCAAAATGGTTGTTGTTGATACAAAAACGGGTGTTGAAATAAATGATATAATGTCATGATTTTAAAATAAATTAGTATTTAAAATAATAAAATTAAGCTATCATATAGGTCTTATTTTACTTATACTCTTTAATTCATTTCCAAATAATAGCATCTGAAATCTGTGCTAAAATGGTCAAGTAAGTACAGCAATTATGTTACATAACACATAAACTCTCACGCCTGTCACCCAGAGGAGTAGGCAGAGACTACAGAATTCCATTTGGCACGATCCTGACATACCTCTCTCGCCTCTTACACATCCATATACCTATGCATACACGCTCGTCTGTTAGGGATACTCTTAATTTGGCCCATTTTTAATTATATCGCCAATTTGTTCGACAAACTTTCTCCTAGGACGTCCCTTTCCGACTCTTCCATTCGCTTCTGCAACATATATTTGCTTTGTCAGTCCTTCCTCATTCATTCTATCTACATGACCAAACTGTCTGTCAACTGTCATTCAGGTTCAGCCCTAACATACTCCTTAGCGACTGCATTTATTTTACTCTCGTGCTTCTTCTGCCACACCCAACTTTCACAACCATACGTTAAAGTAGGGACTAATACAGCACTATGAATTGCCATACGTGCCCTTTTTGACACATTCCGACTTTTCACAATAGAGTATAGAGCCCCATTTACTTTGTTTCCTGCATTCACTCGTCGTTCAATATCCTTAACATATCTTTAAATATGTAGTAATTATTTAATAATCAACGACTTCTTCTGCCACCAGGGCGGCGCCACTTGCAAATGAGGTGGAATATTTGACAAATTTCATAGCGAGTAAGTTAATTTGTTCGAAAAAAGTAAAGGTTAATGTTTCATTCCGTACTATTAGTTATATTTTACATCCAGATTAAAATAAATAAACCAAAACACAGATAACTACCTATAAAAGTAGAAAATTATTTTTTTTTTAAATGTGGAAACAATTAAATAGCAAAGCACTGAGGAATTGATTTGTGTATTAATATAATACTCTAGAAACTGATAAACTTTTATATAAAACTAACGTTACAATTAAATGACATTATGTTACAAAAAAGCTTCAGCTAAGTCCTAACTAGCGACATCTAGATGTCGCTAGTACTCGGTGTACTCTTCGTGAAGTCAGTTTTTACGTTTTATAAAACGACTACATACTTATACCTTATTTTCCTTTTGGAGTGGATTAAGGTATATGACAAGTTCAAGGTACGAATTGGTATCGTTACAGCCTATTTAGGGGGTATAGTACCTCAGCTCAAATTCTAATTTCGTCCCCACTTCCCCGCGCGTCGTATACTATGTACTACCATGTTTGTAATCACTAATACTGTAAGTAGATAGGTCGTTAGATACTTATTTCAATAGGTTTATCATACTTATGCCTGTTTCTTTACGCTAACCCAGTCGCTTCTTATTTTTATGACGGTTATTTCCCATTTTAATTTTACGTCGTCCTGTTGCGTAATGTGCATTCTGATCGTAAGCGACACAACTTCTCCCTTCAAAAGCCAGAGCGATACTAACGGCCAGTGTTGCCAGATGCCTTGAACCTTTTATTTGTATTAAAAACTGCTAAAATCTGTATTAAATCTGTATGCTATTTAAACTTAAAATCTGTATAATTTAATAAACCAAACTAGAATAATTGATCATAATCATTGCTTCTTTTGAAAAACAAGGAATAACTACTAACGTGATAAGCTGATAAAGTTTGATTACCGTTATTAAATGAAAATATTTTTATAGAATAAGGGTGACAAGCGAGCACACAGTACGCCAATGGTAAGTGGATGCTGTGGCCCATAGACATCTACATTTATCCTCGATTAAGAATCAAAACGCAGATACGTTGTCACGCCTGAGGACTAAGATGGAATGCCTCGTTTCCAGTAAAAAAGGGTCTCCGGATTTCTACACTCACCATACGAAGCACAGCAGCATTAAGCTGGTAATTTACGCTGGTATTCTGTGAGATCGTGGTCCTTCCGCGGTCGAGCTGACTCATTCGTGCTGCAACCATAATATAGCTGCAGCGTGGCGTTGCTGCTGTGTGGTGCTGTAGTCCATAGACATCTACATTTATCCACGATTAAGAAGATAATAATAGATTACCACATTAGAGCGCACAGTAGAGCCATATTACTCTGCAGGTGGTTATATAGTCTTTGCTCTGCAGCTATATTACGGTTGCAGAACGAATGGGTCGGCTCGACCAGGGAAGGACCACGATCTCACAGAATACCAGCGTAAAATAGCAGCTCAATGCTGCTGTATTTCATATTGTGAGAGTAGAGAAAATAAGGCATTGCATCTCTGTTCCTAGAGATGACAACGCGTTTTGATTCTTTGTTGAGGATAAATGTAGGTGCCTATGGGCCAAGGCATCCACTTATCCACTTACTATCAGGGAGTAATTTTTTATTTTTTTGTGTTGTACTTTAATCTATGAATAAATTTTATCTCTATAGTTCCTCCTTCGTTTTTGAAGTAGAAATTAGTAAATCGTAATTTATATATTTGCTAGAAGAAAACAATAAAACAACATTCAATATAACAACACGCATTTCTTTAAAAAAAATTAAGACCTAACATAACATGCGGGTTTCTTAAAGATTTAATTATTTTTACAGAAGAGCTACGCCGTTCGCACTTAACTAATTATTACAATAGGTATTATTACCTTATGATATTAATTAATAAATAAAATTATAATGTACTTTGTAATTTGGTTATCCCTATTAATATGTCTACATTGCTATATTTTCATTATACTTTAATAGTACACTGAAGTACAAAAAAATGGTACACCTACGTATAGATTCTACAATATAAAACTGGACGCGCCTTTCTTATGCTTTCGGTAGATTATATCACTTACATCATGTCAAATGTAGTAGAAAAACTAAAATATACTAAAACAGCACAAAAGGCGCGCACATTTATATTTTATGCTACCTAATCCTTTCTAATTCAATTGTTTAACTATTGTATCTGTTTCGCGGACGGGGAAACTGTTAATACGACAAATGTGACAAAATCTACCAAAAATACAAAAGAGGCGCGTTCAATTTTAAATATGAATTTCTCCACTACTGTATATTAGGAACAATAAAATTAAATCAGCCTTAATATTACCTTCTCAAGCGTAGGTTTTGTCTCAAATGTTAGTTAAAGCCAACTTTGTCATAGTGGATTTTACAAAGTAACTATTTTGAAATTTGTTTACAATGTGCGCTTCAAAATTAAGTCTTACATGTTATATACAATATTTGATAACTTTTTAAAAATTATATAAAAATCTTTAAAAAAAACTATAGAAATACTACTTTATTTTGATATAGTATCATTAAAAAATCAAAGCAAAAGTTATTAATTACAAAAAAAAAACAATATTACTTTAACTACCTTTCCCAAAACACATTTTTTTTATATCTCAACAAAATACACGAAAACCCGTTTGGAACATTCTAGATTTTAGTGTTGTAATACATAAATATTAATGTTTATCAAATAATAATATAACATAATAATTAAAACAAAATGACCATTTTAAAAATATCGTTACACTTACAATACGATAGGTGCCCTGGGTACTAGAAAGTACTCGAAACATCGTGAGGAATATAAACTACGTTAATAAAACGCGATAAAATCCGTAGAAACAAGTTTCCTTCAATAATACGATAGTACATGTACCTATTTATTGCAAGTCAGTGTACGTAGATAATACATAGATAATAAAAACTTACAAAATTAATATAAATACTTGGTTCCTACTATAAATTGTGGAGTATTATGATTAGAGCCTAAAAAGCATAAACAATTATAAAATTGTACTTTTTAATGCAATCAAGTATGTTGTGCTACATGAAAATGCATATTCCGAAAATTACCTTTGCCTATTTCGTTATATTTTAAATATAAATAGAACTTTATACAATATTAAAAATATACTACATAAAAATGATACGACTTTTAGACCGTTGTATATTCTGGATGTAAAGAAATAACAACAAATCACGTTATACTAAAGAGTTTTAAAATAATTCAAAATCAGATTAACATAAACTGGTCAAAAAAATTATATATTTTTTAATGAGTACCTTCTTCAAACTCTGCCTTCGCTTACTTAAATTATATGTGTAATCAAAAAATACACTTAATTAAGCAAATGTAACACAATCATATTAACAATTATATGAGTATATCTGTACTTTACGTATTTTATGTGTATGACTGTACTTTGCGTATTTTATGCATATCACTGTACTTACTAGTCGTGCGTAATATTTGATGAAACAGACAGCTGTATAAACGTGAGATGAGAAAGGAAACAATTAAAAATAAATTGGATATTTTGTATTAACATTGAGTAACACTTTAATAAGAAAACAGGATAATGTAACGCTGACTCTAGCGAGAAGAAAAGAAAGGGAGTCAGTGATGTCATGTGTGGTATTGCAAGTGGGCCAGCGGGTGTTCGTAGAGGGGATACAGCGGCTGTGGCGGGAGTGTTGGCGGATGAGGGGCATCACTGTCGTCGTCCGTCGAGGAGTCCAGAGGCTTGTCACCGCCGCCGCCACTGAAAAGAAAACATATAAAATAATTTAAATCATACGAGAGCCTTTCATTATTATTCATATATATATATATAGTCCACTTTTTTGAAGTGAAAACTTCTTTAGCGGCGTTGTACACTTTTGTAATGGGTAAAAAATGTTAAACTCGCGTCAGGACACTTGGCGTAAGACGGACGGCGTAGGAAAGGAAGTATCCCCCTCGCCATCTACGGCGCAGCGAAAATATATGCCTGCGCCTCCTGTTTCGTTTAGGCGGCGCCTACGAACCTCATCACGGCCATAAGTTGCCGAGCTGATCAGGTCGAAAGCCATAACAAGTAAACAGTGATAGAAATTGATTTCTCTAATTGTCATTTCTTATTTTGTTTTATAGGATAGGATAACAAACGAGCACACAGTCTACTAGATGGTAAGTGGTTGCTGTGGCCCATAGACATCTACATCTATCCTCGATTACGAATCAAAATGCAGATGCGTTTTCACTCGTGAGGACTAAGATGGAATGCCTCGTTTTCAGTAAAAAGGGTCTCCGGTTCTCTAGACTCACCATACGAAACACAACAGCATTAAGTTACTATTTTATGTTGGTATTCTGTGAGAGCGTGGTCCTTCCCTGGTCGAGCCGGCCCATTCGTGCTTGCGTGCGTGTAGAGTATGCAACTATACTACTAATATAACTGCAGCATGACTCTTCCACATATTGCAGCATGGCTCTACCACGTATATATCTTAACAGATTTACATTGAAGTCCTCACATAATATTATAGAGAGCTCTACAAATAACTGTCTTAAAAAGAGCTCCATTCGCATTAGAAAAGATTCATAGTTATTATATAAAGAGATATTCCATCTTACTCCTCAGGGGTGACAACGCATATGCATTTTGATTTTTAATTGAAAACAAATGAAGATATCTATGAGTTACCGAGTACAGCATCTACTTACCATCAGGTGGACTGTGTGCTTTTTTGTTAACTTTATTCTATAAAAAAGAAGAAGATATTTCTATTTATTGGCACAAACCGAATTAAAATGTGTCAGTTTGAGTGGATCGCTGCATACTTGAACGAATTAGAAAAGCCTGGGTATATTTGGAACGAAATTAATTATGTTTATACATTTAATTAGTTAATTATTTTTAATTGACTGCCTCGTTGGTCTAGCGGTTGTAGTAGTGCGACTGCTGATCATGAGGTCCTGGGTTCGAATCCCAGGTCGGGTCAAAAAATCAATTATTGAGTGTTTCTGTCAAGAAATTCACAGTAGCTGCCCGAGTTAGGTAGTTCGCGGTGTCTCACCCCCGTGCCTCGGAAAGCAAGTAAAGCCGTTGGTCCTGCGCCTGATCTCTCTCCGGTCGTGTCAGTTTACCGTCCCATCGGATTATGAGAGTGAGGGAATAAAGAGTGCATCTGTGCTTGCGCATACACTTGGGCACTATAATCCTGTCCTGCGCCGTTGGCCAGCCTCCGTTGAGGCAGGTCGCCGTGGCCGACATTCGGTAATTACAAATTAAGTGTGCTGACAATCTTCTTATATATAAAAAATCAGTTGGTGTACGTTGGTCTCGCTAAAACTCGATTTTGATGAATTTTTGTGTGTATTTGAGTTGGATGGTTTAAATGCTGCCTGTTAAAAGGCAGCAGACGTGTGTCAATCGTGACTGAATTATATTGTTTGAGCCGATTCAAATCAAAATTCTGATGATTGTAATTACATACAATATATTCATGTATTTCATGTATTCAGGACCTACAATAAGAGTACAGTACAGTAATGTCTGGCAGCTGACATAATCGAGCGGATCTCACAAATCACAGAGTACTGAAACTCGAAATGATTCATTTGAATTATCGACAAGAACAACCCTGTTTGTAAAACAAATGGATATTTCGATGATCGGGTCACTAAAAATGAATGAATGACGCATGTCTAACCCTGGATGTTTTAAAAACTCAGTTGGACCCGGCAGGTGGCGCTACTGTCAAGATAAAGAAATCACCCGTGCGAAGCCGACGCGCATCGCTAGCGTTGTAAATAATTTATGTATAAAATATTTATTTATGTCTATAGTCTAGACCTAAAAGAAGCCATTCCCATCGTATCTAAGTCTAGCGTAAAGAAAAAACCACAGTCGGCCATCTTGCGTATCGAATTACACTCGGGGGCGTAATGTGGTGTACCTACATCAAGCGACCCCGTATGATTTGAACCGACTACCTACCAGACGTTACTCCCAGTGAACATCAGAAATACGATATTTTCTTTGTATTAGTTGTTCTCTATTTTAGATATTCGATATTAATTGATCTTGTCAGTTTAATAAGTTCGATGAAGCGTGTTTTCGTTAGCCGGAAATTTAACACAATTGTTTTTTTTCCTTCAAAAGGTTCTTAATTTGTTCAATCCAGTTAGTTCAAGCAAGTTTTTTGAAAGTTGGCAAAAAACACTTAGTCCACCTTCTTGCGTGGTAGAGACATGATGCAGCTATATTATATGTAGTTGGTTCCAGCATGCTCACAGAATACCAGCGTAAAATAGCAGCTAAATGCTGCTGTGTCTCGTATGGCGAGTGTAGAAAACCGGAAACCCTTTTCACTGGAACGAGGTATTCCGTCTTAGTCCTCAGAGGCGATAACAGATCTGCATTTTGATTCTCGAGAGTAAATGTAGAGTAGATGTCTATGGATCACAGCATCCACTTACTATTAGGTGAACTTTGTGTTCGTTTGTCTCCTTTATTCTATAAAAAATCTTATGGTAATTAAGTAGCCCAGAGAAATATACATCTATCTAAACCCTATAAATATAATATATATCCTTGACGTCGGCTCTACCGCGATAAGGTTAAAGTATGCTAAAAAATGTTAAGAAATCAAGTTTCCACCTGAAAAGTACGTACACGTACTTTTCTCATTACCCACAAGTAACAAGATTGTGCCTATCCACTACTTAACAGATCATTTACAAGTACCTGCCGTTCTTCATAAGTTTATATATTTAGTATCTAATTAAAGTTAGTAAGTAAAGTTATAGCCTATATATGTCCCACTGCTGGGAACAGGCCTCCTCTCATTTCTTAGAGGGTTTTAGGGCAAGGAATAGTCCGCCACGCTGCCCCAATGCGTGTTGGCAAACTTCACATGTCTTCGAAATATTTTTTTTTCTTATTTCTCAGACATGCAGGTTTCCTCACGATGTTTCCTTCACCGCCGAGCACGTGGTAAATCAGCACTTAAAATTGCAATTAACAATTTCATTGGTGCCGGCGGGGATCGAACCCGGTTTGCTCGCGTATTGTGTAATTTACAGCGAGCGCTAACCATCTGAGCTACCACAGCTCCGTATCTAATTATTAACTTGTTATTGCTTAACGTGAATTGTATTCTTTTTGAGAAATAAATGTCTTAAACCGTAAAGTGTTTGTTATGAGTTCGATTTTAAGTAAAGTTTTAATATAATATCCTTTTAGGTCACTACAGTTGGACTTTGCTGTTTTAATACTGATATCGCTACGTTGTGAACGTGAGGCGAAAGACGGAAACAAATCAGAATATGTACAACAGCGTTTTACTAATAACGACTAAAAAACTGCCAAGCGTGGCACCTATGGCAAAACATTTTGAGCTTACCCTCCTTATTTATATATGAAGTAGCAAACTTCGTTCAAAGTAACCCTAAATTGTTTAACAAACCATCGGACGTCACAATTCGCAATCGCAGGGATAATAGTAGGTTATGCGCAGTTGGTTCAAGATCGGCATTGATGCGTAAAAGTATTTTCTGTCTGGCGCCAATAATATACAATAAAATCCCCAAACACAGACTTTTTAAGCTACATCTTAAAAAATATTTGATAGCCAAAATGTTATTACAGCTTGCCTGATTTCTTAAGTGATTGATTTGTTTAAAGCTAAATTATGAATTGCGACATTTCTCTAATGCAATTTTACGAGACGCCATTGAAATTGTTGCACATCTAAAATTATGAACGTAGGGTTAGTTAATTTGTCTTGTAGAATAATTAATACATGTAGTATAATTTTTATACGCCATAAATGGCAGAACGTGTAGCTCGTTTTAAGTTTTTTTAACACCTGTATTTTTTACTCATGTTTTACAAAATAAATATCTTTATCTTATCTTTATCTTTATCTATGAGGCAATCTATGGCGAGGCCTATGTTCAGCAGTGGGCTTTAAAGGGCTGTAACTGACCGACTGTGTACGTGGGGAAACTTGCATGTCTAAGAAATAAATATCTTTTTTTAGACTACTACTAGACACTAACACTAGAAATTACTACTAACACTACACTAGAACACTAGAATTTTCTCCTTATCGTGAAGGCAGTTCACATACATAAGTTGCACAAGGACAAACATCCAGACCCGGAACAATTATTTGTAGGCCATACAAACACTTATTCCGTACGGGATTCGAACCCGCGGCACCCAGCGCAGTCACCACTCATTGCTAAGCTACTGCGCCACGGAGCCGTCAAATATACTAAATATGTTAAAATTAAACTTAACAATTTCAACGGTGTCAGCGGGGATCGGACCCGGACTGCTAGAGTATTGTGAAATTTATAGGAACACAACCCTTGTTCTCAGAAGAGGAGGCCTGTGACCAGTAGTGAGACATAATATAAGCTGTTACTTTATTTTTACGTAATAGAGTCACGCTACAGCTATAAAATGGTTATTGTAGCATGAATGGGCCGATTCGACCGGGTCAGGATCACGCTCTCACAGAATACCAGTGTACAATTGCTGCTGTGTTTCGTATAGTGAACGTAGAGAACCGGATGCCCTTTTTAATGGAAACGTGGCATTCCATCTTAGTCCTCAGGGGTGACAACGCATCTGAAATAGATGTAGATGTGTGTGTCGAAAATAGACGTAGGTGTCTGTGGGCCAAAGCACCCAATTATCATCAGGTGGACTGTGTGCTCCTTTCGTATCCTTTAAAATTAAAGAAATATATACAGTGAAAGAGGTCTGGCGATGCCGTGGCGCAGTGGCTTATCAATGGGTTGCGATTGCGACGCTGAGGGCCGCGAATCCCGGACGGAACAAGTATTTGTATGGCCTACAAGTTGATTGGTGTAAGTTTGACGTAACTCGTCCTTGCTTAACCTGCAAGCTGAAGCTAACTTGTAACTAGCAAATGCGTCACACTCTTCTTCGTCCTGCCCCATTAGTCCAAGTTATTTGCGGTCAACATATCATGTCATTCCGTGAGCTGTGGTAGTTCAGATGGTTTGCACTCGCTGAAAAATTTCATAGTTCGCGAGCAACCTGGGTTCGATGCCCGCCGGCACCGATGAAATTGTTAATTACAATTTTAAGTGTTGATTTACCACGTGCTCAGCGATTAAAGAAAACATCATGAGGAAACCTGCATGTCTGAGAAATAAGAAAAAAATACTTCGAAGACGTGAAGTTCGCCAACACGCATTGGGACACTTTCTTGCCCTAAAAACCCTCTTAGAAGTGAGGGGACTTCTTTTGCCCAGTGGGACGTATGAGTTAAAAAGGTTGAAAAGTTTAAGTTACAACCTATAAGGTTGTAACTTTAACTTTAGCACGTAATTCTCAGACATTGTTCTTAATTAGCTGTCATCTCTTAATTGTCTCCTTTATTACGCATATCATCCCTAACACAGATTCTTCTCATATATCAATCAAAAACGGCGAAAATACTAGAACTACTTATACGCGTGAAGAAAGAGAAAGAAAATATGACACCGTAGGTACGGCGGGATACCTGTTGCTTGACTACTAGCTGCATGCGCCGGCCGCCATAAGACAACGTCGTCGAATAAAATGAAATGAATATAGGTAGTTTTGTGAACTTACGCATGAAATGACACATTTTTGTCTTTAACTTTTGGGGTATAATTTGTACATCGTCTGAAAACACACGACGGCATGTTTTCGTTATGTTTTACACACACGAATCACGATATAATAAATTAAAAACAAACGTAGCGTCGCGCGACAGGTTGGTGCGTGACTAAGCGCTATGTGGCCAATTGGCTTCATTTCATCTTGCCATTTTAGAGTGCGGACAACGTATCTATAAGTTTATACATCATTGGTTGTCACCGCTAAGGACTAAAATGGAATGCCTCGTTTTCAGTAAAAAGGATGGAGACCCCTTGTACTGGTTCTCTACACTCACCATACGAAACACAGCAGCATTCATCAACATCAACATTGAAAGGTGTGGTGCTTACCCGGCCGGGATCGACCAATTCATGCTACAACTAGGAATATAGCAGCATGGCTCTACATTTCGGATAGGTACGTATGGTAAGTAATACTTACACATTTGAATGGCGTACAAACATAATTTAAATATAATAAAATGGCAATATTAAATGTGAATATAATACAAAATAAATTTACAGTACAATAATAATGCCATTCTTGCGTCCCTCTACGCTTTTAGAGCGCAGATGTGACGGTGTCAGATTACGTATCGCCGTCCCTATCACGCGGTTATCTGTCTCGTTCACTACGACATTGTTTCAATGAGTTTAAAGACGAGTTACTGACTTGCGACTTTGAATCGTATGTTATATGTAATTACAGATATTTTCGCGCGGGAATTGTTGATTGTGAATTACGACCAACACGTACACAGGCAATTGTTTGTATTGTTTGAATGTCTAAGTGCATATTTATTGTACGCAAATTGGAACCTTCGACCCGAAACATTAAGACAGGGTTTTAAATGAAGTGTTAGTTAATAAATATGAAACAGTAATGTACAATTGCACTGTTTATATGTGTACGACCACAGTCATTTTTCTTTTAAATGTAAAAGTAATTTTATAGCTCTATAGGAAAGAAAATATCTAAAGTATCTAGCTAGCCAACTCCTCTCACTGCGTTAAATTTAATACTTATGTATTACAAGTCTCCGCCGGTACCTACTAATGAAACCGCCGCTAAACTCAATTTTAAAAGTTGATTTTCGCATCTGCATTTTGATTCGCAAACGAGGATGTACGTTATACGTATATGTTTATGGGCCACAGATGAACTGTTTGTTCGCTTGTCATACTTAACCTATAAAAAAACACGTGCTGCTCTGAAAATATTTTTTATAGGAGAAGGGTGAAAAACAAGAACACAGTCCACCTGATGGTAAGTGGTTTGGTGAAGACAAGGTTGCGCGCGAAATCACTGCTTAATGAACATGCGTCACGTAGTTTTAGCAGCGGGGGAGGGGGGAGGGGGACGGCAGGATATGGCAGTGCAGCGGCAGTGTTGCCGTTTTAGCGACTTTCTCGCTAGATCTAGCGGATTTTAACAATGTTTAGCGGATAAAAAAATCGTTTTAGCGAGAAATAATTATTTAGCGACTTCTAGCGACATTTGGACTTTTGAGATGGCGACTTTCTTTTATGAAGTAATTCATTTCAAATAAGTAATTTATCATATGTCCAATTTTGTAATCTACCGTTGGTAGCACTCTATATATAATATAATTTCACGGGAATTCCCGAACATAAACTAACAATTCAATGTCGTTAATTCACTTTCTCTGTTTCGACCTGAAACCATGTTCTAAGGTTTCGACATACAAAAATGCAGCAGGAGTAAACATATTCGAAGATTTATGTAATTTTGCAATAGTAATATTATCACTACCGCACTCAAATGCAGAATTTGAACGCGTATTTGGTGCCATGAATGTAGTTAAAAGCAAACTGTAAAACAAGCAATCAGAAAAACCTTTAAATTCCATTCGTCTAATTAAAAATCAGTTAAGGATTAAAAAAGAATTGCGCAACGTATGATATTCCCGAAGATCTTGTCAACCAAGTCGGTAAAGATAAACCAAAGATGGGAACTGGAGACATTGGCGAAGCTTCAGCTTCCGCTGAAGTTCTTTTTGAAGATCTGGATCCATACTTCGCTATTAATTTTGAAATTTAGGTACAAGAACATACTGAGCTAATTGTTTTATTTTTAATAAGATGACTAATGTTTAAACGTGGTTTAAAGAGATTTATTTTTTTACAATATTTTTTATTTTGTACATGAATAGTTTTTGTTTTGGTTGTTATGTCATTAACCTACACTATATATAAGTAATTTATATGAAATAGAGTCCGCTCTTTTTAAGGTTTTCTGAATTTATAGATTTAGATTTTCGGTATTCATTGTATGTATATATATATATATATATATATATATATATATATATATATATATACATATATATATATATATATATATATATATATATATATATATATATATTGTATACCATTTGGCAAGATTTTTCAGTTAGACAGTTAGTTTAGTTAACGGTACCACGAAAATGTACCTAGGGACATCTAGCGGATTTTAAGAAAAAGAAAAATCCTGTTTCTGGCGGATTTTTTCTGTTAGTCTAGGGACTTTAAAATTTATAGAACGGCAACACTATGCAGCGGTTCGCCGGTCGGACAGAACGGTTGTCGCACGGTTACATTGTCGGGTTAACTCTGTAGCACTTATTAAACTAATTCAGTACAGTCCAAGTTTAATTTATTCTCATCACGGTAGGCAGTACTCCCTATCAGGAGGTGTACATAGACATCTACATTCTACATCTATCCTCGACTACGAATCAAAATGCAAATGCATTGTCACCCGTGAGGACTAGGATGAAATACGTCGTCTCCAGTAAAAAGGGTCTCCGGTTCTATACACTCACCATACGAAAAACAGCAGCGTTAAGCTGCTATTATACGCTGGTATTCTGTGGGAGCGTGTTCCTTCCCCGGTCGAGCCGACCCATTCGTGCTACAATTATACCAGTAATATAGCTATACACTATAGCTATATTAGTCGCCGCAGCGTGGCTCTACCCCGTAACAACATCATGTAGAAATCTACATGTCTCAAACATGATTGTTCTTAGTACGTTCATGGTCTCAAAATTATAAATATATTTATTAGTATATATTATGTATATTTATTTCATGAACAAAGCCGTTCATTTGGCGGACTTATTGCCATAGGTCAATCTCACCCAGTCCTAATGGTTGAATGCTAGACAAAGATAGACATATAAGGGTTTTGTACTGGAAACAAGGCATAGCATCTTAGTCCTCAAGGTTGACAAAACATTCTGCATTTTGATTCTTAATTGAGGATAGATGTATATATCTATGGGCCACAGCATCCACTTATTATTAGATACTTCGTGTGCTCGTTTAGCATCTAAGTTTATAATCCCTGTACTATCAAACAAATTCGCCATATCACTTTGTGGTCAATTGATAATCATACTATGATATTATAAAAGGTGACAACGCTCTACATTTTGATTCTTAATCGAGGACAGATGTAGATGTGTATACGCCAGCCATAGCATCCAATTATCATCAGAGAGATGGTGTGCTTATTTTTCACCCTTATCTATGCTGGATGATTTTTTTTAACCTCTGGAAAAAATAGAGTGTAACAGATAAATGGAATAGAAGCCTATGGCACGGATATTGTACAATTTTTGTTATTTAAATTAACATATTATGAAATTGATCTATCAATAAATACTACTGATTGGGTATGTATTATTTTAATTTTGATAGTTTTGAATTGGTTTATTTATTTAGTTA
The DNA here is from genome assembly GCA_036936625.1 of Parnassius smintheus behrii. Classification (NCBI taxonomy): domain Eukaryota; kingdom Metazoa; phylum Arthropoda; class Insecta; order Lepidoptera; family Papilionidae; genus Parnassius; species Parnassius smintheus. The sequence goes on from JAUPFT010000031.1 coordinate 9,258,452, forward strand.
AAAAAATTTTTGTTATTTCTTTAGTAAAGTTTATTTCAAATTAGTAGTATTTATTGATAGATCAATTTCATTGGGTGCGTTTGGGCAGAAAAAAGCGCTAGCAAGTGCTTACAAGTGCTAAAATAGTTTTCGGCCAGGACACGATTGCTACTTCAGAAGCGCTGACACAATCCGCCATTTTGTTTATTTAATTTGTTTGTTTTGAAGTAGTTTATAGGTTGTTTTGTGCAATATTAGTTTTAAGTAATATAATGACATGAATAAACATATACCTACATGTTATTAAAAATTCATGGTTGGTAAGTTTTTAATATGAATACTTTACAAACATATATTTAAATTAGGTTAAGTTCCCTGGTTAAAACTAACATCGTGTCCTAGAGGAAAATAGCTACTTACGATTTGACAGCACTTAGCGCTTACGATCGCCATTTTGCTTACAAGCGCTTGCTACATTGATATATTAAAAGGGGAAGATAGGTCACTAAATCAAAGCGCCCGGTCCTACATAACTACGGGATTGCCCGTACTTGGCTCGTTTGTAAGAGCGAGAAAACATGCGTGAGAGACACGATACGCACGTGATGCCCGATTTCGCGATGACGCGATTTCGCTCGCACAACTACGACGTTTCCTATTTCTGTCCTTGTCTATCGTTAAATATAATTTTGCGTTTAAGATAACAGATGTGTAAGTTTTGGTGCTTGTAGTCGTGCGCCGAGCCCAGGTTTAGTGATTGCGATATTAGCGTGTAACATATCTTCCCTTTTAATATATCAATGGCTTGCTAGCGCTTTTTTCTGCCAAACGCACCCATTATAATATGTTTTTCTATTTTTTTTTCAGGCGGTAAAAGAATCAGCCAGTATATAAAAAAAAACAGAATTAAGTTTGACTTAGATAAAAAAGCACAATTTCTTGTTTTTTTTTCTGGGTATATTACGCGATGTATTCGTCAATTGAGAACCGATTTGAATCATCAAAATCTAAAAGTAGTATCCAGAGATGGTCTTCAGGGATATTTCGAGAAAAAACTTCACTATTTTTCTGCCACCAGGGCACTTACAAATCAAGTAAATCAAAAACAATATTTGACAGATTTCATAGAAGGGGAAGTTAATTTGTTATCAGAGATCATCTCTGATCTCTTTTAATACATCTTTCTGAAATATTAGTTATATACTTATTATTAATTAGATTAGAAATAGATAAACCACACTACGGATATTTAAAAGTAAAATAATTAAAAACATGTGTAAATATTTAAAGAATACAGAGTTAAGACATTGTTTTGTGTACAACTTGTACATGCAGTAGAAAATGAAACTAACGAAATATAAGACTTTTTAAATGATGATGACACTGTGACCATCTGTGTAACGAATAAGTTCACTTTAGTCCCGAATTAGCGACATCTAGTGAGCGTTATTTATTATATAAATATTATTAGGCCTCATTGTGGCAAAATAGATTTATTGTTAAATATAACTATTTAGACGACATTGAGATTCCTTCACTCAAAAGGGTAAAAAATAACTTTCAATAAAAGTAAAACCCGAATTAAATGAATTGAGACGTTGTGTTAATAAGTATATTAATACCCTGACACAATATGAAATTATTCTGTCAAGGTTTTTAAGTTGGCTTTTACTTTTAATGAAAAGTGAATTTTTGTAGTGTTGTGTGTGTAATAATTAAATTACTTAATAATTAGAACTTTTAATACGATAGATAAAATGATTTCAAAAATATTTTACATTCAGCTGGCCTAAGTATTGCCGAAAGCGAAGCTAGCGCTAACTCGGATAGTGGTTCAAATTGGTATTAACAAAATGTAAGTCTTTAGCTATGCCTCGCTAGATGGCGCTCGTACCGCTAGTAGTCGCAAGATAGGTAATTAAGCTTTCGCCTTTTCATTTAAATATTACCTACTAATACCGTGAACGCTGAAACTGAAACAGAATTTCAAGACGTGGTATCTTATAATATTAACATATGGCAAGCTAATATCGGAGTTTGTATTACAAGAATACATTCTCTCCTTCAAAAATAGCTAGGATTCAAACTCAGGACCGTGCAGTGGCATAATTTCTTATGACCCACTAGTGGCATAGTAGCCAACGAATACTCCAAACCTATGTGTTTTCACCCGAGCAAAACGAAAGCGTGAAGTTTTTAGAAGCAGCGACATCTAGTTTAAAACAACAGAAGCGAAGCCTAAGCAAACATTTTTTATGGTAGAGACGGTTGAGACGAGAGATGATACAATACGAACTCACTTGTGGATAATAAATACGTTACTGTTAAAGAAAAAATCGTATAGCATGACAGATGCTTAATAATTTAATCCAATAACAATTACCTAGTTTAATGTAACGCATATTTTTATTTATTTTGTCGAACTGACAAACGAGTATACGTCATTTTAACGTGGTAGAGCCACGCTGTAGCTGGAACATGACTTGATGACCTATGGTATTCTTTAGCAGTCAACCCTGGATGATTTAAGAAACTTTGGCAGGTGTAAACAATAATTTCATAAATTTAATTAATAAGTAAAAAAGATAAATACATAAACACTCACGCCTGTCACCCAGAGGGGTAGGCAGAGACTACAGACTTCCATTTGGCACGATCCTGACACACCTCTCTCGCCTCCTTCACCTACGCATCATACATGCTTGTCGATTAAGGGTACTCCTAATTTGGCCCGTTTTCAATAAATCGCTAATTTGGTCGATAAATTTTCGCCTAGGACGCCCCTTTCCGACTCTGCCATTCAATTCTGCAACATAAATTTTCTTTGTCACTCTTTCCTCATTCATTCTTTCCACATGACCAAACCACCGAAGCATTCCTTTCTTAATCCTGGTCACAACATCATCTTGCAACCCCCACTCTTCTCTTATCACACAATTTCTCACCCTGTCATTCAGATTCAGCCTTAACATACTCCTTAACGATCGCATTAAAATTAAAATAAAAAAAGATATACGTTACAATAAAATTAATATCCACTAAATTATAAAAAATAAATATATAAATAATATTATATTACACATTATACGATAAATATTATATTAAAATATCACTTATAAAACAACAGGGAGATAAAAAAAAGTATAAATCAGGTGCTCTCAGTCTCAAAATAATTCTTATTACTACGAGTAGTTTTCTTGATATCAACAGGCGGGACGTTTCAGAGTAGAATAATTTGCACAGTAAAAGAGGAATGAAAAAAAAACCACTCCCATGTGATGGAATACGAATTTTAAGACTATATTTGAAACGGGGAACTCTATCATGAGTAGAATATAAATACTGAAGTTTCCTTTTTTTATAGAATAAGGGTGACAAACGAGTTCACAGTTCCCGTGATGGTAAGTAGATGTTGTGGCCCATAGGCATCTACATTTGTCCTCTATTAAAAATCAAAACGCAGATGCGTTGTCACCCCTGAGGACTAAGACGGAATGCCTCGTAACCAGTAAAAAAGGGTCTCCGGATCTCTACACTCACCATACAAACCACAGCAGTATTAAGCTGCTATTTTACGCTGGTATTCTGTGAGAGCGTGGTCCTTCCCCGGTCGAGCCGACCCATTCGTGCTACAACAATAATATAGCTACAGCGTGGCTTGCCGTGTAGTGGCGGTTAAGAATGTCCACTACCCCATATCTTCCCGTGGGTGTCGTAAGAGGCGACAGAGGGAGACAGGCAGGAGATGGGCAGCAGCATCTTCCTGATGACAACTGTGACGTAATAAAAAACTGCGGTTGCCAACCCGCTCGCCAAGCGTGGCAACTACGGCAAATACCCCCCAATGAACAAATACACAAAAAGACGGCCCCCAGTCCCCGGCGGCCCCGCTATTCCTGGCTACGGTGGCGACCATGGTAACGGCGGGGCAGGGGGTGCTAAGAATCTCCGGTGGAGGTTCGGTTGCCACCTACGACGACTCGACCTGGCAACATATAACGCACGCACCCTGAGGACTGACGAGAAGATACTGGAGCTGGAAGAAGAGGTAGACAAGTTGCGCTGGCATATTATTGGATTATCCGAGGTCCGAAGAGAGGGGGAGGACACGGCAATCCTCGAGTCCGGCAACTTGTTCTATCACCGGGAGGGCGACCATCTGTCCCAAGGAGGTGTCGGATTTATCGTCCACAAGTCTCTCGTCAACAACGTTGTAAAGATTGGGAGTGTGTCGACGAGGGTCGCGTACCTGATACTCAGAATCACCAAACGGTATTCGCTGAAGGTCATTCAGGTTTACGCACCAACCTCGGCACACCCCGATGAGGAGGTGGAGGAAATGTATGAGGATATTTCCAGAGCCATACATTCCTCCAAAACTCACTACATGGTGTTGATGGGAGACTTCAACGCAAAACTAGGCACAAGAGAAAGCGGTGAGCTGAAGGTAGGGAAATTTGGAGTAGGGCAACGGAACCGAAGGGGCCAGCAGCTGGCCGACTTTATGGAGAAAGAGGGACTCTTTATGATGAACTCTTTCTTCCAGAAGCGGCCCCACAGGAAGTGGACCTGGTCGAGCCCCGACGGTTTGACAAAAAATGAGATTGACTTCATTATGACGACCAGACGCCAACTGTTCAGTGATGTCTCAGTGATCGCAAGGGTGAAAACTGGCAGCGATCACCGAATGGTTAGAGGCACACTGAACCTAAACGTTAAGTTGGAGAGGTCTCGTCTAATGAAGTCAACGCTCCGTCCCCCTCGTGCTCTAATCCAGAATCCCGAAACCTTTCAGCTCGAGTTACGTAACCGCTTCCAGTGCCTAGAAGATTGCAATGCAGTGGACGATATGAACGACAAGCTCGTGGAAACTGTCCATGCGGTCGGAGCTAAGTTCTGCAAGACCCGCCGCAGAAGAACACAAAAACTCTCCGATCACACTCTTAATCTCATGGCTGTTAGACGGGAGATGAGGCTGCAATCGTCAACAGATTTGACAGCATACAGGCAACTGAACAGACAGATCTCCAAATGCATACGGCGAGACTTACGCAACTTTAATACTACTCGTATTAAAGAAGCGATCGAGCGAAACCAGGGCTCCAAAGTCTTTGCCAGAGATCTGTCTGCCAGAAAGAGCCAACTGTCAAAGCTGAAGACTGAGTGTGGCAACATCGTTTCCGGGACACCTGAGATTTTGAGTGAGATTGAGAGGTTCTATGGGCAGCTGTACACATCATCGTTGGAGCCACACGCAAGTGTGAGTAACGATCCAAGAGCAAGTCTTATCCGACACTATTACGATGATATCCCGGACGTCAGTCTAAGCGAGATTAGAATGGCTCTCCAGCACCTTAAAAACGGCAGGGCCCCAGGCGAGGATGGAATTACAGCGGAGCTTCTGAAAGCGGGTGGAACACCGGTACTTGTAGTCCTTCAGAAGCTCTTCAATTCCGTCCTCCATGGTGGCACTACTCCAGAGGCGTGGAGCAGAAGTGCGGTGGTCTTGTTCTTTAAGAAAGGCGACAACGCTCTCTTAAAGAACTACAGACCGATTTCCCTTCTGAGCCGCGTCTACGTGCTGTTTTCGAGAGTCATTACGAATCGTCTCGCACGCAGACTTGACGACTTCCAGCCTCCCGAACAAGCCGGTTTCCGAAAAGGCTTCAGTACCATAGACCACATACATACCCTGCGGCAGATTGTACAGAAGACTGAAGAGTACAATCTGCCACTTTGCCTGGCGTATGTGGACTATGAGAAAGCCTTTGATTCCGTCGAAATTTGGGCGGTGCTACAGTCCCTTCAGCGGTGCCAAGTTGACTGTCGGTATATCGAAGTGCTGAAGTGTTTGTACAGTAGGGCTACGATGGCTATCCGAGTACAGAACCAGAGCTCGAAACCTATCCAACTGCAGAGAGGTGTAAGACAGGGTGACGTTATATCCCCGAAACTCTTCACCGCTGCATTGGAAGACGTTTTCAAGCTACTGGACTGGAAAGGATACGGTATTGACATCAATGGCGAGTACATCACTCACCTTCGATTTGCCGACGATATAGTCCTTATGGCAGAATCGCTGGAGGACTTAAGCACTATGCTCAATGACCTCAATAGTGCCTCCCAACGGATAGGTCTTAAGATGAACATGGACAAAACAAAGATCATGTTCAATGTCCATGTCACACCTATGCCGGTAGTTGTTGGGAGCACTATGCTCGAAGTTGTTGACGAGTACGTTTACCTGGGACAAATAGTCCGACTAGGTAAGTCTAACTTCGACCGAGAGGTCAATCGACGGATTCAACTCGGCTGGGCAGCGTTCGGGAAATTACGACATATCTTTTCGTCAGGTATACCTCAATCTCTAAAAACTAGATTGTACAACCAGTGCGTGTTGCCAGTGATGACTTATGGATCTGAGACGTGGTCCTTCACTGCTGGCCGTATGAGGACGCTTAAGGTCGCTCAGCGAGCTATGGAGAGGGCTATGCTCGGAGTTTCTCTGCGTGATAGACTCAGAAATGAGGATATCCGCAGTAAAACCAGAGTGACCGACATAGCCCAACGGATTAGTAAGCTGAAGTGGCAATGGGCCGGCCATATAGCTCGAAGAACCGATAACCGATGGGGAAGAAAGGTTCTCGAGTGGCAGCCTCGTACCGGTAGGCGTAGTGTAGGGCGACCCCCCACTAGATGGAGTGACGACCTGGTAAGACATGCAGGAAGTCGATGGATGCAGGTGGCTCAGGACCGTGCTTTGTGGCATTACTTGGGGGAGGCCTATGTTCAGCAGTGGACTTGTGAAAGGCTGTAATGATGATGATGATGAGCGTGGCTCTACCTCGTATAAATCCTTATCGTTAAGATAAGAAGGAAAATTTGAGTCTTTTAAAATTGAATACAGTTACTCTTTTGTCACCCTTACACTATAAAAAAATCGGCCATATTACTTTGTGCCTAATTTATACCCCTACTATATTAAAATAAATTCACCGTGGTAGCTCCGGGGTTAAGCACTCGCTGTAAATTTCACAGTAGGCGAGCAACCCGGGTTTGAACACCGCCGGCGCCAATGAAATTGTTAATTGCAATTTTAAGTGCTTATTTAACACGTGCTCTACAGTAAAAGACAACATTGTCATATTTGTTATGTTGTCAGCATGTCTTAGAAATAAAAAAAAATATTTCGAAAACGTGAGTAGGGTGAGTGGGGGGAAGATGAAAAACGGGGTAACACAAAAAGGCATCAATAAAAACAGATTTTGTGTAATTTATCCAATGCAGGCAACATTCGTAAGACCGCCATTTTGTTACGTCCCACACCTAAGTCAGCACTTGTCGTTTTGAGGGATAGGTTGTGTGTTATAAGGGAATATCTACGCTGTGAATTTCACGCGAGCAAGTTGGGTGTTTTAATCTTACCCCGTGTCGTGTAATTTCATTTACGAGGTAGGTACGAGTTTTTTATTTGTATACATACTTATTATTTTTAATTGTTAATTATGTTGCTATGTGTAAATGTAGCTACTTTTTGTATTTTAGGTTTTATTGTAACGTACCGTCTTTACCCGCCAATATTCGACGGGGTAAGATAAACATATAAAAGTTTCCATCTTGCCCCGTTTTCAAATGTCATACTAATGGTCTCATGTTCTCAAAGTGTACCTAAAAAAATGTTTTCTTCTGTTACAAACATTATATAAATTGTCGCGGCACAATTTCAACTAATATTATCTAAAGGTATTTATTTTTATTTTTGTATATTATAAGAGTGGCAAAAAGAGCAAGGGGGTCACCTGATGGCTAAGTGATTTCACCGCTGCCCATAGACACAAGAAACAACAGGAGTGTTACTTGTGCGTTGCCTTCTCATAAGTTATAGGAACAGGATTTGTAGGAATGGGAGTAGGAATTTAAAGAAAGAGGAAAGACCAACAGACACTCGCTAGTAAATGCAACATCACAGCTCCTAGAACAATGCAACGTCAAATCGGTTTATCTAGCAAACGTCAACATTCGGGTGGCCTTAAGAAAAGGGGAAAAGCAACGGGCATCCGGAACTCTCACTCACCAGGCGAAACATGGCAGCCACTAAGAAGTTAACCACTTCATGCTGATGTTCTTGCTCATTTATGTGTTATAGTGAACTGTAGACGTGGATCCCCAATTTTTTTTATTAATGTAGGTATATATATATATATATATATATATATATATATATATATATATATATATATATATATATATATATATATATATATATATAGGGGCTCGCTAGGTGTTAAAGTGATGAGATGATGATGTGTGATGAGATCTTCCCCCCACTCACCCTAAGTTATATTCATTCTGTAAATACTAGGAACAAACACAAGTTAAGATAGTAAGTAGTACCAGTTACTCGACTCCACCGGGTCAGTAATTCATTCTTGGGGCGATGTACAATATTTCGCTTTTACATATAAAATCCCAGAAAATATACAAAATTTGACCTACACAAAGTTCAAAAACTTTAAACTAAGTTTGTATAATCAGGGGTTATTATAATATTAAGAAATTTATAGATGATAATAACCCCTGGGAAGGGTAATCGCTTCCAAGCTGTTTCTAATTTGTTTTGTGTTGTTAATTGTAACATACATAACTTTAAGCTGTTATTTAAAAAAAAGTAATCCCGCTGAGTTACTTGCTGGTTCTTCCCGGGACAGAGGTTTTTTTGAGTAGTAAATAAAAAAGTGACTTTCCATAAGTATTATTTACTTATAATCTATATTGAATTAAGACGTATCTGCTTCTGTTTCTGAAGTCCACCAATTTGGGGCATCGCCGCGGACTTTTCCTAGCTCTAAAACCTTCTTGGATGAGAGAACTGTGCCTTCTGGGGTGGGACGTTATAGGCTGTAACTTTTTTTTAATAATAAACTAAATATGCATATTTGACTGCCTCATTGGTTAAGTGGTGGGTCGTAAGCACGCATACTGACCCAGAAGTCCGGGATATAGAATTTTGGGTCAGGTCAAAATAAGTTATTGGGTTTTTATGTCAAGAGATTCTCAGTAGCACCATGGAGTCAGGAAGCTGGCAGTGTTCTAACCCTGTTGCTCGAAAGGCAGGTAAAGCTCTTGGTCCAGCGCCCAATCTCTCTCCCGTCGGACTATGAGAGTGAGGGAATAGAGAGTTTTTTTTTAATAGAATTAGGGTGATAAACGAGCACACAGTCCACCTGATGGTATGTAGATGCTGTGGCTCATAGACATCATCTATATTTATCCTCGATTAAGAATCAAAACACAAATGCGTTGTCACTTGTGACCCCTGAGGACAAAGATGGAATGCTTCGTTTACAGTAAAAAAGGGTCGCCGGATCTCTACACTCACCGTACGAAACACAGCAGTATTAAGCTGCTATTTTACGCTGATATTCTGTGAGAGCGTGGTCCTTCCCCGTTTGAGCCAAACCATTCGTGCTACAACCATAATATAGCTGCACCGTGGCTCTACCATGTATGAAAAAGAGTGCACCTGTGCTTGCGCATACTCTCGAGAACTAGAATCCTGTCGTGCACAGTTGGCTAGTTTCCCTTGACACTGGCCGCCATGACATTATTACAAATTCGAAAGTGTGTTTTTTGGTTTGTTCGTCTTTTACGCAACAATGGGCAACGGATCGATACGATTTTCAACCGACTTCAAAAAAGGAGGAGGTTCTCAATTCGACTGTATTTTTTTATGTGTGTTACCATAGAACTTTTTTCTAGGTTAACGGATTTTGATGATTTTTTTGTTGAAAGCTGGTGCTGCTTCTGAGATCCCATATAAATTTTATCAAGATCTGACCAGTAGTTTTTAAGTTATCCCTAATAAATAATATATAATGCGTATTTAATTGACTTCGACTACATCGATTATGTTCTCATTTCTATTGAAGTCAGTTGTACATTAACTTTACCACTTGTTTGCATGGAGATTCTTTATGTGCTGGAGAGTGACATAGGCTTTCTATACTGGAAAAACGAACGCAATAAATCTGTAGCGAAACTTTAATTTATAATAAATAGTAATTACATACATAATATTATTTCATTTAAGTTTGAGCTCAGCAGTTGCGAAATAAGGTTTATAATTGTTTAATTGCTTTTTAATAAATACGTAAATACAATAAAGACATTCAAATATGAATCCTATTTCAATATTGTAACGTAGACAGTTGTTTGATATGTGCATTAACGTAACGTAGAACGTACTCGCCCGCGTATCGGGTTACGTACGAAGCCCGCCAAATGGGTAAGCAAACTGTGGTGTTACCATGTATTTAGTGACTTAAGAGATGAGAAATATTATTACAATAAAATAAATGTTCTTTATGGTTCTCTTTACAGGGTATTTCAGTAGGCGATCATTATCCCATCGCAGATTGGTGCGATTGCAAGAAAGGCAATACTTGTAATTCAACAGAGTATAAATAAAATATAAGTTTAAATACTTTGGAACTTTTATTTAACAATTATTCGATTTAGGGCCGTCTATACCTTTTGAATACGGAGATCAGAAGGGAAGTTGCCAATACACAAATTAGTGAACTTGAATTAAAGTGTTGCAAGTAAAATAAACCGATAATAATGAATACATACAGAATACAGATAAAAATTAATGTGTGTTAATTTATTAAACAAGCAGTGAATCATAATAAGTTACAGCCTATCACAGGCCTCCCCTGAGAGGGTAGTTTCAATGGGTGTTGGCGAACTTCACATGTCTTCGAATTTTTTTTCTTATATCTCAGACCGTGCATGTTTCCTCAAGATGTTTTCCTACACCACCGAGCACATGGTAAATCAGCACTTAAAATTGCAATTAACAATTTAATTGGCGCCGGTAGGTATCAAACCCGGTTTGCTCGCGTATTGTGAAATTTACAGCAAGCGCTAACCATCTGAGCTACCGCGTGATTCATAATAAGTACGTATAAACTAAGACCTATCATCCTATTTCGTCAACTTTGTTACACTAATGTTGGTGAATAAATGTCTTGGTGTTATGAAATGATGGTGTAAGAAAATAACCCACTGCCCCATATCATGTCCTGGGTCTCATAGATATCGACAGAGGGAAACTGAAAACTGTCGTAGATGTGCACGTCAGAAGTGAAAACATTGTACGAGTCGTAGCACGAATGGGTCGGCTCGACTGGGGAAGGACCACGCTCTCGCAGAATACCAGCGTAAAATAGCAGCTTAATACTGCTGTATTTCGTATGGTGAGTGTAGAGATCCGGAGCCTCTTTTTTACTGGAAATGAGGCATTCCATCTTAGTCCTCAGGGGTGACAACGCATCTGTGTTTTATTTCTTAATCGAGGAAAATGTAGATGTCTATGGACCACAGCATCCACTTACCATCAGGTGGACTGTATGCTCGTTTGTCACCCTTATTCTGTAAAAAAAACTTCACAAAATTGTAAACATTATTTTCGGGTTGTTAAGAAATATTTTTCTAGAAGGTATTTTTATTACAAATCATTTTAATTAATGTATTAATAGAGTAATAATTTTTTTATTTATTGTGTTGTTTTACATAAAAAAGAATGATTATTATCTATATAATAGAATCAAATTTATAAATACATTTCAACTTTATAAGATTTAATGAATTGGATTTTCAATATTATTTTAATCAATTTTAAATATCTGAGTTCTGAGCGTGACGGTCACGCAAGTTCTGTGCTTTTTCCCCATCCGAAAACTGCCCAATGTACCTAAAGATGTTATCACTTCACAAATTTGTGGTTCAAACCTGTCTGGCAACCGTGGTAACTATAGCAAATATTACCATTGTGAGGCAATATAACAGAGGTTTATGTTCAGCTGTAGACTTTTAATACTGTAACTATAGGGGAAGGGAGGGCAAGAAGGATCCATTAAGGTTGAATAATAAAAATACGTTCTATAATCAGGCAACATGTAATGAAAATTAAAAAAAGCAAGCTCTGATAAATAATACTTGAAAATAAAATTAAACGTAACATGAAATTCAACATTTTCAGTTTCATTTAATTTTTTTTAAAAAGTCTCTGAAGTATCCGTTTTGCCCTATTAGGGTAGGCAAAACGGATATACTTCGAGGGCAAAACGGTTATATCCCTTAGCATTCGGAAACTAATCGCTACAAGAATCACAAAAATAGGAACCATGTCCCGAATATGATGAACAACTCTCATGCGTCCATTCGCGACATTGAGAACATTCAATCCAGTCTTCTATGGGGGGGGGGGGGCTCGTATACAACTCGTTACATACAGTACAATAATATTGTTTCTCTTCATTTCTTTTACCTCGTTTTATCTTTTCGGCAATTTTTTTCTTTAATTTCGAACAGTCTTTTTTCTTGCTGATAGTTGACTTCTTTAGTCCAGATACAGAAGCTCCAAGGTTTATTTTAAAACTGGTTTTTTTAAATTTATCTTCTTGTATGGTTTTTATAGGAGTGCTGGTTAATATTTCTGATTTTTGTAGTTTTCTACCTCTACTTAGTTTTTTAAACTGTTGCTGGGGCAATGGATGAATTTCTTTGAGTATTTCAACACTGGATGCAGTAAAACAATGAATGGCTTGTGGTACAGCTAATGTACAAACGGATGTGTGTGGTGCTGTCAACGTAGATTGTGTCTTTTCTGGAGTCTTCGAAACAAATGTTGTTGGGTCCGGAGGAATGATCTCGTGAGTGTGTACGTGTGCCAAAATGGGTGGTGTCGTCACAGCTGGTGGAGTAATTTCATCTCGTGGTATAGTGGACAGAATGGGTGGTGTTTCTGAACCATGTGGTATGGCGAACGTATCTGTTGTCATAGGTGAAACAGTAGCTTCTAATTGAAAAAGTGTTGGAACCCCGTGGTCTTCGCCTGCAGAGTGTGAAGTTGATGCCTCGTAGACTGTAGAAGGTGCGAATAGCGCTTCATCTATCACATTTCTATCGTATAGATAAATGCCAGCTGCTCTAAATCGGCTCATGGCGTTTTGTGCAGTTGCTACTTTTAAGTAAGCAGGTGTAACCAGACGTACAACTTCGTACTGTGAAATAACTCGCCCTGGATAATGCTTTTGGAACTTATTCAACTCAATTTCAAAGGCCACCTTAAATGGTGCATAGACAGCAACATCAAGTGGCTGTAACTTATGGGATGTGTGTGGAGGAATGGACAAAAATATTACATTATGATCTCTGGCATATTCTAAAGCAGGGTAATATTTATGAGATTCATGATTATCCAGAATTAACAAAGCCTTACATTCACTCGTAGGGCGCACATAAGTCACAAAAGCTATTAGCCATTGTAAGAAAATTGCTCCGCTTACCCATCCACTATCTGATATGGTGCCTTCACTACCAGGACATGCCCCATCTAGTAGACGTGGCTGAAACCTTTTTCTTTTAAAAATAAAGAATGGGGGAGGTGCGAAACACCCTGTTGCGCTACAGCAGCAGATGACTGTCGTCAAAGTACCTCTCTCTAAGCTGCTCACCATGCCGACCTGCTTCTTACCAAGTACTTTTGGTGGTTTTGTAGACGAGGTCCTCACACCTGTCTCATCCATGTTAAATATCATATTAGGAGTGATATGATTCTCTTCAATAATGGTCTCCAACAAATCATAAAAACGTGTCACAGCTGGTTTGTTAAAAGCTGATAATCTAGCTACCGACGTCGGCTCTGGGCTTCTTAAAACAATATCGGAATGACGTTTCAGAAAATTTTTAAACCACTGGTTACCGGCAATATTATTCTTGAATGGCGTTTGTATGTTTTGTCGCTTAGCGTACTCACCAGCTAATTTCATAAATTCATTTCTAGACAGACCGTAAAACAGTGCATCTAAATCCTTTAAATGGTTTTCTAAACTTTTTTCCTATTCTTCATTAAATACGGGCTTAAACCTGCCGAGACGTTTTTTACTACTATTCGATTTTACATGACGTTGCAACGTGGTATACGGTATTCCATATTTTTGAGATGCACTTTTTATTGAAGATTTCGTTGCCTCTGTAATTGCTTTTTTCATTGTTTCTTCCGACCAAGAGGCCCTAGTAGTCTTCCGTATGTAGTTGTTAACCATCTGCAAGTAACAATAACACAAATTACATTTAATATTGAATAAAAATAAACTCAACTCATTCGTATTTAAGGTAGGGCAAAACGGATCTCGATCCCTTTTGCCCGTTCCGTCTTGCCCTACACTCTTTTATTATTATAACCTAAACTTTGTTCCGGTCACAGTTATTACTTCTTATTAAAATTATCATTATATTAACATAAGATGAATACCTTACAGCATCGACAGATTAATTTGTAATAAAAGCTTAACAGAATGTGATAAAATGATGCCACGACTTACCTTATTTTTTTAATTTCGCGTAACAAAAACAATAACACAGCACTACTTCCACATACATACCACGCGGCACAGGGCGAGTGACTAAATCGGCGCACAGCAAGCGAGACTTCCTTATGATGCACTATTTCTCTCTCTGTTTAGCATTATTATTCGTAAAGAGAAAGTATCCGTTTTGCCTGCCGTAACCTTCTTGCCCTCCCTTCCCCTACATGCGGCAAACCGACAGATGGCGCTAAAACATCTCAAAGTTGATACATGAATTTGATCGTCAAAGGGAAACGGTGTGTTAATTTGATTCTTGTAGACATATTCCATATACATATATATAATAAATTTAATCTTTGTATTTTCCTATACGACCTATTTGACAGCACATGAAACATAATATGAACACATAATAAAACGGATCATAAGGGAACAAAGTGTTAGATACATATTGAAATCGGTCTTAAGACGATATAAAGATTCTAGGTATTGACCGTTTGTTTATCTAATATCTATTACATAAAAATTAGTAAATCTTTTGTTGTTGGGGCGAATAATAATGCCATTATAATACCTAAACATGCAAAGGTAAAGTAAAAAGTAAAAGGTAAAGCTTTTTATTAACAGAATTTGCTTTCGACATTTAAAATATAATAATAATAATAATAATAATAATAATAATAATGGCCTATATGGATGACCTCAAGTTATTCGCCTCCAGTCGCTCCCATCTTATGGAATTGCTAAACATCACTTGTGAATTTAGCAGTTCCATTGGAATGGAGCTGGGGACGGATAAGTGTGCGGTCCTCCATGTTGAGGGGGGAAGGGTTGCTAACTCTGAGGGCATAGACTTATCTATGCCCGTCAACTTAAGAACCCTTTCCGAGGCTGAAACATACCGATACCTGGGTATGTCACAAAACATCGGTGTCGATGAGACTGGTATGAAACAGTCAGTTTGCGACGTGTTTTATGCACGCTTGACCAAAGTGCTTAACAGCCTTTTGTCCGGTGTGAATAAGGCACACGCATATAACGGTTGGGTCATGCCTGTCCTCATGTATACCTTTGGCATACTCAGGTGGACTCAGACTGAACTTGACGCCCTGGATAGAAAAGTCCGCACTACCATGACGTCCCATAGGATGCATCATCCGAGATCGTCGGTGATGAGGCTGTACTTGCCGCGGAAGCATGGTGGTCGTGGCTTCTTGAGCGCGCTCACCATGCATAATCGCGAAGTGTGCAGCCTCCGTGATTACTTCCTGGCGAGAGCGGATGATCCATTCTATAAGGACGTCATTTCTTGTGATAAAGGACTTACCCCTCTATCCTTAGCCAACGAGCAATGGCAAGACCCGGCAGTACAGAGCATTTCCGACCGGGAGACCGTATGGAAGGAGAAGGAGCTCCACGGGAGGTTCTACAAGGCTCTACATGAGCCTTTCGTAGACACAGTAGCCTCCCTCCACTGGCTACGCTTTGGTGATCTCTTCGGGGAAACCGAGGGTTTTGTCTGTGCAATACAGGATCAGGTTATTAAGACTAACAACTATCGGAGATACATCCTAAAGGATGGCACCGTCGACATCTGTCGAGCTTGTCGCCATCCCGGTGAGTCACTTAGGCATGTCATCTCCGGTTGTTCGGCGCTTTCTAACTCTGAGTACTTGCACAGGCACAACCTAGTAGCCAGAATTCTTCACCAGGAGCTCGCTCTGAAATACGGTCTCGTGTCTCGGAAATTGCCGTATTACAAGTACTTGCCGGAAGCCGTGCTCGAAAATGATCGCGCCAGGCTCTATTGGGACCGGGCCATCATCACAGACAGGACTATTCTTGCGAGTAAGCCTGATATTGTGCTGATGGACCGGGCACAGTCAAGGATATTTTTGGTCGACATTACCATTCCGTATGACGAGAACCTCGTGAAAGCCGAAACAGATAAGCAAACAAAATATCTGGACCTGGCTCACGAGGTGACCGACATGTGGGGTGGTCTGCCGACCGAAATTATTCCTGTAGTCGTCTCTGCGAACGAGCTAATCCCAGTCAGCCTCTCGGGTCATCTGAGGCGGCTGGGACTACGTGGCGGACCGCTCCAGGCTCAAATGCAGAAGGCGGTGCTCCTCGATACCGCCCGCATCGTCCGCCGGTTTCTTTCCCTTTCCCCCTAACCCTCGGCCGTTTGGTCTCCCCTGCTGAGGGCCTCCATCTGGTTGGGCTTTTATTTATTTATGTATTTTAATATTTATTTTATGTTATTGATATTTATGTATATTTATCTTCTCATCTTCATTTATAATTATGTATAATTAGAACCCAACCAGATGAGAAAACTATATTGATACCCCACAATAATAATAATAATAATAATAATTCTTTATTGAACACAGAAATTAATATACAATTCATAGATACACTGACTCCTAAACCAGGTTACCCTGTATGTTAGGAGGCAGTTTCCCCTCCCATTCAGTTATCTTACATTCCGTGCACAATGCAGACTCTAAACATAGATTAAGAAAAATAAAAAAAAAATAAACAAAGTGTGTGTATGCATGCGTGCATGTGCGTGCGTGTGCGTGTGTGCGTGTGTCACTTATCGAACTCTAAGAAAGACAGGAATGTCCGACGTAATTTAACAAGCATGGTCACAACAGTATGTACTCCCTTTTTAATGCTCGTGTGTGCGTTATACGTGTTTATTTTTAAACTGCACCGCGACGCTGTGAAACTGTACCCGGGTGCCATTTTATTAGTGATGCTCTGAACTCAATATTTCGTATGATATTTTCCTGGACGATTTCTAGAATGTTGTTAACTGTCGCTTTTGTAGAAGGCTTACAAACAAGCGCATAGTTCATCGATAGTAAGTAGATGCTGTGGCTTACAAACTCCTACATCAGCCATCAATTATGATTTAAAATGCAGATGCGTACATCACCCTTGCGGGGTTAGCTAAGATGGCTTTTTACGATCGTAAACGCCATAGAGCACTATAAAAATGTTTTAGAGTAATGAGGGTTAATAATTTAACGTTCAACAGATGTCACTAGTTCTGACGGAGGTGAAGTTTTTTTTTGTTACACGATGTCATTTAATTGAGATGTTAAGTTTTAAATAAAGGTTTATCGGTTTCTAGAGTACTATATAAACATATAAAACAATACCACAATGATATCGATGGTCTAGAAGACAAACATGGTAATTACAGACCAGCCAATTTTTCAGGAGGACTGTTTTTAATGATTCAAAACTTCTAGATACTATAACTTAAAACTGGTCATTGGAACTGTGTATATACGGCCTATAATTAGTTAGGGTATTTATCTATATACTTAATTATCGTAAATTCGAGCATCAATTATCTAAAATATTCTATAAAAATACCAAAATAGCAAAAAAGGATATCACTTAGTACGTTTGTACACAAACTTTTTTTAATATTGTTCACTTAACACTTTCGTGTTTTGTATATTAATTTAGGGTATAATGAAGAATTTAGTACCGATGTATTAAAAAATAATTACGTGTAAAAGTTTCTTTATTACCAAACAAATCAAACACGTTAGTATTATTATTTAAGTATTAAAACTGTAAATTTCTAAGGTCCGTCATCAGACTCTGAGCCTGAACAATCGTTAATTATATTTTCTTCATCAATAGAAGGAATGTTAGTGTAATAATCAACGTAGTCTTTTGGGATCACTCCATCCTTCAACAGCGTCATCAAATCCTTCTTCTTAGCCTTTGAAATTGGCATCTGGGAACTGTATGCTTTTTTTAACGGCTTGTATAAACTAGAAATACTTGATCCCTTTTTTTTCTTTTTTTTTTACATGCAGCAATGTCAATTTCTTTGAAAGTCGTATCACTTAGTTTATATTTGTAAAATACCGATCCCGGAGACTCCTTTCTTACTTGTATCCATTTGATGGTCATCCACTTTACTGTTTCATTATTTTTGTTTTTTACTATGTTGCAATTCAATGACTTTTCTAAAGCTTTTAAATATGTAATAGAAATCGGGGGACTTCATCATGATCACATCGTAAGGTTTGGGTCTGAATCTCGCAGAACTGACAACTAAAGCGTAAATGTAAACTCTTGCAGTAAATATTTTTTTATGCTTTCGGGCACGCTCTATACTTGCATGTATGGAGGTACCTCCAGGTACGAATGGCCAGATTCCAACTATTTAAGGTTAACTGTTTTCAAATGAGGAACATTTATTACGGCATACAATGCT
Source organism: Parnassius smintheus behrii (assembly GCA_036936625.1). Taxonomy (NCBI): domain Eukaryota; kingdom Metazoa; phylum Arthropoda; class Insecta; order Lepidoptera; family Papilionidae; genus Parnassius; species Parnassius smintheus. The sequence continues at coordinate 9,277,061 of JAUPFT010000031.1, forward strand.
GCCAATGTGACATATTTGTTGCGATTTTGACCACTGCAGGCGTCTGAAAAGGATGTAACAGTTTTTACTTTTTCAGGCAAATCCATTAAGTACTTAAGTAAAATTGAACCAATTTCGGTGCTGCCTTTTTCCGTTGTTATCGTCCCACATATAACATAGTCTTGTCTTTTGATAATTATCTAAAATAGTAAAATTGTAGATAGAAAATTTCTATAAGTAGTAAATTTTAGAGTCAGCGGTGTGAGGCACTGACAATATTGCCTGCAAGTCAAATGTTATTGCACGCTTCGTACCATCGCCTTCTATTATATATATATTTCTTGTCGTATGCCTTCATTTCCAAAGATTCTTTTTCTCTTGATTTATGTTTATCATAGTTAGTAGTACATTGACAGGCCTGTTGGTCTAGCGGTTAGTGACCCTGACTGCTATGCCGGAGATCGTGGGTTCGATTCCCACCCAGGACAAATGTTTGTGTGATGAGCACGATCATTTGTTGTGTGTCTGGGTGTAATTTATCTATAATATTTATGTATTTAGAAAATATATAAGTATGTTTATCAGTGGTCTAGTACCCATAACACAAGCTCTGCTTAGCTTAGGACTAGATGGCGTTGTGTGATAGTTGTAGAATATTATTATTATTTTTGTTATTAGTCTCTTTGTAAACTGGTTTTGTATTTAGCACACTTGTACACATTGCATTTAGTGCACTGATCCTTTTATGGTTTGTAAAATGCTAGTGGTGTCATACGATTTGAAAATCTTCTCGTAAACATATAAAGAAACAGGATTTATATTTCTTTCTGGACAGAATTCTTCTTTGTACAATTTATATAAGCGAGCCATATTAAGGTCACTCTCCAAATATATTTTTTTGGAGTCTTTTCTGCAATAGTAGGACCCGATTCTAGGAAACATGTCAATATGCATTTTAACAAATTGTTTCATTGCTTCTGAAGTTTTGTTTCCAGGAATAAGTCCCTGCCGTAAATCATGACCCACGTAAACGCAATTTGGTCCCATCTGTTTAGTGGAAGTATCAATTACACTTCCACTTATAACGAAAGTGTTGCAAAAATTTTTTTGACAAACTCTGTGTCTACCTGTGTTTTCGTGACAAAGAAAATACTGTCTAGACATAGCGCGTCGTTTTGTAGCTGCAACCGTTATACGTTGAATATTTGCTTGATTTATAAGAGTTTAAAGGTAAATTTTTTGATATTTGCTTTCTCCAAGTCCCCAAAAATTACGACTGAGATCAGCTCTTACATTTTCTGGAAAATTTTCATTACATTTGTATCTACATTTACTGCATTCTGTAGAAACACAGTTTTTTGCACTAACAATGTTACCCTTTCTGTTGATATAATATTTACCGCTTTGACGTTTGTTTTTTGCTATATTTCTCTTCCACGTTTATTAACCCAGACGGTTTGGTTTTTAATTTTATTCGGACATTTGTTTCCTCAATCTCGTTCGAGATATATCAGATGAAGTTGCAGGTTTGTTATTTTCTGGATGGAAGGTCTGACAATTGAAGATCGAGAATTATTTGCTCTATATTAGTACTATTCGATGTACTCGGAAGTGGTGACTGTCCAGAATTGCGTGATCCTTGCAAAGGAATCGATTAAGTGTTAACTTGTAGTTCAAAAGTAGTGCTAAAAGCAATATATAGATCATTAGCTGTGGAAGCGATTTCTTTAAGAGCGTCGGCGGATGCTGCGGGTGGAGACAGCGGCACCGAGGTAGTGGAGGCGACGGCATCCATCGTATTTGTGGGAAATTCGGTGTTTACTGCAGGCGAAGACGACGGTACCGAGGCAGCAAAGTCGTTTTGTACATCACCGTCGACATCGGGAATTTTCGTTGGAACATCGGTCGTTTTCGTTGGAAACGCCGACACGTACAAATAACTTTAGTACTCTCTGGCTCCTGTTGTTTACTTAGAACTTTGTTGTTAAATCATTTACAAAATTTGTCTACACTGACCTACTATTTTTAAAGCACTTAATATTTTTGATTATTTGCTGGCGAGTTTTCAGTAGTATTATGATCACTTAAACCATTTGTCTACCGGCACTTGAAAATATTTACATCATTTAATATAATTTGAAATTGAAAGTTACAAAATGACAAACGTAATAAAAATATTTAGCTTATTTGTCAATTATGGTTAACACAAGCGAAATGTCATAAATCTATTTAGCATTTTTCGTAGTTAAACTGATGGTAAATAACTGCCATTACTTTTTTTGGCTTCAAAATGACGTCACTTACTATGAATGTACAAATACAGTTTAGACAGAAAGAGACGGAATAATGTCATTTGGATGAGTGGGATCCGTAGAACATGCTCATTTAATACATTTGGCATTAAAATGTTAAATTATCAAAATTTTGTAATTACCATGTTTGTCTTCTAGACCATCGATATACTCCTTAATATTTTTCACATTTTTAAATATTTTCAAAATTTTCTTATTTTACGAATATCCGTAGTTTGATTTATTTATTTCTTATCTAATTACTATAAAATATAACTAACATTACAGCCGTGGTAGCTCAGATGGTTAGTGCTCGCTGTATATATCACAGTACGCGAGCAAACCGGGTTCGAGCCCCGCCGGCACTAATGAAATTGTTAATTGCAATTTTAAGTGCTGATTTACCACGTGCTCAGCGGCGAAGGAAAACATCGTGAGGAATCCTGCATGTCTGAGAAATAAGAAAGAAAATATTTCGGAGACATGTGAAGTTCGCCAACACGCATTGGGGGGCAGCGCGCCGGACCATTCCTTGCTCTAAAAATGAGCGGGAGGCCTGTGCCCAGGAGTGGGAGTCCCTACATACGTCCCACAGTGGGACTTATATACGCTGTAACTTTAACTTTAATGTTTTTTCTTTAATTACGTTCAGAAAATACCTAAATGTCCTGTGAAAAACCAGCAAGAAACTTTATACAATTAAGTATGTATAAAATCATGAAATTAAACTAATTTTACGGTTTTTATAGCTTTGATTTTAACTTTTTAATTCCCTTAATAAAAATAAAAAAATCCAAAAAATTCCATAAAATTAAGTTTCATTTGATGTGTAGTATTCACGTATTCGCGTAATTATAAGACATCATTAAATATGAAAACATTTAGAAACAACATGGTAGCGATCACCTCATTCCTAGGGGTTATTATCAGTCATGTACCTTTTAGTAAAATAATAATAATAATGTCCTCCAGACCGAATTTCGGTCACGGCGGCCTGCCTCAACGGAGGCTAGCCATCAGCCATCAGTGCCTATTCCCTCACTCTCATAATCCGAAGGGACGGTAAACCGACACGACCGGAGAGAGATTAGGCGCAGGACCAACGGCTCGCGTGCTTTTCGAGGCACGGGGGTGAGACACCGCCAACTTCCTGACTCGGGGCAGCTACTGGGAATTTCTTGACGGAAAAACTCAATGATTGATTTTTGGGCCGACCCGGGATTCGAACTCAGGACCTCATGATCAGCAGTCGCACTATTACAACCACTAGACCAACGAGGCAGTAGTATAATAATATATAATAATAGTATAATCATATATAATAATAGTAGAATAATAAGCCCTTATTAACGAATTAGATAGGACATCTTAATTTTCAGCATGTCACGTGGGGGACAGGTACATTCCTACTTCGTGAAATGCGGGGGCGGCGCGGACCACTCAACTGGCCGTCCGCCTAAGTGACACAAATTAGTTTTATTCCCTAAGGACTGATTTTTCAATCATCACATTGTTATTATGTTCTTTTTGGATTGGATTATGTTCTCTCGAGTAGACACTTTGGCAGCCTCGCATCTCAAGGGTACCCCGTTTAGAGTCTGGACGGTATCAGATGACAAAGGAGCACACAGTTTTATATACGTGGTAGAGCCACGCTGCACCAGTTGTAGCACGAATGGGTTGGTTCGACCGTGGAAGGGCCACGTTCTCACAGAATACCAGCATAAAATAGCAGCGTAATACTGCTGTGTTTCGTTTGGTGAGAGATCCGGGAACCCTATTTTACTGGAAACGAGGTATTCTATCTTAGTCCTCACAGGCGACAACGCATCTGCGTTTTGATTGAGGATAAATGTGGATGTCTACGGGCCACAGCATCCACTTACCATCAGGTGGACTGTGTGCTCGTTTTTCACCATTGTTCTATGTAACAAAACAGTCCATGTGATGGTAAGTGGATACTGTGGCCCATAGACGTCTACATCTACCCTCGATTAAAAATCAAAATGCAGATGCGTTATCACCCGTGAGGACTAAGATGAATGCCTTCCAGTAAAAATGGTTCTGTTTCTCTTTACTCATCATACGAAACACAGCAGTTTTAAGCTGCTATTTTCTAGACTCGTTATGCTTACTATTTAGTCCATCTTCCAACAGTTGTTTGAGGAAGACAAATCAACATACCAAACCAATTTGATGCACTATTGCAAAACGTTTGTAAACAGCGCGTCAAATCGGTTTGGTGATTTGCCAAACATCTGCCAATGCAAATGCCTCCTCAGGAATCCAGAATGTAAACTTATTTTGTTTATTAATGGTTCCTTTCCGGTTACCGTACAACAAACCGTGTATTTGTTAGTTACTGATGTATTTATTAAACATAAATAAAGTAAGGATGTATATAAGGTAGTATATGTACTTAATCGAGTACTACACATTAGTCAAAACTAATTCTACACTGTATCGATTGTAGTTTATAATATCAAGCGCTTTGCAGCACCCGTATGGTCTCGAGGAGTCCGAACTGATTAAATAAATGATGTAAAACAAGTGGTAAACTTAAAAATTTTGTACTACCGAACTTCAATATAATAAAAATGGGTACATCATGAGTGTATTCGAGGTCAATTAAATTCGCATTAATAAATATAACTCAAAAACTACTTGCCAGACTTTGATTAAATCAATATGGGGCCACACGAGAAGCACCAGCTTTCAGATATAAAAAGAATCATCAAAATCGGTTCACCCAGAGACAAGTTCTGAAGTAACACACATAAAAAAATCATACAGTCGAATTGAATACCTCCACCTTTTTGAAGTCGGTAAAATGGAAGTAGAAAATATACTTTTTTGTTATAAGATAAGGGTGACAAACGAGCACACAGACTAAGATGGAATGCCTCGATTCCAGTAAAATGGGGCTCCGGTTCTCTACACTCACCATTCGAAACACAGCAGCATTAAGCTGCTATTTTACGCTGGTATTCTGTGAGAGCGTGGTCCTTCCCCGGTCGAGCCGACCCATTCATACTACAACCATAATATAGCTGCAACGTGGCTCTACTACGTATATTTATATTTCAAAGTTTCAGTATATGTGTCAGTATAGAAAATTTTATGTGTTGGAAAAACTGTGGTGGGCAACCCACCTACCAAGCGTGGCAGCTATGATACAGTCTATACATATTAGGCAATTTATACAGGGTTATTTTGCAATATTGGGTTCACAATAAGTAATATAGGTAAATTGTGAAGAAAAATTAATCTCAAACATTCTGTCCTTTTTAGGGTTCCGTAGTCAACTAGGAACCCTTATAGTTTCGCCGTGTCTGTCTGTCCGTCTGTCCGTCCTCGCTTAATCTCTGTGACCGTTAGCACCAGAAAGTACTGACTTGGTACCAATATGTGTATCAATCACGCCGACAAAGTAGTACAATAAAAATTGGAAAAAAATGTTTTATTAGGGTAGCCCCCCCTATATGTAAAGTGGGAAGTGATTTTTTTTTTAATTTCAACCCTAACGTGTGATATAATATTAGAAAGGTATTTAAAAATGAATAGGGGTTTATTGAAATCATTTTTTGATAATGTCAATAATTTCGGAAATAATCGCTCCAAAAGTAAAAAACAATGTGCCCCCCCCCCAGCCCTCTAACTTTTGAACCTTAAGTTTCGAAAATATGAAAAAATCTGAAAAGTAGAACTTTATAAGGACTTTCTAGGAAAATCATTTTGAACTTGGATAGAAACAACAGTACCCACTACCGGGAGCAGTTGCAGGAGCGCGGAGCTCTGCTGGAGCGCGAACATTGTGGATACCCACCTTTAACCTCATAAGTGGGAACACTTATTGTGACGGACGGGAAACTGCGGAACCCTACACTGAGCGTGGCCCGACACGCTCTTGGCCGGTTTTTTTTATGTTTTTAATTTTAAAATGCGTAATATGAATTATTTTAACCGATTTTACTGCGCACGCACCACATTCGTAAGGACATTTGCAGTAAAGTCCATATTGTAAGCATTGAATTTTCGCATATAATTCGCATATTTCGGAGGGAATTGTTTTTGTGAAACATATTCTAGTTTACATTAGAGGTACGACTAAAATGTTGACTTTTTATATAGGATAAGGGTGACAAACAAGCGAAGCAAATACATCAGTCTAATGGCAAATGGTTGCTGTGGCCCATATACATCTACATCTATCCTCGATAAAGAACCAAAATGCAGATGTGAGCACTAAAATGGAATGCCTCGTTTCCAGTAAAAAGGGTGTCCGGGTCTCTACAGTCACCATACGAAACACAACAACATTAAGCTGCTATTTTACACTGGTATTCTGTAAGAGCGTGGTCCTTCCCCGATCGAGCCGACCCATTCGTGCTACAACTATACTACTAATTTTATACGTAGTAGAGCCATGCTACAGTTGTATTAGTAGTTCTTAGTCCTCGCAGGTGACAACGCATCTGCATTTTAATTCGTAATCGAGGAAAGATGTAGATGTCTATGAGCCACAGCAACCACTTACCATCAGGTGGACTGTGTACTCGTTTGTCACGCTATCCTATAAAAATAAAATATAACTGCAACATGGCTGTACCACGTAAGAATACTTCGTATTGCAAAGTAAAGTAAAGTAAAGTAAAAGTTACAGCCTATATACGTCCCACAGCTGGGCACAGGCCTCCCCTCATTTCTGTGAGGGTTTTAGGGCAAGGAAGTATCCGCCGCGCTGCCCCAATGCGTGTTGGCGAACTTCACATGTCTTCGAAATATATATTTTTTTCTTATTCCTCAGACATGCAGGTTACCTCACGATGTTTTCCATCACCGCCGTGCACGTGGTAAATCAGCACTTAAAATTGCTATTAACAATTTCATTGGTGCCGGCGGGGATCGAACCCGGGTTACTCGCGTTCTGTTATATTTACAGCGAGCGTTAACCACTGAGCTACCACGGCTATTGCAAAGTAATGTATTGTAATTAAAACAGTTTGTTGGCACTTTATTACATTATTATTTGTATATTAATTTGAATAGAATAATATTTAATAATATTTTATATTTAAATGTAGAAAGAGGCGTTGAGCTTGCAATTGTTAGCCACCTGCCGCGCCAGCCAAGTGTGGCAGCTAAATTCTCCCTATGAGGCATTCTATGGGGGAAGCCTATATTCATCAGAGGACTATTCTAGGCCGAAATGGAATGGAATATATGTATATATACGTAAACTTCTTTTTGTAAGGCTGTGTTTTTTTAAAAGTGTTCATGGGAGGGAATAAATAGTACCTACTGATAGGCTGCAAGAGCAATTTACCATTACGTGGACTTGCACGTGTTTGCACACATATAAAAAAAAAAAACTAAATTCCTATGGTTTCATCTTTATTCGGTAGGTCGTTGCTTATCCCTTTTTTTCCAGAAACTTCCGCATCGGGGCACAACGGAAAAGGGTATTTCAAACAGGATTAAAACCGGAGATCTTCTATCGAGATAAACGATTCGATTAGTTGAGCTTCGTTTAATTAATCGATTCTGTGGTTATTTGTTCTGACGTGTATAATATTAACATGACTTTTTTAAGGTTTTAAGGTGACGATGTTTTTGAAGTGAAATCTTTAGAATCGATGCAACAATAAAAAGAGACAAATATATTATACATGTATAGGATTTAGCCTGCGAGAGAATGAGATACAATGTTAAAGATAAATTTCATATGTTAGTGTAAAAAAATTGTAAAATATCAGTGCCATAGGTTTCTATTCTGTTCACCTGTTACATCCTTCTTATGTTTTTACAGACGCTAAAAAATCACCCAGTATATATTTCATTGGAGAAAGTTTATATAAACTAAACAAAGTTTTGATTTCATTTAGTTTTGTTTTTCAATCAAGGGCGGCAATTTATAAAAAAAAATTGCATACGCTAAAATAAAAGTGTGTCTGAACACAACCTATGATATTTATTAACCGGCAGGACAACTTCTGCCGGGGTCAGTTAGTATTTTATATAATATTTGCTATTTATTTTATATTTTATGCCATAGGTATATGAAAATTATTATATTAAATAAAATATTTACCGTGAAATTTATATTGTGTATGTGTTATATTTCATTTAAAGATTTCACTTCTACCGCGAGTGAACTGCACACATTTTTTTATATAACTTAACTAATAAAATAAATTATCCCAACACTAGAAATTTCAAGGCTTACGTTCATAAATTGCACAAAGAGCGACACCCAGTCACGGAACAAATATATGTGGGCTATAAAATACTTGCACCGTGGGGTAGCCGAACCCGTAGTCTTCAGCGCAGCGCTTACGTTGCCACTGAACTACCGGATCGTTTTATGTTTTTAAAGCGGGCTACATACGAGACGATATCGGTGGCGATCTAGGGTGGAAAGAAATCGGGGCTTTTATCGAGGCAGACCCTACACACGGGCCTGCCTAGCAGTAAGCGTTTGGACTTGGAGCGGAACGCATATGCGGGAGAGTTCTTCAAAATGCCTCCGACTCTCTTAAAACACCAACGTGTTGGTTTGGAATTAGCCCTCTCGGTTAATTTATTCGAAAATAGAAAAAGAGGAGTTGCTGGGTGAAAAATGGCTCCAAAAGAGAAAAAAATTAAGCCACATAAACGTACTAAATGGTCTGTAATCCAAAGACATGATTAATTTTCTCCGGATGGATGAAGACAGTTTTTACAACCTTCTAGAATTTTTCTATATTTATGATTTTGCAACTTATATAAAAACATCAATTTCTCCTACCTACGCTATTTACTTATTTCTTCTCTTTGTTCATTTCTGCTTTGGTCAAAATGGGGTTATGTACTACACACAACAAACAAAGAAATAAAATACTTTTGTATAATATATATATATATATATATATATATATATATATATATATATATATATATATATATATATATATATACTTTTTTAATGTAATCTTTATTTATGGATTAAAACTATCAAAAAATAAGCTTATATGTTTTTTAAACATAAAGAAAACTTTAATTTCGGACACACTCCCTTCTATAGGTATAGCTTGTTTGTTGACGTGGAGATGGTTATGCATAATCGTCACTGCGTCTGTCAGTGAATTAATTTTAAGTTCTAATCTACTCCAATGAAATTTTAATTGCAATTTTAAGTACAACTTTACTAACTTTAAGTTAGGTAAGTCGGTTAAGATGACACGTCATGTGTGGTCTAATTTACAAAAACAAGTTATTGGGTGCGTTTGGCAGAAAAAAGCGCTAGCAAGCGCTTATAAGCGCTGAAATAGTTTTCGGCCAGGACACGATTGCTACTTCGGTAGCGCTGACACAATCCGCCATTTTGCTTATTTAGTTTGTTTGTTTTGAAGTAGAGTTTATAAGTTGTTTTGTGCAATATTAGTTTTAAGTAACATAATGACATGAATAAATATATACCTACATGTTATTAAAAATTCATGATTGGTAAGTTTTTAATATGAATACTTCACAAACATATATTTAAATTAGGTTAGGTTCCCCGGTTAAAACTAACATCGTGTCCTGGAGGAAAATAGCTACTTACTATTTGACAGCGATTACCGCTTACGATCGCCATTTTGCTTACAAGCGCTTGCTAGCGCTTCTTTCTGCCAAACGCACCCATTCTTTCCAGTTAGCGGAATGATTGCAACGCGTTTAACAATTACGTTTTGAAGCATCAGCGAAATGGCAGCTGACTGCTATAAATAAAATGGCGTCCTTCGAATACCATGAATCATATCGCACACTAGCGATGCGAATGTAATGCAGGTTAATATCGATAAACGTTCGAATACCACGAATCATATCGCACACTAATGATGAGAGTACAATAAAGGTAAACATCGATAAAAGTTACTAGTGTTGTGACTGTCTAAAAGCGTCCAAAAGGAACTATCCTATCTCTCAACTGCACACGGTGTGCAAATTTGATTAAAATCGGTTAAGTAGTTTAGGAGTCCATCGCGGACAAACAACGTGACACGTAATTTATATATATTAAGATATACAACCTATTTAATAAAAATGCATCATTTTAATCGGTTTGCCAGTTTCCGAGAAATCAATAAACATAGATAAACATACGCGTCTAATATAGAACATACTCGTTTCTTGAAATAGGTTAAAAATTCTGTTTTATGTAATCCCTCCGGATTTGCACGGATGATTTGTGGATCTCGATAACAGCGCCACTTTCCGGGTCCAATAGAGTTTTAAACCATCCCATTCAAACAAAAAAAAATCATCAAAATCGATCGAGCTACGAGTTTTTGCGAGACTAACAGACCGCAATTGATTTTATATATAGCGAATCCTTGTCAAGCTCATATTTTTCTATTCATAAAACGCTTTCGAATTTGAATTCTAATATCGATAATAACGCGGGCTGCAACTAGCGACAGTACGAAGCCTTACTTACAAGTAAATGTCACCTAAGCAACCTCATGGTACCGCGTAAGCAAGCCACTCGCTCCTTTTATCACAGGTGTCTGATATTTTGCTAGAGCTGTAGTATATAGACATGTGTTAATCGTGAAGGATTCGTTAATTTGACTCGTGTTCAGTGTCCCTCAGTCGCCTCTCGCCTCTTACGTCACCCACGGGATGATATGGCGTAGTAAATATTCTTACACCGCCATTACAGGGTTTATTAGAAAATAGAGTGGGAAAACTTTGAGAAATTTCTCACATTTGGTGTTGTCGATTTTGGGTGCAAATTTGAACCTTATGTTATTTTAGACTGGCCTGTTGGTCTAGTGGTTAGTGACCCTGACTGCTATGCCGGAGGTTGTGGGTTCGATTCCCACCCAGGACAATTGTTTGTGTGATGAGCACGATCATTTGTTCTGTGTCTGGGTGTAATTTATCTATAATATTTATGTATTTAGAAATATATAAGTATGTGTATCAGTTGTCTCTAGTACCCATAACACAAGCTCTGCTTAGCTTGGGACTAGATGGCGTTGTGTGATAGTTGTGGAATATTACGGAATGGAATATATATTATGTTTATCGCTTTTAAATAATACTAATTTTTTACGGATTTTATCGCATATTCGACTTTTTAAATATCCGACGTTTCGAGCACTTTACAGCACCCTTGGTCACGGGTTCACGGGGGAGACTGAGTAAAAAATTAAATATATGCGATAAAATCCGTAAAAACTAGTATTATTTAAATGTAAAATAAGCGTAATATAAGAAATCCTTATGTTTATCGCTTTTATAAAAATGAACCGCGCGTAACGTCAGCAAGTACACCTTCGAAGAAATAGCAACGGACCGTCGACAAAAAAACAAAGTGAAAGTAGGTCCTTCGGGTTTTGAAATTATTCTGACTATTAAGGGTTAAACATTTAAAATATTAGTAGTATATTTATCCAGTCCCATTAGCGTTTCCTGTAAAGATTGACGTTTATAAAATTGTGTAGGAAATAAAATTTAAAAAAAAAACTTACCTATCTTTGTGCTCCGCCTGTCTGTCCCTTTGCCGCCTATTTTTAAACCAATTTGACACCTGTGGTAAAAAAAATAAATGTTATACATTAGTAAATACTACTATTACTAAGTTAGAATAGTTTAAGCCGGCAGGCAACACATGTTGGCCGGGCCTCGGCCAACGCAAGCTTAGGCAAATTGATACAAGGCTGTGATGAAGTGCTACATTTTACATATTGGCCAAATTTGAACGAGTAATCATACCTGACATGGACAACCTGCTTTGATGATCGCGGGTGTCCTAACTCCTAACCGTACGAGGTCGGCCGGTCCTCTTACGATTGTCGAAGCTTGAATCTTCAGTTCATCGTTTGATAGTGCGATAAACAAATCGTAGGGTTATTTTCAATCTTTGTAGATTATTGAAAATCTCTTTTGGCGCGTAACCACAGCGGTGCAACGTGATAACCGCTACTTTTTTTCTTCGACCACTCCATATTTGAAAATGAATGAAAATTAATGTCTTTTTTATTTTCGGCAAGCGCAAACCTTATATTTTTAAAATTGGTGAAGTTCATCTAGCCAGTATTCAAAAATTTTAATAATGACGTTTTGACAGAAATGGCCAACTAACACGTGGACACGAATTGCCTAGGTGCAATTGATTTGTGCAGAAAAACCGACACTGTTTTGAAGTGAGACGAGTCGTGGCGAGTGATCTCGAGTGGTGGCAAGACACGCCAGACTTTCCTAGACTAAAGAGCACTCCCGTCCTTCCCAGGAAGACAAACCTCCTTTAGGGAGGGGGTCTAATGTTTTACATCTTTAGTATTATTGAATTCCCCAAAGTAACGCCTGGTTCTATTATTTGTCCCTAAACAGCCTAGGATATAGTATCTAGTATTCCGAATTTCCAATATAGTAGGATATTATATAGTATAGGTATAGTATGATATAGGAGAAGGAGATATAATATAGTAGGATACAACGTAGTAGGGCCAAAGTGCAGCTACATTATTGGTATATTATTGTTATTGGTATGTATGGTTGTAGCACGAATGGGTCGGCTCGACCGGGGAAGGATCACGTTCTCACAGAATACCAGCGTAAAATAGCAGCTTAATGCTGCTGTATTTCGTATGGTGATAGTAGAGAACCAGAGACCCTTTTTACTGAAACGAGACATTCCATCTCAGTCCTCATGGGTGACAACGCATCTGCATTTTGATTCGTTATCGAGGATAGATTTAGTTGTCTGTGGGCCACAGGAACCACTGACCATCAGGTGGACTGTTTGCACGTTTGTCACCCTATCCTATAAAAAATTATTATAAAATAGGGTCATCAAATTTAGTATCGTATTTGGATTCGAACTTCAACTCAGCTGCAAGCACCACTGCACTATGCAGTTTACAAAAGACACATCTGTCTACCTAGGACCAATACAGACGCGTCACGCTCGAGCGATCACTGTGTGGTTGGACGTAATATAATACTGTGCTTCCTCAAACTTAAAATATATTAAATTACAGATTTTTTTTTATTATTTAATGAGTACGTGCCTTAGTCGTCAGTACACTTTTATGAGGTAAATACGTCTTTAAATTCGCTTCTATAGTCCGAGACAATTTAGAAAACTGATGATAGCAAATTCGAGGTATACAGCGGTATCTATCATCTACCTCCAAAGTTTAAGTACACCACTCGATAACGATTAAAGAATTTGTTCGAAATATTTACGTTTACTCGATGAAGTAAGTCAGAGGTGTATAGGGTTACCTGTTACCTCATTACATCATCATTACCGCCCTTTACAAGTCCACTGCTGAACATAGGCCTCCCCCAAGGTATGCCACAAAGCACGGTCCTGAGCCACCTGCATCCATCGACTTCCTGCATGTCTTACCAGGTCGTCACTCCATCTAGTGGGGAGTCGCCCTACACTTCGTCTACCGGTACGAGGCTGCCACTCGAGAACCTTTTTTCCCCAATGGTTGTCGGTTCTTCGAGCTATATGGCCGGCCCATTGCCACTTCAGCTTACTAATCCGTTGGGCTATGTCGGTCACTCTGGTTCTACTGCGGATACCCTCATTTCTAAGTTTATCACGCAGAGAAACTCCGAGCATAGCCCTCTCCATAGCTCGCTGAGCGACTTTGAGCGTCCACATATGGCCAGCAGTGAAGGACCACGTCTCAGTTCCATATGTCATCACTGGCAACACGCACTGGTTGTATAACTCAGTTTTTAGGTATTGAGGTATACCTGACGAGAAGATGCGTTGTAATTTCCCGAACGCTGCCCAGCCGAGTTGAATCCGACGATTGACCTCTCGGTCGAAGTTGGACTTACCTAGCCGGACTATTTGTCCCAGGTAAACGTACTCGTCAACAACTTCGAGCTTAGTGCTCCCAAGAACTACCGGCATAGGTGTGACATGGACATTAAACATGATCTTTGTTTTGTCCATGTTCATCTTAAGACCTATACGTTGGGAGGCACTATTGAGGTCATTGAGCATAGTGCTTAAGTCCTCCAGCGATTCTGCCATAAGGACTATATCGTCGGCAAATCGAAGGTGAGTGATGTACTCGCCATTGATGTTAATACCGTATCCTTTCCAGTCCAGTAGCTTGAAAACGTCTTCCAATGCAGCGGTGAAGAGTTTCGGGGAAATAACGTCACCCTGTCTTACACCTCTCTGCAGTTGGATAGGTTTCGTATTCTGGTTCTGTACTCTGATAGCCATCCTACTATACAAACACGTCAGCACTTCTAATATACCGACAGTCAACTTGGCACCGCTGAAGAGACTGTAGCACCGCCCAAATTTCGACGGAATCAAAGGCTTTCTCATAGTCCACATACGCCAGGCAAAGTGGCAGATTGTACTCTTCAGACTTCTGTACAATTTGCCGTAGGGTATGTATGTGGTCTATGGTACTAAAGCCTTTTCGGAAACCGGCTTGTTCAGGAGGCTGGAAGTCGTCGAGTCGGCGTGCGAGACGATTCGTAATGACTCTCGAAAACAGCACGTAGACGCGGCTCAGAAGGGATATCGGTCTGTAGTTCTTCAAGAGGGCGGTGTCACATTTCTTGAAGAACAAGACCACCGCACTTCTGCTCCACGCCTCTGGAGTAGTGCCACCATGGAGGACGGAATTAAAGAGCCTCTGAAGGACTTCAAGTACCGGTGTTCCACCCGCTTTCAGAAGCTCCGCTGTAATTCCATCCTCGCCCGGGGACTTGCCGTTTTTAAGGTGCTGGAGAGCCATTCTAATCTCGCTCAGACTGACGTCCGGGATATCATCGGAATAGTGTCGGATAAGACCCGCTCTTGGATCGTTACTCACACTTGCGTGTGGCTCCAACGATGATGTGTACAGCTGCCCATAGAACCTCTCAATCTCACTCAGAATCTCAGGTGTCTCGGAAACGATGCCGCCACACTCAGTCTTCCGCCTTAACAGTTGGCTCTTACTGGCAGATAGATCTCTGGCAAAGACTTTGGAGCCCTGGTTCCGCTCAATCGCTTCTTCAATACGAGCAGTATTAAATTTGCGTAAGTCTCGCCGCATGCATTTGGAGATCTGTCTGTTCAGTTGCCTGTATGCTGTCAAATCTGTTGACGATTGCAGCCACATCTCCCGTCTAACAGCCATGAGATTAAGAGTGTGATCGGAGGGCTTTTGTGATCTTCTGCGGCGGGTCTTGCAGAACTTAGCTCCGACCGCATGGACAGTTTCCACGAGCTTGTCATTCATATCGTCCACTGCGTTGCAATCTTCTAGGCACTGAAAACGGTTACGTAACTCGAGCTGAAAGGTTTCGGGATTCTGGATTAGAGCACGAGGGGGACGGAGCGTTGACTTCATTAGACGAGACCTCTCCAACTTAACGTTTAGGTTTAGTGTGCCTCTAACCATTCGGTGATCGCTGCCAGTTTTTACCCTTGCGATCACTGAGACATCACTGAACGTTACCTGATGAAAGGAATTTCATTTACTATTTTAGCCCTCAGTTAGGGAAATAGGGAAAATTTGAAAATCTTAGGAATTTATAAATAGAAAGAAAAAAAACATAAGAAACACAAATGAAAATATTTCTTAAATAGTTTAATCACTAATAATAATAATAAACTTTATTTTTTATGGCTGAATATTGCGCATGTCAAGCACATGCACGAGTTTTTTTTTATAATTAGGTAGATATTTTTGTTGCTTTTGAGTCAATTTCAAGAAATTTATTAAAAAGTTAGGGATTTTGCCAGGAAAACTCATTGTCATCCGGTAGTACTAAATAGGTCATGATATAACTGGAATGCTCCGAGCGAATAGAGTTGAAGGAGCACCGCTAGAGATCTGAAGGGTATCAAAGACCATAAGGAGTTCCTACCATCCAGTCACGAATATTTCATTCAAAACGGCTTTAGTGCGCTTTAACGTCAACATCGTTACTATTGCATCAACAGAAAGCGCTGTTCAGCCTGTTGAGCAAGGTGAAGAGGTTGTGCTCGTTGATCAAACACAGGAGCATTAAGCTGCTATTTCACACTGGTATTCTGTAAGAGCATGGTCCACCCCGGTCGAGCCGACGTATTCGTGCTATAACCATAATATAACTGCATAATGGCTCTATTACGTATTAGGATTATAGAGTTAATTTTATACGCTGGGCTGTCCTCATTTAGGAGAGGGTTTTGGAGCAAGGAATAGTGTATCACATTGCGCCAATGCGTGTTGGGGAACTTCACATAACCTTAACATATTATAATAACACAGTTTTTAAATATAGAAACCAAATTTTGATTACCTGAACGGTCGTTAAACCGGTGGTCTCCGCCAACTCCCGCTTCTCTCTCGGTGACGGGTACGGATTATGGAGATACCAATCTCGGAGGACTGATCTTGATTTTTCCTAAACAAAAATATTTACATTTAACATATAAGTTCTTTTTTTCCAAATCTGATAGTAAGAGGTAATTGTCATCATTGCGTGCAGCTGGTTAACCCTAGATTCTACAAGGTCGCAGGAAAGTTAAATTGGTCTATTTTAGCATGTTTTTATTAACTCACATTTTAGTTTGTTATGTAACGATTTTGTATCTTTTTTAACTTTTTTTTAACTATTCTAAGCCACCTTTTAACTACAATCTGATAACTACCCACCTGATGGTAAGTGGTGTTTAAATCGCAGATCATGAAGTACGCTGACTTAACAAAAGCCTTGAAGACACCCAGATTGTAATCGGATTGATTTTAAACCAACTCTCTGGGTCTCTGGGGAGAGACTTTAAACTCTTAATACAGCTGAGAGCTGAATGACAATGCAACAAAAACTCTCTTTCTTGTCTGTCTGTTTGTTTGTCTGTTCGGTACAAATTTTGCAATTTTTTTTATATTAGAATAAGGATAAAAACGAGCACACAGTCCACCTGATGGCAAGTGGATGCTGTGGCTCATAGAAGTTTACATTCCTCCACTAAGAATCGAAACGCAGACGCGTTGTCACCCCTGAGGATTAAGATGGAATCCCTCGTTTCCAGTAAAAAAGGTCTCCAGATCTCTACACTCATTATACGAAATACAGCAGTATTAAAAAGCTATTTTACGCTGATATTCTGTTAGGGCGTGTTCCTGGTCCTACCCCAGTCGAGCCGACACATTCGTGCTACAACTATAATATAGCTGCGGCGTGACTCTACCACGTATAAATTTTAAACTAACTTGTCGATGAGTTTCTTTGACAAGTCACTTTGACGAGTTACTTTAAGGAGTTACTTGAAACTTTAAATATAGCTTAGAAACATGCAAAACACATAAAACATACATAGATGGATAGAGATAACATAGAAGGAAACATGGTAAAAATGGTTGTCATTTTGAATTACAATTATGTCTTTGCCATTTTTTTTTAAATTTTTATAACAGTGACAAACGAGCACACAGTCTTCGTGATGGTAAGTGTACCATAACCCATATAATATACTTTTAATAACGTTCTCCAGACCACATTCCGGTCACAGCCGCCAGTCTCAATAGCTAGACTATCCTACTAAAGACAGGATTACAGCACCCAAGACTTGCGCAGGCACAGGTGCACTCTCTATTCCCTCACTCTCATAGTCCGATGGGACGGCAAGCCGACACAACCGGAGGGAGAGAATGTATGGTCCAGAAACTATGACTATGGGACAGAGACATCGACTGTCTGCGTGTTTTATTCAGTTTGTCACCCCATCCAGTGAGGGATCGCCCAAAACTGCGCTTTTCAGTACGACAGATTGCAAAGTTCATGGTTATATAATTGATGGGGGTTTATGTCCAGCACTGGACAAGATTAGACAGCTATATTTAATTATGTATGCACTATATGTATATATATATATATATATATATATATATATATATATATATATATATATATATATATATTATGTTTATAACATGTAATGCAATATGTAATGTGTATGTCTACTTAAAGATGTTTTAACTCAGTAGAACTTTGCACCCACAATATCTTCTCTGCTTAGCCTGGAGGTAGACTGGCAGAGAATGCCTTGTAATGCAACAAGGCATTCTCTGCCAGTCTACCTCCTTCCGTCCGTTTAGTCCGCCTTTTTATACTCGGTGTGCAAATAAAGCATAAATAAATAATGATGATGATATTACCTTGAAGCAATAAGACGTTTCCTCTCCATCCCAAATGGTCCTGGGCAGGGGGAATTTGCGCCGCACCCTGTATTTGCCAACAGCACCCAAAGGCCTCCCTCGAAGCCTCTCTGCCTCCATATAGTGTGCTAAGTAAAAACGTTCCTATTAGATATCTGTTTTGTATTTTTTAAACGTTAAATTGATAAGGGGTATGTTTCGAAATGTTGCCAGTATACTGTCAAAAATGACGTCATTAATTGACGCTATAACCGCCATATTTGGTAAAATGAATCGCATGCATGGCGTCGATTTATGACGTCATTTGCATTGGCCATTATACTGGGCTCTATCTGGGAACATACCCACAGAGCTCACCGTCCAATAAGGGCTAATATACACTCACCAGATGTCACTATTTGTAACTAATAAGGTGAAATTATTTGTTACGCAGATCACATAGTGTCATCATTATTGAAAAGAAACATTGAAAAGTTCTAGTGTACTCGTATGTGCCGCAGTAAGATGGTTGAATCCGCGACAAATATATCCCTAGGGCTATAGTTATATATCGGAACATAACCACTATGGTACTAGTACAATCTAGTAATATAACTATCTTACTAGACTAATTTAGGGAAATAGTTATGTATATGTTGACCAAGAATGTTAGTCAAATCTTTTTGACTTATACTTTTGAATTTTTTTATTTAAAAAGTTCATCATCATCATCATCATCATCATTACAGCCCTTCAAAAGTCCACTGCTGAACATAGACCTTCCCCAAGGTATGCCACAAAGCACGGTCTTGAGCTACCTGCATCTTTCGTCTTCCTGCATGTCTTACCAGATTGTCACACTATCTAGTGGGGGCTGCTCTGAGGTCATCACTCCATCTAGTGGAAGGTCGCGCAATACATCGTCTACCGGTACGAGGCTGCCACTCGAGAACCTTTTTTCCCCAAAGGTTGTCGGTTCTTCGGTATATGGCAGGCCCGTTGCCTGTGTAAAACTGATCACTGAATACATAGTTTAGCTCAATAATTTTATCATAATATTTTTCTTTTATAAAATGAAACTTAATGTCTATACGTTTACACCGTTTGTGAAAGTTTATGTTTTTAATTACATTTATAGCACTTTGATTATCTATTTATTATTATATTATTTAAGCACACTGATTTTTAATTAAATTCACCGATGTCACATAACATTTGTTTGACCCACATAGCCTCTTTAGTGGCGGCACAGGCTGCCATGAATTCTGCTTCAGTGGTTGACAGGGCTGCTGCTCCATTTTTAATGAAGACATATCCCGTGACTGAACGTCTTGTGCTAGGGTCGTTAGCGAAATCTGCATCACTGTAGCCAACTACTACATTAGGCTCTGACATTGGTGTGTAAGTGAGTAAAAGTTCAATTCTTTAAAATTTTATACTTTATTTCATTACAATGTACGCGGCTTTAAGGTGGCCAAGGGCTACCCCGGCCGCACCTTAAACTTGCTGTCATAAAATTGACATGAACAACAATACAACAGCCACTGAAAATCTAATGTCAATGTCGGGAAATTAGTTGGAAGATTCTTTTTTTAATTTTTTCAGCAGATCATTTTAAGCTGCCCACAGATTTTTCTCTTTGGTCCTGAATAGCTTTTCCGTTGTTACAGTAATTGCACAAAAGTTGCGATCTAACCTTCACCACATGACGATCGTCCACAAATAACATGAACATTTTCTACACGAGTGTATCCTGTACATTCAGTTTACAATTACAATTATTTCACTATATTAATCTAGTAAGATAGTTAGTAACCGCTGTCATATAACTGTATTACCGTATATAGCTATATACCCGGAGATATAACTATATCACGGCTTTAACCATCTTACTGCGACATATGTACATATTTACACAAAACAATACGAGCACGATCTAAACTATGTTAGTAGTAGTTATAGTATATAGTATAGTTATAGTAATATAACTATCTTATTAGATTAATTTAGAGAAAGGTGGCTTAATTATTTTTAAATCTTCTACTATTAGCGATATTCGTAGTTTGGTTTACCCGTTTCTAATCATGCTAATAAATATTACTACTATTTCAGAAATAATTACTAATCTCTACACTTTTCTAACAAATTAACCTCACCAGTTATGAAATCTGTCAAATACTTCCCTTAATTTTTTTAATAGAATAAGGGTAACAAACGAGCACACAGTCCACCTGATGGTAAGTGGATGCTGTGGCCCATAGACATCTACATCTATCCTAGATCGAGAATCAAACCGCAGACGCGTTGTCTGTCACCCGTAAGTACTAAGATGGAATGCCTCGTTTCCAGTAAACAAGGGTCTTCGGATCTTTACAGTGACCATATGAAACACAGTAGTATTAAGACGACACATCGAAAACGCTATCGCCATACTGATCCGAGTGAATACATAATTTCTATAAAAACTTGAAGAAACGCCGTCATAAGGTCCAAAATTGCGAAGCGCCCGCGACGATTAAAAGCGCTTAGAAATTGTCAGAATTATAAAATATTTTTTAAAAAATTATTGATTTAAGTTATCAAAATAATGAGCAAGTAAATTATGAATATTGATGTTATGAATATATTTGAGTGATTCCCAAGCATATAGATCAAATGATTTCGTTGTAATTTCAACTATAGTGATTTTTTAGAGGTGTTTTCGCAAATAATTATGATCGAGTCAAAATTATACAATCGTGTTTTTGAGCAATAAAATTCAAGATAGACATGAATTTACCTATATCAAAATACCCACTTTCGTTAGTGGTGTCGTAGTCCTATACTATTCGATGAAAGGAGGTGCATTTTTTCACGGTGTCGCCTTAAGGGGAAATATAATCTCAAATGGCTTAGCAAGATCCTTCGTTATGCCGAAAATATTGCAGCATTTATTTTGAAATAAATATATGGTAAAGTTGAGGATTAATGTTAAGGATTATGTTAGACGAAAACACGATTTCGTAAAATTTTCTCGATAGAAAAAAAATCCAAAGTTACCTCCAAAATAAACAATAAACCGCTGTTATTGATAAAATACTTTAAATAAGATCATGAAACTTTGCATACTAACTGAACTAACTATGAAGCAGTGCTTATGTTATTTATATCAGATAATTTCCAGGCAAATATTAAAATGTTCTGGAAACTTGTAAGAACTGCCAGGGGACATTCAAAACAGCCTATGATGAATGCTATAAGAGACGAGAATGGCTATATTCTGAATGATGAAGTTTTGAGTTTAAAGAGATGGAAGGAATACTTTGAAAGCGTGTTTATGAGTGAGGAGACAACGTGTGTACTAAGTGAAGTAGAAATTCCGAAAGAAGAGGAAAGAGGTAGCGAGATAAGTATAGATGAAATAATGAAAGCAATGAAAAGCATGAAAGCAGGTAAGGCTGCCGGATATGATAGAGTTGCACTCGAAATGCTAAGGGCAGGAGAGGAAGTGGTGGCAGGCCTGCTGCACACCTTGTTTAATTTATGCTGGGAACTGAAGCGGGTACCGGTAGACTGGTGCAAAGCCGTGATAGTCCCAGTATATAAAGGAAAAGGGTCGCAGCAGGACTGTAAAAACTACCGTGGCATCAGCCTTCTTAGCATTGTGGGAAAACTGTACGCTAAGGTACTGATTGAAAGGGTCATGAAAGAAACTGATGGAAAAAATTGGGATGTGCAAGCGGGATTTAGAAAGGGAATGGGATGTACAGATCAAGTCTTTTCCATGCGCATGATCGCGGAGAAGTTTTTGGCCAAAAACCAAAAGGTTTTTTGTGAGTTCATGGACTTGGAAAAGGCCTATAACAGAGTGAATGGGGATGTGCTATGGCAAACACTGAACTCATTTGGGTTGAGCGCTAGCTTGATACAGGCATTAGAGTCCCTTTATAGGGACTCTAGTGCTTGTGTTAGGATCAACGGGGTCTACTCGGACTGGTTTGACATCCATAAAGGTGTCAGACAGGGCTGTGTGGCATCCCCGTGGCTGTTCAACCTATTTATGGACAGTTGTTTGCAAAATTTGAAAGTTGAAGAATGCGGATTAAGAATGGGTGAGTTAACCGCCAAATGCCTTTTGCACGCCGATGATCAATTTATCCTTGCGTCGTCGGCGGCCGAGTTGCAAATGATGGTTACATTAATGAACAGATCATTAAATGAAAGGGGTATGAAAGTGAACGCATGTAAGACGAAGGTTATGTTTTTTGAAAGAGAAGAAAGTAAAACGATTTGTGAAATAAGAATAGAAGGGGAGTTGATCGAGCAAGTAGATGAGTTTGTATATTTGGGCTGCGTATTTAGCAGGGATGGGAGATATGATAAGGATATAGACCGACGAGTGAATACGGGAAATAGAGTAAATGGGGCCCTGCACTATATTGTGAAGAGTCAAAATGTGTCGAAAAAGGCACGTATGGCAATTCACAATGCTGTATTGGTCCCTACTTTAACGTATGGTAGTGAAAGTTGGGTGTGGCAGAAGAAGCACGAGAGTAGAATGAACGCAGTAGAAATGCGGTCGTTAAGGAGTATGTTAGGGCTGAATCTTAATGACAGGGTAAGAAATTGTGTAATAAGAGAAGAGTGTGGTTTGGTTAATAAAATTTATGTTGCAGAAGTGAACGGCAGAGTCGGAAAGGGACGTCCTAGGCGAAAATGTATCGACCAAATTGGCGATTTATTGAAAACGGGCCAAATTAGGAGTACCCTTAACCGACGAGCATGTATGCGGAGGTGTATGGATGTGAAGGAGGCGAGAGAGGTGTGTCAGGATCGTGCCAAATGGAAGTCTGTAGTCTCTGCCTACCTCTCTGGGTGACAAGCGTGAGTGTTTATGTATGTATTAAATATATAAAAATTACAAGTCCTATTTTTTCACCCTCAGAGGAAGCTCCGCCCCCCCCCCCCCATTACATTCTAATTTAAATAAGACCACACCAGATGTATTATCTAGTACGGTACGTGAGGGTAATATAGTCATTGGTCACCTTAAGTTTTGCCACCTTCTAAAACCAAATACATATACCTCTCTCGCCTTCTCCACACTCATTTACCTACGCATACATGCTTGTCGGTTCAGGGTACTCATAGTTTGGCCCATTTTTAATATATCGCCAATTTGGTCGATAAACTTTCACCTATGACGTCCCTATCCGACTCTTCCATTCACTTCTGCAACATATATGTATTTACTTTGTCACTTTTTCCTCATTCATTCTTTCTACATGACTTAACTATCGAAGCATTCCTTTCTTAATCCTAGTCACCGCCTCATCTTGCAAACCACACTCTTCCTTTATCACACAGTTTCTCACCCTGTCTCTCAGATTCAGCCCTAACTAAAATTAAGTATTAGCGACCGCGTTTCTACTGCATTTATTCTACTCTCGTGCTTCTTCTGCCACACCCAACTTTCAATACCATACGTTAAAGTAGGGATTAATACAGCATTGTGAATTACCGAACATGCCTTTTTTGACACATACTATATCTTATATACTATATCTTTAAATTAAGATATTTATAGTGTCATTCCACTTTAGTCCTCAGAGGTGAAAAGGCATCTGCAACTCTCTTTTGAAATTGGCTGCAGATGTCCATCTGCTGCAGTAGTTACAACCATCAGCTGATCTATATGTTCGTAATGCAAAAATTTTATAAGAAAATAATCCTGAAAGACTCTCACCTTTCAACCAAAGATTCTGTAGTTTTGTGTGGTTGTGCGGGCTGAACGTGTGTGACTCTAGAAGCCTGTACAGCTCCTTAAAGTTCCCTCTGTGGAAGGCGACCATGGCCTTTGCCTTCAGGACGGACTCGTGAGCGTGGAGTCTCTCGCACGCCGGCAGCGACCAGAGGAACCGGCCCAGGCGCTCGATGTTGCCCGCTTGCTGGAGGACCTGGGATGAGAGACTATATCAGTAATGATATAATGTGGTAGTGGAAGGAAACGGGGAGATCTCCCGCCGTGCAAAGTATTCCACCCAGGGAGCCGCCAACGCTCCGTGAGATAGTTCGGAGCTATTATATATATTATACTTGTTGTTTTACTTCGGAACTTTGATAGCGCGATTTAGGCTTCGATGTTTTTCGCCTGTAGCGCGACGACAGCGCTGCCACTATAAAATATGTATATCTATGAATGTATTATACTGCCAAATAGTGTCAGCATAAGAGAATCCTATACCCCATATTATCCTATGGGAGAAGAAACAGAGGAAATGAAGCAGAATGTTCTTCGTAACAACTCAAAATAATGCGATTATAAAAC
Organism: Parnassius smintheus behrii; assembly: GCA_036936625.1. Classification (NCBI taxonomy): domain Eukaryota; kingdom Metazoa; phylum Arthropoda; class Insecta; order Lepidoptera; family Papilionidae; genus Parnassius; species Parnassius smintheus. The sequence goes on from JAUPFT010000031.1 coordinate 9,301,768, forward strand.
CGGCCAGTTAGCGTGGCGGATTGTTATACGTGGTAGAGTCGCGTTGCAGCTGTATTATGGTTGTAGCACGAATGGGTCCGCACGACCGGAGAAGGATCACGCTCTCACAGAATACTAGCGTAGAATAGCAGCTTAATACTGCTATATTCATATGGTGAGTGTAGAGATTCGGAGACCCTTTTTTAGTGGAAACAAGGCATTCCGTCTTAGTCCTCAGATGTGACCATGCATCTGCGTTTTGATTCTTAATTCGAGGATAAAAGTAGATGTCTACGGGCCACAACATTCACTTACCGTCAGGTGAACTGTGTGCTCGTTTGACACCCTTATTCTATGAAAAAAGGTATAGAAAATATCTCTCCTGTGAGATAATCTATGGGAGAGGCCTATATTAAACTTTCGGTAAGTAGTAATTAAAAAAAAACTAATAATTTAATTTGTCAAAAGCTGAGCTTAAACCATAAATTTCTTCGTACGCAAGCAACCCAGTTTCGGACACCGCCGGTACCAGCAATAATATAAAAATAAATCTATAGCAGCTTAATGCTGCTGCGTTTCGTATGGTGAGTGTAGATAACCGGAGACCCTTTTTACTGGAAACTAGGCATTCTATCTTGGTCCTCAGTAGTTACAACACATCTGCATTTTGGTTCTAAATATGATGATAGATGATACTGAGTACATTTGCCATAATTGCCACGCTTGGCAAGCGGGATGGCGTGTCCAGTTTTTTTTGTTTTTGGTCTTTATTAGGAAGACGCTGCTATTCATCTCCTAATTGGTTTCCCTCCGTCGTCTCTTACGACACCCACGGGATGATATGGGATAGTAGATATTCGTATACCGCCACTACAAGGTAAAGCGGTGTAAAAAACGGAGGGTTGCAGAAGTGCACTTCCGAAGGGAAGTGCCGGCAGAAGTGAAAACTTGAATATTAACGTTGTGCATTTTTGATATTTTGGAATGATTAGGGAATAATTTTGCACGAATTGCTTTATCACACATGAACATTCGCACAAGCGCCTTGCGCCGCCTAAATGTAACAGCAGGCGCAGGCATAAAACATTTTCGCCGCGCTGTAGAAAGAGAGGGGGATACTTCCTCTCCTACGCCGCGCCGGCTGTCTCTCTCTCTCTCTCTCCATCCATCTTACGCATTTTCGATCAGGGTCACGTGTCCTGACGCGAGTTTAAAAATTTTTACCCATTACAAAAAAAAGTGTACAACGCCGTTAAAGAAGTTTTCACTTCAAAAACTTATTTATTGATCAACGTTCCGCTCGCTAACAAATTTTTGAGGTTAGTAACAAATCGATATTTATCCAATCGCTTTGTCAGTTGATTTCTCTACAAAAATACTAAAAGTGCGGGGGTGATAAATACGTTAATCTTTCCATCAGAAGCGAACCACACTTATACATGGAACCCTCTGTATAACGAAAGATTTCCGTATAATGGTTGAATAATTCATCCAAAAATATTAAACCAAGGTTTAAATATCAAGCAGCGATATCAGGACAAGCTTAGAACAATATTTAGGAAATGCATGTTTGTTCACTGTCTACACATCCCTTTCGGCATCGCCAGCTGAACTCAAACGAAAAATCACTACGCGCGGAGCTGGTTCGGCTGCAGGACCTTGCTGGCGCTTAACGGAGGTTCCCCGGTGTGCCAATAAATTCGTGCTACAACTATAGGTGCTACTATATAGCTTCATCATAGAACTACCCACGTTCGCTGTGGCCATTTCGGATTTACGTTGCATACAATTTTCCTTCTCAGGGTACTGATGGAGTAGCACGTCTGTATGCACCTCTGTCGCCTCTTACGGCACTCATTGCGTATTTTATTTACACTTATCACTTGTCACTGCCTGTTCACACGCACTAAGCACTTGTCATTCGTCAGTTGCACTTACCACTCGCACTTGTCACTTATCAAAATGTAAGCCTTAATGTTTCTTTGTTAATTCAATAGGCTATGCCTCAAGCATGAGCTGATTTAAATTTGATGACGATGTTCTCGCTGTTGACTTGAAGTTGTGTTATTGCTAAGTCTACTCAATGGAGTCAAAAATTAAACTTTAAGTAAACACGGAAGATATCAAAGATATAAATATGGCTGATTAAATAGTTATTATACTGGCCGAATAAATAATCAAACAAATCAATTGATATTGTAACATAATAAGTGATATACGCATACTGTTATACTATAGTTCATTAAGTATACGGGTGCTGACAGAATAACAGCGTCGTAGATTCTTTGCAACACATGCTGAGTCAGAACCCATTAATCGTCCTTCTTACAAAATACATTTTGTATAAGGTAGTTTAACTTTTAAATGTTTTGTTACTTTTGGCCAATGAATAAATATTTTATCATTATTATTATTAAAAACAAATAAACAATTTTTACATAATTTAATAGCAAAAACAAAGGGGTTTTAATTCCTTGATACGCTATGTCTTATTATCAAATGCTACCTAAGAGTAATTATTTTAAAAATATTATTTACTGTAAAAATATATTGGTGTAAGATCGGTGATGGGGCAAGATCGTAAAATTTAAATTTCGAATTAAGTAATATTTTTGAAAGCTGGCAATACGGAACAAGACGCCATTTCCCCAACCCCAAGTTCCAGCCAGTCGCTCCGGGAAGTAGGGCGTGTGCTGTGCGGCATTTTATAAAACAAGGTAATTTTTGTATTTTTTCGTCCATCCGGTCTTTCCTCACACTTTTGTTTGCGATTTTTAGCGACGTCCGGTCTTAGCCCTTGATGGCCAATGTCTTCATCGTGTATATTAATATATGCATGTCTTGTCTTCCCACACGTTTTAAGCAGAAACCGTTGAGTTTACAAAAAAAAAGCTTCTCATAGTTAAACTACGCGATTTGCGAAATTCGACATAGGTATATGGATGTCGAGAAAATAGAGTTTTTGCCACTCTTTTAACTAGTCGAAATTCGTCCGGTATTACCACAACTTACTTAACTTAGAACAATATTTAGAAAATGCATGTTTGTCCACTGCCTACACATCCCTTTCGCCATCGCCGGCTGAACCCAAACGACAATTCGCAACGCGCGGAGGTATGGTTCGGTATGACAAGGTTGACAGACAGGCACACAGTCCACCTGAAGGTAAATGGTTGCTGTGGCCCATAGACATCTACTTTGATAGAATCAGGCGTTACTTTGCGGAAATCCATTATAATAAAAAATAAAAATATCACTCGGTCAGCCGCCGTAGAGTCTATATTACCTGAGGATGCCTCGTGTAGAGGCGAAACACGTGTCGTATTATCGTCGATGGTGTGTCTTGCCTGGAATAGTGATGTTGAGAGTAGTGGTGCTTGGTCTAGTGGTGACGGAGTTAGTGTATGCAATTGAGGGAGGGCGGGAGGTGCGCTTCAATCCAGGTAAGACACATCATTTTATATGTTTAGCGGAAAGTTGCAAAGAAATTGACATCTACTTTTATCGCAGATTACGAATCAAAATACAGACGCAACGCACTATAGTACAAACTACAAATCATCTAAGCTAAAATGACATATTTCATTACCTACATAACAAGACGGAGCGATGCGTACATTTTATGTGACGTAAAAATCAAGCCAAAACCATGCTCAACTTAATGTTAGAACACGCATTCACGTACACATATGCATCTAAAATGTAAAAAAAAACAACAAGGTTTTAGATACATATGTGTGCGTCCAGTAGTGAAATTTTACCGGCCGATAAAAAAATAAAAAATAAATATGTGTGCGTGAGTATGTCAAGAAGTTTAGCATGGTTTCGGCATCATAAATGTGCGCAGAGATTTGTCTAACTTGTTGGTCTGAGGTGACATCAAAATAATAATGACGACGACTCTCTCACACATAAACAAGGGCACACCGTCACGCCGACACGGTTCTCACACATACATAGGTACACAGCCTCTGTGTATGTGTGGGAACGGTGACAACACCGTGTACTTTAATATGATTGATCGATGAACATGCCCCTTTTAACTTACTGCCCTAAGAGGGTAATGTTTTTTTGAGTGATGTTTGTATTGTCTGTATATTTTTATGGCCTAAAAGTAATTGTTCCGGGTCTGGATGTTTGTCCTTGTGCAATTTATGTATGTAAACTGCCTTCACGATGCAGAAGAAAATCCATAGTGTGAAGGTAATGCTTTTTTAAAAAAGAGAAACAGAGCTTGTGACCTTCTGAAGCTAAAATGGCTTGACGGATATTGCAGTGCGAGGTATTTACGTTTATTACGTTTATTTATTCGTCTTCATTTCCCAGTATGATAATGCTACATAATATTATGTAGATTCGAACCCGCGACCTCATTATCAGCAACCGCGTTAACGCCCACTAGACGGACAAGACGTAAATACAAAATAAGTTACGACTTATGGACCTTCAAGAAAAGAGCCTACTCCTTTTTAAAAAGGCTGGTAACGCATCTGCAATTACCCTGGTGTTGCAGTTGCTCATGGGCGGCGGTAATCACTTACCATCAGGTGAGCCGTATGCTCGTTTACCCCCTCTCCTATAAAGAAAAAGTTTTGTGTATTATGTAAGTAATTAATTAAGCTTATCAGATTATTTATTCTGTAAAGCCCATAAAGTTTACTGATTTCGGATTCCTCTCAATTCTTAACATCGAAATATATTGCGCGCCTCACAACGTGAGGGAATGATCTACTGTCGATATGTGGTCATACATCAATTTAGCTATATAAAAGCGTTCTTATACTTTTAGGTAGACATTAAATCCATATTACTATTAAATTTACAATAACTACAGACATTGAATTATAAGATTAGTTTATTTTCTATTTGATTCACATTATGATTTCTTATATTTACGCGAACACTACACATTGAAATAATTCTAGTTTTTACGGAATTTATCGCGTATATTAAACTTTTTAATACCCGACGTTTCGAGAGCTTTACAGCACCCATGGTCACGGGAAGGACTGAGATGTTCAACGTCCAGCTGTCATAGTTAACCGCGGTTACCATAGATTAAAATTTTAACTTTTGTTCCGATCTACACAGTATGAACTTATGGTATCATGGAGTCTTGCAGTTGTATGCTTGGGTTGGGATTTAATTTTATTTATTATAGGATCCCTAGCAGATGGTAGCACCCAGCCATCTTCTCTATTGAAATTAGGATGTTTTTTGATTTCAAAAAGTGACGGGGGCGATCTTGTACATGCATGTACAAGATCGCCCCCGTCACTACATCAGATTTGATAGACCACAAATCCTCGCTAAAGAACACCGATTCCTTCCAAGGATGATTCGCGAGGCTATTGAAATCAAAAAACATCCTAATTTCAATAGAGAAGATGGCTGGGTGCTACCATCTGCTTGGGATCCTATAATAAATAAAATTAAATCCCAACCCAAGCATACAACTGCAAGACTCCATGATACCATAAGTTCATACTGTGTAGATCGGAACAAAAGTTAAAATTTTAATCTATGGTAACCGCGGTTAACTATGACAGCTGGACGTTGAACATCTCAGTCCTTCCCGTGACCATGGGTGCTGTAAAGCTCTCGAAACGTCGGGTAAAAAAGTTAAATATACGCGATAAATTCCGTAAAAACTAGTATTATTTCAATGATTCACATTAGATTACATAATAAAAAATGTAATTTAAAAAAAATGGACTGCCGTCCGTTGGTCTGTGCGTCGGTGAGTCTTCCGGCTTAATAGAAAATGTAAGCAAATAAATAGTGATATATAGTATTAAATAAGATTCCTTATATTCTAAGAAGGATCCCTGTTGATTTTTGTTACTGAACTCAACACCGTTTAAAAGTTTTTAGTGAAAGTCGATCAGATTCTCTGTTTTTTTTTCTTGTAAAACTTACCGTCACTATTTTCATCACTTTTAACTTTAATTTTTAGCATTATACAACGTGTGAGGCGTGCACTTCTGGATTTTTCCAGCTTCCAAACATGGCAACTATGGAGTGTAGAAGTAAGGAGTACAGACTGTGTATTAAAAAGTGTCAATAGAAAACCGTTAAATAAGGGTGGCGCCACTATAGCTACGGGGTATACTTTAAAGAACTCACCGAAAAATATTAGCGAGATAGACGACTTTTTCTAGGTTATATTTACTAAATAAAATTATTTTAGATTTTAGAGCTACTGAGCAGTTTAGCAGCACACTTCAAACCGTCGACAACTGCTAAGTTCATTTCATCCCAGTAGCTACTCCAGCGCTGTTGTGGAGAGTTTTTGAACTGTGCTTACAGATGGCCACTTTTTCAACTATTCTACTATGGGAGTTAGTAGTCCTTACTTCTACACTCCATACAGGCAACTACGGCAAATAGACCACCCTATAGATAGATCCCTCCTCTGAAGAAATCTTCGGGAGGCCTTTATGGACTCTTAATGGGCATTATAAATGACACAGACACGAAACATTTTTCTGTAGCCCAAACTTGTTTCGTGCGGGAATCAAACTCGCGGACCACATTGTTAATTTTTATAGAATAATTTTATTTTATTATTTATGTCTTATTTCATTTCATTTCCATGTTTACTTACATACGGGAACAAATATGATTACAATTAAATAAAGTAACAATAAGTCTAACAAAAATAACACGCTATAATAAAATTAAAACTATGTTTTTAATAATGTAGAATCTACAAAAGAAAAACAAATTTATAATATTAGCTACCTGCCTGAACTAGGTTGAGTACGTGTGTACTCAACCTAGTTCAGGCAGGTAGCTAAGTATTTCAGGCAGTACGAGTGTACGTGTGTCAGACCGCCACTTACACTATGGGTTTAATAATGTAGGACACTATATAATTTAAATAAATAAACTATACTTATTATGTAATAAATAAAATAACTAAAAAACAATTATTTGTTACCTACAACTAATACAAACTATTTTAGAATTTCTCACAACTTGTCTCACAACTGTGTCTTTGTAATTTAATTTATTCAGAAATTCCCTTAAAATTATATTACATTTCTTATAACTTACACTACATATCTTTAGAGACTTGTTGAGCTTGTTATATATAAATGGTCTTAAAATATGTAAAATCTGTTCACATATAAGGGTGACAAACGAGCACACAGTCCACCAGATGGTTACTGGATGATGTGGCCCATAAACATCTACATCTATCCTTGATTAAGAATCAAAATTGAATTCTCGTTTCCAGTATCAAGGGTCTGCCATTGGTTAAATGCTTTGTTACTGTGCGATCGAGTCATCAACCACTAAATAATATAACCGTTACGCGTATTAAAGTCCACTGATAAAGATAGGCCTCCTACATAGATTGCCTTATACCGGGAATATTTCCCATAGTTAATTAATATAATACATTAATTAAAAATATTTAAAAAATTGTGGGCTAGCATAGCATACAGTACGTGAGGGTAATATAATATGGCCATCCAGTTAATTTGGTCACTTTCTTATAATTCAAAAACTACAGCCTTGTTTACAAAGATAGCTCTGTGATACGATAGCTCTTCATTTGTCAATCAAATAATAAAGGGTCAAAAGGGCGCTGCTTTATCGACGCCATTTTGACAGTTGACATTATAGTAAATATTTTAGTCGATTTTAGTATGGTACTGTAGTTAGTTTTTTAAGTAGATTTTTCGAAGTGTTCGTAATTATCCCTTAAGCTTGTTTGATATTTTTTTTTTCTTAATATATTAGTTATAGTATACGACTTTGTGCTTTTGTCACTGTCCTTTTCATAGTTTTGGTTTTATATATTGGCAAAGCTTAGTGACCACATTACCCTCACGTACTTTAGTATAGTGGAAACTGTTTATGCGGTCGGAGCTGCAAGACCCGCCGCAGAAGAACACAAAATCTCTCCGATCACACTCTTAATCTCATGGCTGTTAGACGGGAGATGAGGCTGCAATCGTCAACAGATTTGACAGCATACAGGCAACTGAACAGACGGATCTCCAAATGCATGCGGCCAGACTTACGCAACTTTAATACCGCTCGTATTAAAGAAGCGATCGAGCGGAACCAGGGCTCCAAAGTCTTTGTCAGAGATCTGTCTGCCAGAAAGAGCCAACTGTCAAAGCTGAAGACTGAGTGTGGGAGCATCGTTTCCGGGACACCTGAGATTTTGAGTGAGATTGAGAGGTTCTATGGGCAGCTGTACACATCATCGTTGGAGCCACACGCAAGTGTGAGTAACGATCCAAGAGCAAGTCTTATCCGACACTATTCCGATGATATCCCGGACGTAAGTCTGAGCGAGATTAGAACGGCTCTCCAGCACCTTAAAAACGGCAAGGCCCCAGGCGAGGATTTAATTACAGCGGAGCTTCTGAAAGCGTGTGGATCACCGGTACTTGAAATCCTTCACAAGCTCTTCATTCTACTACTCCAGAGGCGTGGAGCAGAAGTGCGGTAGTCTTTTTCTTTAAGAAAGGCGACAACGCTCTCTTGAAGAACAACAGACAGATTTCCCTTCTGAGCCGCGTCTACGTGCTGTTTTCGAGAGTCATTACGAATCGTCTCGCACGCAGACTCGACGACTTCCAGCCTCCCGAACAAGCCGGTTTCCGAAAAGGCTTCAGTACCATAGACCACACACATACCCTGCGGTAGATTGTACAGAAGACCGAAGAGTACAATCTGCCACTTTGCCTGGCGTATGTGGACTATGAGAAAGCCTTTGATTCCGTCGAAATTTGGGCGGTGCTACAGTCCCTTCAGCAGTGCCAAGTTGATTATCGGTATATCGAAGTGCTGAAGTGTTTGTACAGTAGAGCTACGATGGCTATCCACAGTACAGTACAGAACCATAGTACGAAACCTATCCAACTGCAGAGAGGTGTAAGTGTAAGACAGGGTGACGTTATATCCCTGAAACTCTTCACCGCTGCATTGGAAGACGTTTCCAAGCTACTGGACTGGAAAGGATATGGTATTAACATCAATGGCGAGTACATCACTCACCTTCGATTTGCCGACGATATAGTCCTTATGGCAGAATCGCTGGAGGACCTAAGCACTATGCTCAATGACCTCAATGGTGCCTCCCAACGGATAGGTCTTAAGATGAACATGGACAAAACAAAGATCATGTTTAATATCCATGTCACACCTATGCCGGTAGTTGTTGGGAGCACTAAGCTCGAGGTTGTTGACGAGTACGTTTACCTGGGACAAATAGTCCGACTAGGTAAGTCCAACTTCGACCGAGAGGTCAATCGACGGATTCAACTCGGCTGGGCAGCGTGCGGGAAATTATGACATATCTTCTCGTCAGGTATACCTCAATCTCTAAAAAATAGATTGTAGAACCAGTGCGTGTTGCCAGTGATGACTTACGGATCTGAGACGTGGTCCTTCACTGCTGGCCGTTCGAGGACGCTCAAGGTCGCTCAGCGAACTATAGACAGGGCTATGCTCGGAGTTCTCTGCGTGATAGAATCAGAAATGAGGATATCCGCAGTAAAACCAGAGTGACCGACATAGCCCAACGTATTAGTAAGCTGAAGTGGCAATGGGCCGGCCATATATAGCTCGAAGAACCGATAACCGATGGAGAAGAAAGGTTCTTGAGTGGCAGCCTCGTACCGGTAGGCGTAGTGTAGGGCGACCCCCTACTAGATGGAGTGACGTCCTGGTAAGATATGCAGGAAGTCGATGGATGCAGGTGGCTCAGGAGCGTGCTTTGTGGCATTACTTGGGGGAGGCCTATGTTCAGCAGTGGACTTGTGAAGGGCTGTAATGATGAATGACGATAATGATGACTTTAGTATAACGTGAACTAGTATTTTTGTAAACTAATAATAATAATAATCTTTATTGCATCCTTAAGATTAAGTACACACGATAACAACAAATAACAAAACTAAGCTTACAGTTAAGTACTACTACAATTAATATGAAGCTACTGACATCTAAACTAGGCAGAGCCTGTATCTTAAATGTCGGGGTCTTCTCCCAAAACATAGTTACAATGATTTAAGTACAGAGTAGTTATATTCTAAACCACTGCTTGACTACCTTGCCTCCAGGCGATAAGTGATAATGAATCAATAGATGGTAAATCCCCCAGCCTATTCACTCTTGGCTTGAGGACATCGAGGTTATTATCGGACGAAAACACATAATAGCATAATGTTGATCGGTAACCTTCAAACAAGCTTAACTTTAAGTCTACCTTTTTTGCCAACATTGCCAAATAAACCCGTCCCGGTACGCCCGAGGGTGGTCGCAAACATGACAAAATAATATTTGCATGGGAGTGCACATGTGGATCTTGAGGACATCCGGTTTTATTTTTTTAAAGCCTAAATCAACAATGCGATGGCATTGGTTATGATCTGAATGGTTTTTGTTTATATAGAACTTACGTTTTGTTTTAAATATCGCGGCCATTTTGTGTCCCACAGAGGAGATGAGAAAGACTTTTTACGCAAGGACAACTTCATGATAAATAGAACTTAATGGTCAGAGTTTGTCAATGTCAAAAGTCAGTTTAAAAGTTTTATAAAAGAAAAATTGTACAAGAAGGGTTATAATAACATTAAAATACATGAATCAGAATAGCTCCTGGGAATTAGATGATCGCTACCATGCTAATGCAATTTATCAGCAATTGATCAGCAGAAAATCCAAGTGTGGAGGAAACGTATTTTTTTAAAAAAAGACCAAAAAAGCATGTTTCCATTAAGTATCACATTCACTTACAATCACCCACATGTGTGTGCATGTTTGTCATTTTAATTTCTATTTAAAAAAATTGGTTAGTATTAGACACCTACTACTACCCAGTAGAACAGTGCAGAAGACAGGGGACATGTATAGTTATGTGTAAATGCTTTAAAAATAAAAAATTACCACAATAATTTCTGTTCGAATGTTACTCGTAAGTTAAATAGATTGGGACTCAGAACTACGAGTAACTTGTGACAATTCTGCAAACTCGTAACCTGATATGCGGGTATGCGACACACAATATGTACCTATTTAGCGATACTCGATACATCTATCTCCACATGTGATTTATACGAATGTTTTATTCACAGCTATAAAACTTTTATAAATGAAGTAGCTGTTACCCGCGACTTCGTCCGCGTGGTGTTTAGTATGGTGGTGGATTTCGGACTTCGTCCGCGTAGAATTTATGATAATAGGTTTTGATTTTTTATTCGCGGAACCCTTATTGCTTTTCTAAAATAAAAATATCCTGAATTGCTACTTATGACATCAGTCAACCAGTGAAAGTTCTGTCAAAATTTTCCAGCCATTTCGGAGATTAGTCAGAACAATTTTTTTTGTTGTAAGTACCGTGTATCATAGAATACTATAATACACAATAGAAAAGCTGTCAACTTTAGCTGTCAACCTCATTTTGTATGAGTGTCGGCGTCGCTGGGAGCACACATATAAGCAATAACGTCATATTATCACCACTACAAACCCGACTCGCTATGTTGACAGACTATAGACCTAGGATTACGTTCTAAATCTATGATTTAAACATAAAATAATAGATAAATAAAAGTGTGCAAATAGGCATTTTCTAAATAATTTGCATGCGAAATTTGGAAACGATTGTAACGTCAAAACACATCTCATGTTGACAGTTATACGTGTGAATTGACATGTTAGTGACATTTTAGTGGCTACACGGGCTCCGCCCACTCCCCCGTTCTGTTATGGATGTATTATAGTATTCTATGGTGTATAAACCGTCATATGCATTTAGTAAAGAGATGTTATTTTTATATTACAAACAGACACTTCAATTTAAATTATTTGTATAGATATAATTGTGGCGGCGCTGTCCTCGCGTCGCAAGCGAAACACAACGAAGCCTAAATCACGCTATCCAAAATTCCAAATCATAAACAGTATAATATAGAACATCTCCGAACTATCACGTGGAGTGTTGGCCGCTCCCCAGGTACAACACCTTGCCCGGCGGGAGATCTCCCCCTTTCCTTCTATTCGAAGGGTAGGCAGAGTCTAAAGACTCGGTTATTCGGACCACAAACACGCGTGCATTTAACACGCAGTAGAAGTGAAAACTCCAGAAAACTAAACTTCGACAGAATGAAACGAATGCGGAGTGTAAGAAGTAGGATAATTAGGGTTTATTTATAATAATATTGTTATCAAGTTTGAAAATTATTTTATACATAACACTGTTTACTGTATTCTGTTTCATTCTCTCGCAATTTTATACGTGGTAGAGCCACGCTGCAGGCATATTATGATTGTAGCATGAATGGGTCGGCTCGACCGGGGAAGGACCACGCTCTCACACTATACCAGCGTAAAATAGCAGCTTAATACTGTTGTGTTTTGTAAGGTGAGTGTAAGCGATCCAGAGACCTTTTTTACTGGAAATGAGTCATCTTAGTCTTCAGAGGTGACAACGCATTAGCATATTGATTCTTAATCGACAGTAAATGTTACAGCACGGTTTAACACTTTGAAAAATGAAGGAAGAAATAGTCGATCTTTGACGGCTCTTTCGTGAAACGTGCTGGCAGCGAAAAAAACGTTTGACGACAATAAAAATTCGTCGACGTATAAAGAGAATCAGCACATGTACACGAGAATTTACAAGAATACCTTCGGATGAGGATAGTTTCGCGTTGAATACCGCAAAAGCTCACCGAAGTTCAGAAACAGGTCCGCACGGAATGGTACCATGACGTGATTACTAAACATGTAAGTGAATTTTTTTTTATTTTACAACACCCATGGTCACGCAAGGACTGAGGTGTTCGACGTCCCAATCCACATTCAACCTATTTACTGGAAACGAGGCATTCCATCTTAGTCCTCAGGAGTGAGACAACGCATCTGCATATTAATTCCTAATTGAGGGTAGATGTAGAATGTATACGGGGCGCCATCTCCTTTCCATCAGGTCGACTGTTTGCTCGTTGGTCACGTTATTCTATAAAAAGAAACGGCTGCCTTCATCTGCAGCACAAAGGAACACAAATGAATAATTTTAAAGTGACGGTAGCCGTCGTTAAATATGACATCGGGACATCGAACACCACAGTCCCACCGTAAACATGGGTGCTCTTAAGTATTCGAAATGTTGGGAATATATATGTATATATGTATATATATATATATATATATATATATATATATATATATATATATATATATATATATGATAAAATCTGTAAAACTCGTTTTATTTAAATTTGATTACTAAAATTGAAGCAGGTTCATCTCGGTGTGTTAACGATATTACTACAAGTCATTCAGGGTTATTATCAGGCCTTAGATTTATCAATACCAGGGGCGGATCTATACATAAGCTTTTGGGCTGCAGCCCAGGGCCCCGTGGATATAAAGGGCCCCCAGCCCCTAGTGAAGACAATAGGTGTCAGTTTCTAAAATAATTATGATGATCTTATTTAAAATTTCATGAGTTATAGTGGAAATGAGGATGAGAGAGTTAATTTTCGAAGAGAAGCACGAAATTTTATTTAATAAAGTGGCTAAACTCGATACTATTTTTTTGAAGATATTTTAGAGAGGGTATTTGTGAAGGCAATAAGTTAATTACCTATGGAATTAAAAGAGTTCGTGAGTAACATATGACAGTAATCGGAACCAAAATTAAAGATATACTAGGAAAGCTAAAAACTTAAATACTAGAGTGGGAGCAGAATACAATAACATAAACGAGACACGGATTACTTCAAAATTTTCAGTTAAAGTCGAATGGTCAATTATTTTAAAGAGACACACTAATCGTTGCGTTGGATTAGAAGTCTGCCAGCGACGCAAAGTCATGAAATTGAATTTAGAAAAAACGAAAATTAGGAGCTCTTTAGGCGCTAATTAGGTGCCAAGTTTAAAAATTAGGTGCTCTGTCATTTTCACCGCAACGAACTGTTGATTTTTGCGTTGCTGCAAGTATAGGCAACGAATAGGCGCCGCTAATAAAAATAAAGACGTTATTCAGGACAAAACAGATGCAAAAATAAGATCTTCTGAAAATTAAAATAGAATCAAAACTTTGATTAGAATTATTTTAATAATTAAGTACTAATTAAGTACTTGGAGGATTTTTGGGACCTCTTCCTTCCAGCTCTGATTTGGTATCGAATGAGTTCTTTTTATTCCTTTAAAAGATCTGCTGTGAGGGCACGCCTTTCTAAAGGTGTCCGAGACGGACTGGAAAGTGTTAAGAGTGTTTTGAGATGCTGGTGGAGAGTTCTTTGAAAAACTATAAACCATAGATTTTTTTTAGTTTCTAAAAACTTTCTGAGTGATCCACATAATTTGATATTTGTATACTCTTCAAAATCACCAATATCTCATGCATGCCTTGAAATTAAAGTTACCACAGGAAAAGACTTTTTTCACCACGCAGGTGGAACCACGGGCAGATACTACGTTATTGTTTATAATTGTTTATAATTAAAGTAAATTGTAGATCACCACATTTTTTTTTATAGTATGGGGTGACAAACGAGCACACAGTCCACCTGATGGTAAGTGGTTGCTGTGGCCCATAGACATCTACATCTATCCTCGATTACGAATCAAAATGCAGATGCGTTGTCACCCGTGAGGACTAAGATGGAATGCCTCGTTTCCAGTAAAAAGGGTCTCCGGTTCTCCACACTCACCATACGAAATACAGCAGCATTAAGCTACTATTTCACGCTGGTATTCTGTGAGAGCGTGGTCCTTCCCCGGTCGAGTCGACCCATTCGTGCTACAACTATACTACTAATATAACTGCAGCATGGCTCTACCACGTATAACATAATACTGCAACTAAAGATATCCGATATATCTATGTAAAAGCCATACTGCAGCCATATTAATGATTGTATTACAAATGGGTCAGCTCTATCGGGTAGGCAACATGCGCTCGTACAATACCAGCGTGAAATACCAGTTTAATACAGCTGTAAGTTTTATGGCGAGTGTACTCGGAGACCCTTTTTAATGTAAACGAGGCATTCCGTCTTAGTCTTTAGGGGTGACAACGTAACCTTTGATTCTTAATCATATGCACTGTAAGCTCATTTGTCATAATTATTTTATTAAAAAAAAACCGTTTTACTGGTAACGGGGTATTTAATCTTAGGTGTAAAGGGAGACGACGCATCTGTATTTTAATTCCTAATCTGAGTTTAGACGTAGATAACTTATCACCAAGCTAAGCTAGGATCGAATTGATTTGCTCGTGTTTTTTTTATAGGAGAAGGCTGACAAACGAGCACACTGTTGGTAAGTAGTTACTGCGGTCCATAGACACGTACTCGTACATCCATCCTCAACTACGAATCAAAAGCCAGATGCGTTGTCACCACTGAGGACAAAGATCAAATGCCTTGTTACCAGTAAAAAAGGGTCTCCGGTTCTCTACACTTACCATACAAAGCACAGCATTATACTGTTGTTTCACGCTGGTAACTATTCTGTAAGAGCGTGCTATTTCTCTGGTCGAGCCGACTCATGCGTGCTGCATCCATAATATATAACTGCTGCTTGGCTCTACCAAGTAAAAAAAAACGTGTACTATGAAATTTTAAGGCGAGATTTTAAGCTTAAACCTTTTGAACCCTTGAGCTACCACGGTTACCATTGCCATGCTACGTGTGTACTACACACCAATGCCATAGCGTCATACATCAAACAATACAATCCATTATCGCGTTCACCCTTAATCCAATCGCAAAAAACAACCCCCTAATGGTTTGATAGTATCAGTTACCATAAGTAATTTGTGAAGGGGCGGTCGGGCGAGGATAAATGGATTTCAGGGGCTCCAGGTATAGCCGGGTGCTCATTGTTATTACAATGGGGTTGTTTTTTTTTTCGATATAATTGCATGCAGATTCTGGTCGATCTTTCCTCATTAATCTGACCATAATTATGACGTACCATTAATGGATTTTTGTAACAGCTAACGAGTGGCTGATTAGTAGTAAGGTCCGAATAAAACTTTAAACTTAATGGGATGGTAATATGCAAAAAGTAGCGTATTTTCAACCGACTTCACAAAAAGGAGGTGGTACCCAATTTGAATATATTTTTTTGTGTGTTACCTGAGTACTTTATCTAGGTGAAACGTTTTTAATGTTTTTCTTTAAAAGCTGGTGCTTTTCGTGTGGTCCCATAAAAATTTGATTAAGATCTGACTAGAAGTTTTTGAGTTATAATTAATAATGCACATTTAATTGCCTTCAACTTCATCAATGACGTTATTTATGTTATATCGAAGTCGGTTGTAGGAATCGTTTAATTTTACTACTTGTCAAAGTAAAAGTCGACTTCAAACAAATAAAAAGAATCAAATAATTTCATACTTTACTGTTAAAATTAAGATATAATTTATAAGATAATGAATGCCCTGAAAATTTTGTTTCATCAGCACGGACTGTGTGCTGATGCTGTGACCTGATGTTAAGTGGATGCTGCGGCCCATAGACATCTACATTTATCTTCTATCAAAAATCAAAATGCAGATGCGTTGAAAGCCCTGAGAACTGAGATGGAATGCCTCGTTTCCGGTAAAAAGGGTTTCCGGTTCTCTACACTCACCATACGAAACACAGCAGCATTAAGCTGCTATTTTACGCTGGTACTCTGTGAGAGCGTGGTCCTGTCAAGCCGACCCAGTCGTGCTGCAACCACAATATAGCTGCAGCACGGCTATCTATCATAAGTATACTACATTTATGTTCACCGTTACCATCATCATTGCTTCAAGTCTACTTCTACTTCTTAAAATAAAATTTGCAGAGAAAGTTTAGAAACAGTAATATAGGCAAATGGTGAAGAAAAATTTGAAAAAAAAATCTCAAACATTGTGTCCTTTTAATCTTTTATATTTAATACGCACGGTAATGCATTATTTTAAATTATTTTACTGCGCACTCACACATTTATACGCGTCGATCGGTAGGCTAAAACGTTGTTGCCCGTAAATCACATTTAATCTGGGATAATTTCAAATAAATGGCCTTATTTACTCGTATTTTCAAAATCTGCAGTAACGATGTATGATTATTTATATGTTTGAACCTTAGTTTAAAATTTGGCAACTCTTTGAAAAATAACCCTGTATAGATTAACGGTAATTCTATAATCGTTAATCTATATGCGGCATTAACTTTTTGTTGTTTTAATTTGTTAGCTCTTGAAATACAGGTTTCATTCTTAATATACGCTTAAGCACTTGCTTATGTAAAGGTTTCCTATCTCCAAGATTTCCTCTTAAAGTGCAATATTTATTATTACAGTTATAATAACACGAAATGAAGATAGTCGCAGTAAACCCGGCTTGAACAAGGTAGTAATACCGCCATGTATCTATCCTACATACCCTTAACCGTCATCATTTGTGATGTAAATATATTTATAATTTTTTTAACAAATTTTCACATTTATGTATACCTGCCCTATTTGCAATTCGCTGTAAGCAACAGTTATTTGCTAAGGATGGGTTGTCTGGAAGAAATCGCTTGGTCCAACTTGACAGATAGGATAGTTTTTTTGCCCATGAGTGACCTACATTTTTTTTTTGCTAATTTCAGAATTTTCAATAGCACATAACAAAGGGTCGTCGAAAAGTGCAGAACAACGTCTGCCTGGCAAGCTAGTATATGTATATTTTATTTTATCTCTTTCTTATGTGTATTAAAAAGTAAGTAAGTAAGTAAGTTACAGCCGTAAGTAAGTTACGTCCCACTGCTGGGCACAGGCCTCCCCTCATTTCTGAGAGGGGTTTAGGGCAAGGAAGTGTCCGCCGCTCTGCCGCAATGCGTGTTGGCGAACTTCACATGTCTTCGAAATATTTTTTTTCTTATTCCTCAGACATGCAGGTTTCCTCACGATGTTTTCCTTCACCGCCGAGCACGTGATAAATCAGCACTTAAAATTGCAATTAACAATTTCATTGGTGCCGGCGGGGATCGAACCCGGGTTACTGGCCTTCTGTTACATTTATAGCGAGCGTTAACCATCTGAGCTACCCGGCTCTCATGTGTATTAGTGTTTTTTTTTTTTTTTTTTTTTTTTTTTTTTTTATAGAAGAGAGGGCAAACGAGCATGCGGCTCACCTGATGTTAAGTGACTACCGCCGCCCATGATCAACCGCAACACCAGGAGAATTGCGGGTGCGTTGCCGGCCCTTTAGAAAGGAGTAAGCTCTTTTCTTGAAGGTCCCCAGGTCGTATCGGTCCGGAAAAATCGCCGGTGATAAACTATTCCACAGAGAGGTTGTACGTGGAAGAAAGCTCCTTGTGAAACGTACAGTGGTGGACCGCCAAGCATCCAGATGGTGTGGATGGTATCGGGACGTTTGCCGTGTCGTGCGTTCACGAAATTTGGCGGCTGGGATTAATCCGAACAATTCCTCAGAGCACTCCCCGTGATAGATGCGATAAAATACGCAAAGAGATGCAACATCTCTTCGCAACGCCAGTGAATCGAGCCGATCGGAAAGCACTCGGTCGTCGACGATTCGAGCCGCTCTGCGCTGGATGCGGTCAAGTGGAAGGAGCTGGTACTGGGGAGCCCCAGCCCAGAGATGGGAACAGTATTCCATGTGCGGTCGAACCTGCGCCTTGTAAAGTTGCAGGCGGTGTGCCGGCATGAAATACTGCCCCGCTCTGCTGAGCACGCCAAGCTTTTTAGAGGCCAATTTGGCCTTCCCTTCCAAGTGACCACGAAACTGCACGTCACTCGATATGTCGACGCCGAGGATTCCGATACTGGCTGATGCAACGAGGGGAGTGCCTTGAAACTGAGGGGATACGACAAAGGGGTTCTTTTTAGCGGTTAACGCGCAAACTTGTGTCTTCTGGGGGTTAAACTGGACTAGATTTAGTCGTCCCCAATCCGAGACTCTGTTCAGCAAAGACTCGACTTCAGACACAAGTTTGTCCCGGCACTCGGAGACGTTTTCCCGAGAAATATTGGCTCGGCCGGTGTAAAGAGCATCACCAGTGCTGTCATCTGCATAGCAATGAATGTTACGGGTATGCAACATATCATTGATATGCAGAAGAAACAACGTTGGCGATAGCACGCAGCCCTGTGGAACACCAGCATTAATAGGCTTGCAATCGGAGCTTGCACCGTCTACAACGACCTTGATGCTCCGATCTGCAAGAAAGCTGGTGATCCAATCGCACAATTTCTCGGGAAGCCCATAGGAAGGGAGCTTCGAAAGAAGCGCTTTGTGCCAAACCCGATCGAAGGCCTTCGCAATGTCCAAACTAACGGCCAATGCCTCCCCCTTGAACTCTACTGCCTCCGCCCATCTGTGAGTGAGGTAGACCAGAAGATCACCAGCTGACCGACCACGGCGAAAACCGTATTGGCGGTCACTAATCAGCTGGTGATCCTCAAGGTACCTCATGAGCTGGCAGTTTACAATGGACTCCATTGTTTTGGAGAACAAGGAGGTGATGGCGATTGGCCGGTAGTTGGACGGGTCTGAGCGGTCGCCTTTTTTAGGGATCGGGTGGACGAAAGCAGTCTTCCACGATTTTGGGACTACGCCTAGGGAGTAGGAGTACCGGAAAAGACGCGTTAAAACCGGTGCCAACTCTGGAGCACACGTCCTCAGCACAATTGGGGGGATTCCGTCAGGCCCACTCGACTTGTGGATGTCCAGGGAGAGGAGTGCTTTGCGAACCGAGCGCTGTGTGAACTGCACTTCCGGCATGGAGCACTCACACCGCGGGATGGTCGGCGGCGTACTCCCCCCGTCATCGAGAGTCGAGTTAGACGCAAAGAAGGAGCCTAGAAGATCGGCTTTCTCCTTTGCAGTATGGGCCAGTGAGTCGTCCTCCCTGTGCAGAGATGGAAGAGATGGCTGACAGAAATTCCCCTGGACAGCCTTGGCGAGAGACCAGAATGCACGGGTTCCAGAAGGAAGGCGAACTAGTTTCTCGCCAATTCTGCCTATGTGCTCTGACTTTGCCTTGGCAATGACTCTTTTGAAGGACCTAGAGGCGGAATTATACTTCTTTTTTAGAGCGCTGGTGTTTACATCCCGGGACGCTGATGCATCAACCCAGGCTTGGTAGCACTCCTGCTTATAGCATGATGCTATTTTACAGGAGCGACCAAACCATGGCTGAGATTTGCCTCCAATGGGCACCACAGAGGAAGGAATAAAAAGTTCCATACCCTGAAGTACCACATCAGTAACAGAATCCGCAACAACGTTGGGATCATCCGGCGAGAAGCAAACCCGCCCCCAAGGGTAGGATGCAAAGAAAGACCGCATCCCATCCCAATCGGCTGACCTATAGTGCCAAACACGGCGGCAGCCTGCAGAATGCAACCGCGATTTCAGCGTGAGTGGCACAACACTCCGGACCAGACAATGGTCCGAGGAGCCTAAAGGGGCGTCGACGGAAATCTGATATCCGTCCGGGTGAGAGGTCAGCAGAAGGTCCAACAGGGAAGGTGCATGATCCTCCACATCTGGAATCCGCGTAGGCGAAGTAACCAGTTGTGTCAGACCATATGCCAAGGCAAAATCATGAACAGATCTCCCCGCATGATCGGTTAAACGTGAACCGAGCCATTCGGCGTGATGGGCGTTAAAGTCGCCGAGGATCACGATCTCTGCGGAGGGGATCTGCTGTAGCAACGAATCCGCAGCCATTTGGACGTGGTCGAAGAGTCGGTCTGTTTCGGCATTACCGCTGTGGGACCTATAGAGGCACCCGTAGACGCGCGGATGGTCGTCGCTGTCTACGCGTAGCCAAAGGATGGACAGGTCCGAACCTTCAAGTCTGCCGAGGCGTCGAGAACAGATGTCCTCTCTGACGTAAACGCAAACTCCAGCCCGAGGCACAAAGGAGTGTTCCAGTTTGTACCCCGGGTAGGAGAGATACGAAACATCAGCCGGAGAGGACACCTGCGTCTCGGTCAGAAAGAGCAGAGCCGGCCTCGCCGTCTCGAGATGGTAGTGGACGGCGTTTAGGTTAGAGTGAAGTCCCCTGATATTGCAGAAATTCACGGACAGCGTGGCAGGGGTCGCCTTGGTCTTGTTGCTCCGTTTGCCCCGAGCAGTTGTAGTCTTGAGCGGAATTTCGCCCCCCCCAGAATACGCGGGGCAGCCTGAGCACCCACGCTCAGAAGTGGAGAAACATGGTCGTGGATGCTCAGCGAGGGATTCTCCAGGGGTGCTGGTACCCTCCTGGGGTAGTCTATCTTTATTTAATTCCGCTACCATGTTGATGGGGGGGGGGATTTGGGCCTCCGGCCACCTGCACTCACCAGACGAAACGCGGAAGCAGAACTTCCACTTCACGCCGGTATTCTGTGAGGTCGTGGTACCACCCCGGCTTGAGCCGGCCCATACGTGCAACAGCAAAGCTGCCGCATGGCTCTACCACTGTTAATGTACAATAAATAATATATTGATTGATTGTTTGATTGATTATATTGTTACATTAAGGAAAGAAAATAACAGACTTCTAGATGGGTGTTCGAAGGTGACGGCATATCAACAAAATTGAAGCATACAAGAAGTGCGGGCAAAAAAAATGATTGCGTTCTTTTTGTCCCAGACAGATCCCGTTAGCATACTCCTGATGAGCATGAGACAGTTAATTCTGAGTGTTACACCAAAATAATAACGTCTTCCAGACCGAATATCAGTCACGGCGGCCAACCTCAACGGCGACAAGACATCTGTGTCATATGCACAAGCACAGGTGCACTCTCTAGTCCCTCACTCTTATAGTCCGATGGGACGGTAAACCGACACGACCGAAAAGAGAGATCAGGCGCAGGACCAACGGCTTTACATGCTTACCGAGGCACGGGGATGAGACACCGCCTACATCCTAATACCTATCTGCTACTGAGAATTTCTTAATAAAAAACCCAACTGATTTTGGGCCCGATCACAATTCCTCATTATCAGCAACCGTGTTTATAAACCTTCGATCAACAATACCAACTAGATGTCGGGGCGGCGCAAGAAATCTATCTCAGTAAATAAGAGCGCACATGAGACGTGAGCTCTTGCACCTTGCACGTGAGAGTGTAGCTCGCAAGGCAATAACGGGAAAAAGAACTTTATTTGTTACAACTTAAGGTTGATTTCACACTAAATGTTATTTCATTTATGTCTTTTCATAGTTTATATTCAAGCGGACAGTTTTAGCTATGATTTTGTACGTGACCAGTTATCTAGTTGGTATTGTTGATCGAAGTTATAAACCCTAAACCAACGAGGCAGTTAAACCACGCACTACCATGAAACAATCAGTAGTCCAATGTCTGCATCCCATTACGTCATCACTCATTACAGTGATTCGGCACATATCGTGAATCAAACAAAGTCGTTTTTGACTTCTGAAAAGGTGGAGCTCGTGACACACACAGTATAGATCTTACCGCACCATTCTATTTCTTTATTTTCCCAAAAACCTCAAAAATTTTTTATAGCATTGGGTGAAAAACGAACACACAGTCCACCTGATGGTAAGTGAGGCTATCGCCCATAGACATCAACATTTATTCTCTATTAAGTATTAAAATGCAAATGCGTTGTCACCCCTGAGGACTAAGATGGAATGTCGGTTCTCTACACTCACCATACGAAACACAGCAGCATTACTCTGCTATTTTACGCTGGTATTCTGTAAGAGCGTGATCCTATCCCGGCCGAGCTGACCCATTCGTGCTACAATTACAATATAGGTGGAGCATAGCTTTACCACGTATAATGAGATTTAATGAGGGGTTACACATTTACTAAGCCTAATAGCTTTCAACCAGCAAGCTTTGAAAAACTAGTCTCAGACCAATAGTCCTTATATTTTCAAAAATTTATGAGAATATTATGAAAAGCAGTAAATGCTGTAGTTTACGAATACATAACTTTATTTATGAGTTACGAAAAATGAGGGGTAACTACTCTAGATACCTCACGTTTCGGAAGCCATAAAATCCTTCAGGTATTTCGTATAATCACCACTTCACCACCCACGGGACGGAATGATGGTGATGTAATTTCTTACACCACAACTAAAAAACAACGGCAGCTCGCGTAAATACAGAAATTGCCTTTGTGCAGAATAGGCCAAAATGACATAATTCTTACCAATATACATAAGTAATATGTAGAAATATTGGACTCTGTTCTATGGAGCAATATCAAGATATTTTAGCACTGTAGCTTTATTTTTAGGAATAAATGATTTTTATTTAATAAAATAATAATTTACCTACTGTTCTTTGTGTCCAGATCTGTAGCTCTATTTTTAGGAATAAATGATTTTTATTTAATAAAATAATAATTTATCTACTGTTCTTTGTGTTCAGATCTGTAGCTCTATTTTTAGGAATAAATGATTTTTATTTAATAAAATAATAATTTAACTACTGTTCTTTGTGTTCAGATCTGTAGCTCTATTTTTAGGAATAAATGATTTTTATTTAATAAAATAATAATTTACCTACTGTTCTTTGTGTTCAGATCTGTAGCTCTATTTTTAGGAATAAATGATTTTTATTTAATAAAATAATAATTTACCTACTGTTCTTTGTGTTCAGATCTGTAGCTCTATTTTTAGGAATCAATGATTTTTATTTAATCCTATCCTATTAAACGAGCAATTCTTGTATATATATATATATATATATATATATATATATATATATATATATATATATATATATATATATATAATCGGGATCTCGGAAACGGCTCCAACGATTTTCATAAAATTTTGTGTGCGGGGAGTTTCGGGGGCAATAAATCGATCTAGCTAGGATTTATTTTTAGAAAATGTCTTTTTGTCGGTGTTTTTAGGCAATGAAAAACTGCTACAATATCGTTAGAATAAGAAGGTAAATTTTGACAGATTGTTAATGATTATAAATAGCTTAATTTGTATAATGGTCGGTCACAGAATCGTAAAACCTCGGTTCGAGCCCAGACCGACCGACCGACTTTTTTAAATTTTTTTCAAGTTCCTTTCTTTTTTGAGAAAATCTATTTTTTTCGAGCTCTTTTTTTTAGTATTTTTTAAAAACACGAAAATTTAAATTAAAATAATTGCACTCATGATTTTTCATTCAAATAACCAGTTCCGTTTTTTCTGTTATGTCGCTAAGATCAAAAAATATTATTTATATTTCGTCAGTATGTAATTTGTATCTAAATATAATTTCCAAAACACACGAATTAAAAAAATCGAGCAAAAATACCGAGCAAAGCTCGGTCAACCAGGTACTAAAATAATAATTTACCTACTGTTCTTTGTGTCCAGATCTGTAGCTCCATTTTTAGGAATAAATGATATTATTTAATAAAATAATAATTTACCTACTGTTCTTTGTGTTCAGATCTGTAGCTCTATTTATAGGAATAAATGATTTTTATTTAATAAAATTAATAATTTACTGTTCTTTCTGTTCAGCTTTTTTTATAGTATAAGGGTGGTAAACGAGCACACAGTCCACCTAATGGTAAGTGGTTCTTGTGGCCCATAGACCATAGACATCTAAATCTATCCTCGATAACGAATCAAAATGCAGATGCGTTGTCACCGGTGAGGACTAAGATGGAATGCCTCGTTTCCAGTAAAAATGGTCTCCGATTCTCTACACTCACCAAACGAAATACTGCAGCGTTAAGCAGCTATTTGACGCTGGTATTCTGTGAGAGTGTGATTCTTCCCTGGTCGAGCCGACCCATTCGTGCTACAACTATACACCATGGCTCTACCACGTATAAAAGTTTTGTAGCTTTATTTTTAGGAATAAATGATTTTTTATTTTACTTTGCTTACACTTAAGCACACCACATAGCGACAGATATAAATTTATTTACTAAACAAAATTCAAAGTTCCACCCACAGACGTATCTACGAACAATCCGCCCCTAAGTCCCGCCCCCGAGTAACCGGATATCCGTCTAGTGAAGCCCCGTTGTCAAGGTTACTTAGTGTTTGCCTTGCTTGATGAGTTTTATTAGGGGTTCTAGCAATCCGCAGAGGGATATATAATTAAACGTGATATTAATAGCACAATATTTAAAAAAAATTGCACAAATGAAATTTTATTTATTAGTATAGATTATAAATTTATAATCTATACTAATAAATAAAATTGAAGAGTCTGTTTGTAGCACAAGTTTCTGTTGTCAAAATAACAGCTGTTTACTAAATGCGTAATATGAAAGTATATATGGTAGTTATAACAAAAAAAACTATTTTTGAAATTTTTGTCCGTCTGACTGTTTGTTCCGAATTCATCATTCATCAATCATTCATTCAACCGGTCCAACCATTCCGAATCATCGGAATGGTTGGACCGGTTTTGACGGGTTTTAACCATATTTTAGAAAAAGAATTAGGGTTGGGCGTAAAAAAATTAAAATGCATGAAACCCAATCGTAATGAATTCCATGCGAGTGAATTTGCGGAGGACAGTTAGTACCTAAGTTAGTTACTATATACTAGTATCTTTGAAAGTCGACCAATTCTTTGTAAAGTAACGAACTTTTTGTGTACATCTTTGGTACAGTACTTTTCTAATGATAATAAGAGTTTCATTGCAATAACAAGCGTAAAATTAAAGAATTTGTACAACCGACTACAGTATAATTAAAATGAGAAAGTCATCAATGTATCGGCGATTTTCCGCACCAATACGACCTAGGGACCTTTAAGAAAAGAGCCTGCTCCTTTCTAAAGGGCCGGCAACGCACCTGTAATTCCCCTGGTGTTGCGGTTGATCATGGGCGGCGGTAGTCATTTAACATCAGATGAACCGTATGCTCGTTTGCCCACTCATCTATAAAAAAAATTTAGAAGTCAATTGAATACGCAATATTAAAGATTACTCAAGAATTACTAGTCAGATCTTGATTACATTAATATGGGACCTCACGAGAGGCACCAGCTTTCAGATAAAAATACACTCACCGGCACGGAAACTTGGCCACTCGTGAATTTGCTGATTATTTGCACTGAAACGTTTTTTTAACAGTAAATTAAGGGTAGATGCATTCAATAAGTGTCTCTAATGGTTTTAGAACATAGAAATTTAATGTTTACTTCACCGAAATTTTTCTTTTCAAGATTGTTTTCACTAAAATTAACATCTTTCCATTGTCACTTTAAAAACACTACAAAGTTAAAAATTAAGTCTGTTTCTTTATTGTCTATCAGTTTTAATATCGGGTGTTTCCTCCTCTAGCCCTGATAACCGCTTGCATTCGATCTGGCATGCTTTGAATGATGTTTCTGACATCAACTTGCGGTATGCTGTCCCAAGCGGCCAGCGCTGCATTTCGGAGCTCATTTAGAGTTTGTGGCGGTTTGGAGCTGGACTTTATCTTTCTTTTGAGCATACCCCATACATGCTCAATTGGATTTAAGTCCGGGCTACGGGCTGGCCACTGTAATTTTTGTATTCCAAACTGTTCCAGATATTCCTCTACACAATGTGCGACGTGCAGGCGTGCATTATCGTGCATGAGGAGGAATTGGTCGTGTCCAATGAATCCCGAATAAGGCATTACGTGCTCCTGAAGAACTTCCTCGATGTATCGAGTAGCTGTAAGCCGATTATCGACGATGACCAACTCTGTACGTGCGTCGGAACTTACACCTCCCCATACCATTATTGAGCCTCCATGGAAACTCACAGTTTGGGTGGTGGTAATGGGTAGAAACCTCTCTCCTCTTTTTCTCCACACTCGTTCTCGACCGTCTGGAGCACGTAAAGCTATTCGACACTCATCTGTGAACAACACTCTAGCCCATTGCTCGTGGGTCCAATTGACATGTTCTCTTGCGAACTGAAGTCGGGCTACTCGGTGCTGTCTGAGAAGTTCTGGACCTCGTGCTGGTCTACGAGCTTTTAAATTCACTTCCTCCATTCGTCTTCTCACCGTACGCTCACTAACATTAACGCCTCTTGCGATTTGGAGCCGCTGGCGTATCTCAACAGCGGTCTGGTAGCGGTTTCTCAAAATCTCCATAACAATAAAACGATCGTCCCGGGCCGATGTGCACCTTACGCCCCCACTGCCTGGCCTGCGGGTGTAGCGGCCTGTCTCCTGGTATCGTTTCAGTGAATACTGCATTGAGGACCGTGGTACGTTAAGCACAATAGCAACTTCACGCTGTGTCAGCCCTTGGTCAATTAATGCTACTGCTTGTGCAACTTGTGCTGGTGTTAATGGCATTTTTATTGGCTTTAAAGCACCTTTAGTTATTTAATTAAGACACAAGATCACAATAATTGAATAACCTTACAGTAAACTTTTCACAACACACAAATTTAAAATGTGAACTTAGTCGCTCAAATGACCCGATTCAACTAAAATTTAAAGAATTCGTCATGGTGCACTTAAACATAATGAATTACCCTCTTGAACTTGAGGCTAAACATTTTTTGACATACTTGCATAACAAACATTCATCAGAAACACTTAAAGATTTTGCTATCGCGAGATAACCGCTTGGCCAAGTTTCCGTGCCGGTGAGGTAGAATCATCAAAATCGGTTCACCCAGAGAAAAGTTATGAGGTAACATATATAAAACACACAGTCGAAATGAATACGTAATCCTTTTTGAAGTCGGTAAAAAAAGATACTTAAATGTTCGATATTCACGTATTAACATTACACTTAGATATTTAAAGATTAATAATTTCGCCGACGCCAAAGAGAAAACCGGTTATTAGAATTTTGCCATGACCTTCGTCCGAACAGATTCCGGAGACGAAAATCTATCATACTAAGAAGCTTTA
The DNA here is from genome assembly GCA_036936625.1 of Parnassius smintheus behrii. Classification (NCBI taxonomy): domain Eukaryota; kingdom Metazoa; phylum Arthropoda; class Insecta; order Lepidoptera; family Papilionidae; genus Parnassius; species Parnassius smintheus. Next base: position 9,329,567 of record JAUPFT010000031.1, read on the forward strand.
ATCTAAACTAGAAAGTATTTATAAAATTCGTCAAATCAATTGCATACCATCATTTGTGCACAATTTTATACACTATCGCACTCCTTCAGTAACCTTACTTAACTGAAACCAAGATACAAGTCGTATGGTTGAAGGGACACATCATTCATACATATTTGTACCGATTATTCTATTGTGCTTATTTTCGTCTAGTAAACTCTAAGGTATCAGCGTTTGCTTTTTTTATAGATAGAGCGATGACAAACGTACACACAGCCCACCTGATGGTAAGTGGTTGCTGTGGTCCATAGACATCTGCATCTATCCTCGGTTTTTTTTTTTATAGAAGAGGGGGCAAGCGAGCATACTTTTCACCTGATGTTAAGTGACCACCGCCGCTCTTGAACATCCGAAACACCAGAGGATTTGCAGGTGCGTTGCCGGCCGTTTAAAAAGAAGTAAGCTTTTTTCTTGAAGGTCCCCAGGTCGTATCGGTCCGGAAAAATTGCAGGTGGTAAACTAGAATCACAATTTAATTACTGAACTACTACTAAGAATAGTGAGGACTAAGATGGAATGCCTCGTTTTTAGTAAAAAAGATCTTCGTTGCTTTACACTCACCATACGAAACACAGCAGCATTAAGCTACTATTTTATACTGGTATCCTGAGAGCGTGGTCATTACTGGTCGAGCCGACCCATTCGTGCTACAACTATACTACTAATATAACTGCAACATGTATGAAACTACCACGTATAAAATGCTCCCTGACCAATATTAATCGCTGAAATAGGACATATTTGTTAAACTGAAACTATGATAATGATGAAAGTTGACATAATTATGATGAACGTAATTGCTGTGTGTATCACTGCGTATCACTCGTAGAATAATTACATACATGCTAGTAATTAACCTGAGATATCAGTATTTCTATCTGACACACATGTAAATTTAAATTATGAAATTACATACATACATAAATATACATAAACACTCACGCCTGTCACCCAGAGGGGTAGGCAGAGACTACAGACTTACATTTGGCACGATCCTAACACACCTCTCTCGCCTCCTTCACATCCATACACCTACGCATACATGCTCGTCGGTTAAGGGTACTCCTAATTTGGCCCGTTTTCAATAAACCGCCAATTTGGTAATAAATTTTCGTCTAGGACGTCCCTTTCCGACTCTGCCATTCACTTCTGCAACATAAATTTTCTTTGTCATTCTCTCCTCATTCATTCTTTCCACATGATCAAACCACTGAAGCATTCCTTTCTTAATCCTGGTCACAATATCATCTTGCAAACCTCACTCTTCTCTTATTACACAATTTCTTACCCTGTCATTCAGATTCAGCCCTAACATACTCCTTAACGACCGCATTTCTACTGCGTTCATTCTACTCTCGTGCTCCTTCTGCCACACCCAACTTTCACTACCATACGTTAAAGTAGGGACCAACACAGCATTGTGAATTGCCATACGTGCCTTTTTCGACACATTTTGACTCTTCACAATAGAATTATGAAATTGACATTGTAAATTCCTTATAACTTATTGCGTTGAATCAGTTGATATTTTTTTATAATCTACCACCAATATTTGGCAATTTTGAAAAGTTTGCATGCTGTATATTATGATTAAATAGGTCTTTAAGCAACTAACCTTTATTGTAAAAACATAATACTTATCCTATTTATGGCAAATAAAGAAATTTGAATATAAATTTGAACACATACTTTTAGAACTTTTTTATACTATAAGGGTGACAAACGTGCACACAGTCCACCTGATGGTAAGTGGTTGCTGTGGTTCATAGAGATCCACATCTATACTCGTTTGCGAATCAAAATGCAGATGCGTTGTTACCCGTGAGGACTAACATGGAATGCCTCGTTTTCAGTAAAAAGGGTCTCCGGTTCTCTACACTCACCATACGAAACACAGCAGCATTAAGCTACTATTTTACGCTGGTTTTCTGAGAGTGTGGTCCTTCCCCGGGTGCCACAACTATTGGTGATTTGTTTATCGATAAAAAATATCGACTCTCGCTCTTCCTATGTAATCATAACAACCTAGATTTGATTGTAACATTCCTGCCACCATCAACATGGTTGGAGCGTGGTTCTACCACGTAACAAAAAAGATCCATTCTAATACAGCCTGTAAAAGTTAACAACTGGACATAGGCCACTCCCATAGATGATCTCATAGGGGGGGGGGGGAGTTTTCCATAGTAGCGACGCTTGGCAGATTCCCTACTATTCTGAAAGAGCATGGTCCTACCCCCATCGAGCAGACCCCTCCGTGCAACAATCGTAATAAAACTGCAGCACGGCTCTACTACGTATAATTCTATGAGAGCGTGGTCCTACCCCGGTTAAGCCGACCCATTCGTTAGTCGCAGCATGACTCTATCACGTACCTATATACATACTGCTTTTATATGGATTATATAATTTATATTAAACATATAAAATTAAAACGAAATACATTCAATTACAATACGAACGTCACGTCAATGACCTCGGATGACCTCAATTTGTCAACTGTCACTTGAAAAGTACGGCTGGCAAAGAAAATTAATTTACTTTTTATTAAAATGAAGTCTCTAACTAATGATAAATTTTAAAATTGATTTAAACTGTTTGTTTTTCTATTTACATTGTTGGCAACATTTCGCCATTTTTTCACCAGTTAATTGATCAATTTAATTAATTTATTAAATTATTTAATTAACTTAATAAATAAATATAATTAGTTATTAAAAAGCTAGATTCGAATTAAAACTTGTTCATTCATGGTTCTTTTGTATTTAGTTTTGAATAATAATTATTTCAAAAATATCTATTTTGCTCACCTTACCTAAATGGGTTGATTTGACAGTTATGACGTCACAGTTTGACGCCAGGTCAGACCTATTTTATTTGAATCGCATAGTAGCTTTTCTCACTCTACCAGTTTTGATGGCAGCCTCTCTTACAATGAGGGCATTCACGAATATCTCTGCCACCAGAGCGGCTCCACTTGAAAATGAACTTACTTAGGGTATGTTCCGAAATACAACCCAGTACACGCCAATGCAAATGACGTCATAAATCGAAGCCATATTGGTGACTCGTTGTATCGAATATGTTGGAATACGGCGTCAATTAATGACGTCATTCGCATTCGCCAGTGTACTGGGTTGTATTTCGGAACATAGGTACCCTTTATATTTGACAGATTTCATAGCGGGGAAATTCACTTGTACGAAATACTAGTGTGTCAAAGGTTACTGTTTATTTCTGTAATATTAGTTATATTTTGTATAAATTAGACCATACCACAGATATTTATAAAAGTAGAAAAATTAAAAAAAAAGAAATAAATGTGCAAAAAATTAAAGAAAAACCACGATTGTTTTGTGTATCTAATAATCTAGAAACTGATAAACTTTTATTTAAAACTAACTTCTCAATTAATGACATTGTGTAACAAAAAACTGATAAATGTGTAACAAAAAACTGATAAACTTTTATTTAAAACTAACTTCTCAATTAAACGACATTGTGTAACAAAAACTGATAAACTTTTATTTAAAACTAACTTCTCAATTAAACGACATTGTGTTACAAAAAACTGATAAACTTTTATTTAAAACTAACTTCTCAATTAAATGACATTGTGTAACAAAAAACTGATAAACTTTTATTTAAAACTAACTTCTCAATTAAATGACATTGTGTAACAAAACACTGATAAACTTTTATTTCAAACTAACTTCTCAATTAAATGACATTGTGTAACAACTTGTAACAAAAAACTTTACCTCAATGTCAAGTAGCGACATCTGGTGTGTGAAATAATATTGAACCTCATTATCTTTTAGCTCTTCACATTCATTTAAAATCCACGCGAACGACATCGCAGACATAAACTTAGTACGAAATTAAGTAACGGACATTTTTGTTTCTAATTTCTATGAATTTTATGGCTTTTAATATTATGTTATGTTAGAAGACCTCATCTTTTAATTAAAATAATATAGCGATTAAATACGACGGCTCCACTATGATTGATGGGGCTATGATAAAATTACGTTGTTAATAAATTGATATCTACTATTTTAATGTAGATTTGAAGGCTAATGTCTACAAATGAATATTAAAAGAAACTAGTTTTTACGGACCTTATGGCGCATATTATGTTATTTTATAGTAGCTGTTCCACGCGACTTCGCCCGCGTGTAATTAATGGTTTTAATTTTTTTGCGCAGAACTCCAATTATTTTTCTAAATCAAAAGAACCCTAAGTTACTCCTTATAACATCAGCTATCTGCCTGTGAAAGGTCCGTCAAATAGGCAGACAGACAAAAAATTTAAAAATGTTGTGTTTTTGTTATAACTACCGTATATACTTTCACTAGCTTGCCAGGCAGACGTTGTTCTGTGCCCTTTTCGACGACCCTTTCTCATGTCTTATTAAAAATCGTTAAATTGGCAAAAAAATTGTGGGCAAAAAAAACTATCCTATCTTTCAAGTTGTACCAAACTGCACACGGTGTGCAAATTTGATTAAAATCGGTTAAGTAGTTTTGGAGTCCATCGCTGACAAACAACGTGACACGTAATTTATATATGTTAAGATATGTATTTATTAAAAAGCTGTTATTTTGACATTACAAATAAACACTTCAATTTTATTTATTAGTATAACTAAAGATGTATAGATTCCCGACGTTTCGTGTGCACTTTATGCCACCTACGGTCACGGAACGTAACGGTCACGTAAAAATAGGAAAAAAAGTAAAAATACCAAAATGTGGTTATGAAGCCCTGGATGGTAAATCACACGGTCTTAGAGATGTAGACGTCTTTAGGCCACATTATCCTTACTATCAGATGGACCATTGTCACCCTAATTCCATAAAAAAGATACATAAAGTCGTTTTAACTTTTTTTCAGTTATGTTAATTGTTACATTGTACGACAGTAGCCTAACTGAAGGGTGCGGACCACGAACACAAAGGCCATGCATTCGAATCCGTCATTAGACTACTGTCGTGAAGCACTCCTAACAAATATTTTAAGTTAACCTGGAGTGGTTATCGGGAATATAAGTAATGTTAATAGTATAAATATTATATTTTTAATTAAAAAAATTACTGCCTGGCAAAATCACTCCACTACTAAACCTAGACCTCATAAAATTGATATCTGCTATAGTTGCCAAGCTTGGCGAGCGGGTTTGGTAACCGGAGTTTTTTATTACTTTAAACTATTATTAGGAAGATACATAATGAATTTGAATATACTAAATATTAATTAACCAAGCTTTGCTAATATAAATATTTATATGAATTAATATGAAATAAAAATATGATGTATACTTGAGAACGTCATGTTGATATGGAAACAAATTATATAATAATATATCCTTAATAAATTTAAAAAAAACTCGTCACGACGTCCGTTTACGCTTATCTTCGAAACAGGTCAACAGATTTTTTAATAAAATTTTGCAAATATTGCTTGCTTCAAATTAAGAGGCTGGTTTTAATCTCGTTAAGTGACCATCTTTGACAGGTAGGTATATAATCAAAGGTGACCACCAATATTTGTTGTTGCGAAGTTAAGTATTTTTTATAGGACAAAGGGTCGTGTGAAAGGGCCGAACAACGTCTGTAACATAGATTGCTGAATATATACTAACTAGAGAGTCTGATAGGTCAGCTAGTCTTTGTATGTAAAATTCTTCCGTCCAAGTGTGTGTGGCTGAGGACGAATACGGTCTTCCATGTCGATAGGGGAAAGGTTACTAACTCCGAGGGCATAGACTTATCTATGTCTACCAACTTAAGCCATAGAATACTATAATACATACATAATAGAACGGGGGAGTGGGCGTAGCCCGTGTAGCCACTTAAATGCCACTAACACGTCAATTCACACGTGTCAACACGAGTTGTGTTTTGACGTTACAATCGTTAGAAAATGCCAAATGCACGCTATTTACATATAAATATGTATTAAAATCCGTCTATCAACATAGCGAATCGGGTTTGTAGCAGTGATTAACTGATAATACGACGTAATTGCTTGTATGTGTGCTACCGGCGACGCTGAATCTCTTACAAAATAAGGTTGACAACCATTCTATTGTGTATTATAGTATTCTATGACTTAAGCACTCTTTCCGAGCCTGAACCATACCGATATCTGGGTATACCGATCATAAACGTACCGATACCGATGTTCTGTGACATATCCAGGTATCGGTATCGGTACGGTAGTAGATTATCTTACGGCAACGGGCTCATCCCGTTGATGTAGTAAGAGGCAATTTAGAGAAATAAAATATATGCCACAACATCTTCCTGAACACAAAGTAATAGAAAAAATATGGTTGCCAACCCGCCTGCCAAGCGTGGCAACTATCAAATATGAGGCAATCTATGATGGGTGACTTTGGTAGGACTTTTGACAGGTAATGAACGAATGAATACAATTACGGGTGACAAACGAACGCAGAGTCTGATGGTAAGTGAACGAACGAACGAATGACCCAAATATACCTATCAGTCCGCAAAAAAATAGATACGTGGTAGAGCCACGCTGCAGGTATATTATGGTTGTAACACGAATGGGTTGGCTCGACCGGGGAAGGACCACGCTCTCACAGAATACCAGCGTAAAATAATGTATATAAACGAGGCATTTCGCCTTAGCTTTCGGGTGTTAAAGACAACGCATCTGCATTTTGATACCTAAATTAGGACGGATGTCCCTTCATAATTGACGATAAATGTAGCTGTCTATGGACCACAGCGTCCACTTACCATCAGTTGGACTGTGAGCCAATTTTTGTCAGTCATAATATATAAAAAAAATAGTTCTTATTTTTTACCAAAACAATTTTACTTTTTGGGGTGTTTATTAACAAATAACCTGTATTAATTTAATAGGTACCAATTCCGCGGCAAAATGTTCAACAAAAGACGAATTTTCAACACGCTTTTATTTTCTTTGCTATCTATCTACGTGACGGAATCTTTTAATGTAATTTTGACAAACTTGTAGACAGCCGATTGAATTAAAAATTTGCGCTCGTATCAAGGATCGATAACAATACAATAATTTATTAAATTTATCCTAGTTTTCTGACCAGAATCACAAAGATAATTCTCTCTAGATACCTAATGATTTCTTATATTTACGCGAACACTACACATTGAAATAATACTAGTTTTTACGGAATTTATCGCGTATATTTAACTTTTAAACAGCACCCATGGTCACGCGAAGTCCTTCCCGTGACCATGGGTGCTGTAAAGCTCTCGAAACGTCGGGTATTTAAAAAGTTAAATATACGCGATAAATTCCGTAAAAACTAGTATTATTTCAATTCTCTCTAGAATTATAATTAGAAATTATAATAGTATTAACAGTTAAAATAATAAATACAATAATGAAATAAGATCACAAACCTCGCAAACGCACGCGACCTGCTCCTGTGTGAAGCCAAAGCTCGGCAGGGGGGCGTCCCTGGGGGGCGTCGCCTCCCGCTGTCCCCATTCAGGGCCCCCCAGCATGTCCAAATGCTCGTCCCCGGCCACTTTGACACTACAGTTTAACGCCACAAAGCCAGCACCACTTTTTGGTGCTAAAAGTCACTGTATTTTAAGACAACGAGTAATGTTTACTTTTTAATTCACTAGCTGGCCACTTACAAATAAAAAAGGAATTCATTGACAGTTTAAGTTTTCACACTTTTTATAAAAATAACTGATGATATGGTAACACCGAATAGTTCACAAAACTTTCTCAAACCATATTTTGAGACATCTTAGGTTCCATAACGGTTTAGAATATCGGGTTTTGTTTATTCTTTCACTGTTTTTTTTCATTCAAATCCTCTAAACCCGCTAAGCAAACATTGAAAGGCAAACGTTTAAACAAAATCAATCAACTCAACATCGATTCTCTGTAGGCTTTTTGGAGTAGAGCACTTAAAGTTTTTTTTTTCAAAAGTTTTTTTTTATAAATAAACACATACGGATATTAAAAAATAATAGGACACTTCGTCTTATAAATACGCCAGTCCTATCTGGTTTTAACACTAATCTGCTCAAATTATGTTTAGTTATTATTTTAAAATTGTAACAACTTTTTGGATAAGCCACTTTAGTTGCACTTGACTCTTGATTTTCTCTTCTTTTTCATTTTAAAGAACGAGTGTCTGATTATTGAACGTACCTGTAAAATAAAATAAAATATATGAAATTTGTTGATTCTCAATCAATATTTTGTGAGGTATTTTTTTATAGAATAAGCTGTGGCCCATAGACATCTACATTTATCCTCCATTAAGAATGAAAACTCAGGAGAGTTGTCACCCCTGAGGACTAACATAGAATGCCTCGTTTCCAGTAAAAAAGGTTCTCCGAATTTCTACACTTACCATACGAAACACAGCAGTATTTAGCTGCTATTTTATGCTGGTATTCTGTGAGAGCGTGATCTTTCCCTGGTCGAGCCAACCGTGCCACGTATAAAAGTTAAAATAATAAGTAAATCAAGACAGAATACTACAACAATACCTTTGCCTGGCTTTAAAAACAAATAAAAATATGTTAAGGCCGAAATTGCTCGTTAAGGAATTAGTGTTCCTATCCTATTATTGTTTAAAGTTCACTGTTAAACATAGGCCTCCTTCGTAGATTATCTCAAAGCATGGATGTTTGCCATAGTTTTATTTATTTATTTATATTTATTTATATTTTAAAAACAGTGTACATGCTGGCTTACAGTATGCCCAAAACGTCAGCATACTAATTAAATGCCACGCATGGCAGACGAGTTGGCAACCGCAGTTTTTTTATCTCTTAATAGGAAGTCAGTGCTAACGACACCCACGTGGTAAAGCCATGCTGCTGATATATTTTGGCTGCAGAAGGGAATAGGAGAATAGGTCGGTTCGTCCGTGGTGGGACCACGCTCTCACAGAATACCAGCGTCAAATATTTTATATGGGGAGTGTAGAGATCCGAAGACCCTTTTTACTGGAAACGAGGCATACCATCTCAGTCCTCAGGGATGACATCGCATCAGCATTTTAATTTGATTCATTTAACTTTGGAGTAGTGAATATTTTTACACCGCCGCTACATATCATCATCATAGTTTAAGTAATGGTTTGTAGTAGAGCTTGGTACAAAAAGAGTTGCAATTTTTAGCAATGTATTTACATGAAATATGAATGTTTCCGATTAAATGATTCCTGTGATTAACGATGAAGCTTTAGTGAGGTGTTGCTTTTGGTGTGTGGACCCGCGAAGGTTGCTGACAAAAAAAGAATATTCATTTGTTTATATTTTGTTTTGTACGTTTTTCCACGCCATTAATTGTTTACGAGCATTTTACGCATGGCGGGGACAATTTTTTTTATATAACGAATTTCTATAAAATAACGCCTGGTTTTTTTCACACGCATTTCACCTTTATAGGCAAAAAGATGGTAACAAACCAGATGAGTTTATTATGTGGTAGACATTGATTTATAAAGAATAATATGTATATAATAATTTCTTATATTATCTTATAACATATACACCTATTTCATGTACGTGGTAGAGCCACGCTGTAGCTATATTATGGTTGTAGCACGAATGGTTCGACTCGATCGAGGCAGGACTACGCTCTCAACAAAAACCGGCGTGAAATAGCAGCTTAATACTGCTGTGTAAAAGCGTCACCTTCGTATGGTGAGTGTAGAGATCTGGAGACCCTTTTTTACTGGAAACGAGGCATTCCATCTAGTCCTCAGGGGTGACAATGCATCTGTATTTCGATTCTTAATCGACCCTTATTCTATAAAAAAAAACCCTACACCTTGAATTAAACTAGTTTTTACAGATTTTATCGTTCCTCTGTCGAGCAAACACCTTTGTTCTGTAACCTTAATACGCTAAAGCTTACAGAGTGGCTCTTTCACGTACAATTCGTTCTCCTAATTCCTAGTCTATGGGCCTCTTAACTTACTATCAGTGAACATTATGCTCGTCAGTCACCATAAAATTAAGTTAAGTTAAGTTTCCTCTTTAAGTCGTAATCTTAATTAGATGACACAGATAAGATCTCACAGAATACCGGCTTAAAATAGCAGCCTAATGCTGCTGTGTTTCGTATGGTGAGTGTAAAGTGCAGAGTCATTCCATCTCAGTCCTCAGGGGTGACAACGCATCTGTATTTTGATTCTTAATTGAGGTTAAATGTAGATATCTATGGGTCACAGCATCCACTTACCATCAGGTGGACTTTGTGCTCGTTTGTCACCCTTACTCTATAAAAAGATGTGAACGCGATAGCACTTATGGCACAATTAGAAACTGGCTGTGACCCGTAAATGAGAAAGAAACACGATCTCAGAGTACCAGGATAACAGGAGTTTTGCTATTTATTTACTTTTACTTTAACTAAAACGGTTAAAACAATTACATTAATTAAAGACAACATATTCATTCTTCTCGCTCATAAAACTTCAGGCATTCAGACAACATTCATCCGCAAATAGGACTCAGGATTTGTGTATAAGAGACAAGTGACAAAACGGTCTCCCGGGTCATAACGGTCTCGGGGATACTGTTGTATAAATTATATAGAATATACAATAATAAAAATTACAAAATATTACATTGGAGTGTTTTCAAGCCAAGGGAGAATAGGTTTTTATTAAGCTAAGTTAGTGGCTCAATCATCTTCGTCTACATCACCACTTTCACCACTTACCATAGGGTGGGGGGTAATAGATAAAGACTGACTTTTAGTCAGTTAAAAAAAGTAAAATAAGATGGCCAGAAAACGATGATTTTAGACTAGCGATCAGCCCCGGTTTCGCACAGGTGACTTCTTCGACACCAGCGCCATCTACCGGGTCAATTGAGATTTTAAGCCATCCAGGGACCTACTCAAACACGCACAAAAAATTCCTCAAAACGAGACTAACGGACAGCAATTGATTATATATATATATATATATATATATATATATATATATATATATATATATATATATATATATATATATATATACCAGGGTGGACTGGAAAGTTTCCGACCTCAACGAGAAGATGGCAGTCTTCGTCAATAAAAGCTAGTGAATGTAGTTGTGTGCAGCTTTTGATAGTTACGAGTGTGCACGAAAATTTCAGCCATTTTGGAATGCGTAGTTGTTATTGTGTTATTGCGTAGTTGTTTGACAGTCGTTTGAGTGAGTCGATGTGTGTTTTTGTGAAAATAGAAAAAAATGAGTATCAAGCTGTCATTAAAATTTGTTTTAGAAAGGCAATACGCCTAGGCAAATCAAAGATGAGTTGGACTTTGTGTATGGTGACTCTGCACCATCATTTACCACAGTGAAATTTTGGGCAGCTGAATTTAAACGTGGCTATGAGAGATTAGGAGACGATGAACGTTTGGGACGTCCAAAAACTACTGATAATAACACCGGAAAATTTCGCCAAATGGTGCTAGAGAATTAAAGTGAGAGAGATAGCAGAGGCTATGAAAATATCCAAAGAACGTGTTTGTCACACATTAAATTAAGATTTAGGCGTGAGAAAGCTATCAGCGCGTTGGGTGCTGCTTTGGCTCACGTTAGACCAAGAACGTGTTCGAATGAACATTTCCAACACTCTGTTAGAAATGATTAGGAATTTAGACTCAATAAATCCGAGTTTTGGCGTCGATTAATTACTGTAGATGAAACTTGTATACACCATTATACGCCCGAAACAAAACAGTGGACTGTAAAGAAGAAACCGGCTCCAAAAAAGCAAAATCTGTTTTTTTCGGCTGGGGAAAAGGATGGCAACTGTTTTTAGCATAGTCATGGAGTTATCTAAATCGATTATCTTCAAAAAAGCAAAAACCATTACAGGAGCATACTACGCATCATTACATGACAAACTGAAGATAGATATTGCTGAAAAACGGCCTCATTTGCAGAAAAAGAAAATCCTGTTTCACCATGATAACGCGCCGTCTCACACCTCTGTGGTTACAATGGTGAAAATCCAAGAATTACGGTTTGAACTGCTTGATTATCCGCCTTACTCACCAGATCTGACCTCAAGAGACTTCTTTCTGTTCCCTCATCTAAAAATTGCGTTCTGGGGACAGAGATTTTCGTGAAATGATGAGGCAATCGCCTTCGTGAACAATTATTTTGCAGAGAAAAACACCGAGTACTATTTGGTCGGGTTAGAGAGATGGGAGCATCGCTGGGAGAAGTGTGTAGTTACAAGGATACTATGTAGAAAATATAAAAATAATATGTCTTGTAACTTTGTTAAGTAGGAAATTTTTCAGATCACCCACGTAGAAGATGCCAAACTATGTCTGACCGGGTTTATATTTATTAAGATTTTTTAAACTTTATAATAAGACGGAGTATTTAATAGAAATAAGTGCACGATAATTACTCAAGCACTTATTTTCTTAAAGCTGTCTAAAGATTGGGTGAGACACAGATGATCAATTCTCTCATATTTACATAAAAATACCTTCACGTACCATAAAGTATTACAAAGATCCAGAGACAAGACAACAAAAGATTTACTATTTATTTTCACCAAACAAGCCGAAGTGCACCTTGCTTTTTTGTTACAAAGCCTAAAATTCTCGAAAAAGATCGACATCTTGACTACTGTCGTCTCATTCTCACTTACGCACTTGTTCAAGTACGAGGGGGATGGAGAAAGGTCGTAAAGGGGCAAGATGTTAAATGGTTGGTGTTTTAAGTAATTTTTATCATCGACACGATCGTGAGGGAGGCCCGCTGATGTATGGAGCTGACGGGTTAATAGTGATGTTACGAGAACACTTACAATAATGTCGATGTTTCTGTTGTGACTGTTTTTAATTTATAATAAATATAAACTTGCTTAGAATTTAAAATATGGTAAACGTAGTATCATACATATAAATATGCAAATATCAAAACATAAAATAAATCTGATTGCAAGAATTTAGAACAGTGTTACCCTCTTAACGAAAATAAATATCTACCAATAATTTCTTATATTTACGATTAGAAGTTATTCTTTTCGAAAAATGAGGAAGTTAGAGAGCAATGGAAGTGACTGGCTTTATGTCTTTAAAAGACATAAACTTTTTGAATATATAATTCCGTCTATTCCGTATATAAATAAATATATAGGATTCACGTGGTAGAGCCATGCTTCAGTTATATTATGATTATAACACGAATGGGTCGGCTTGACTGGGGAAGGATCACTCCCTCACAGAGTACCAGCGTAAAAAACAGCTCAATGCTGCTGTTTCCTATGGCAAGTGTCCTCGTCAAGTCCTCGGGGGTTGCAACGTATCTTTTTTTTGATTTTAATCGGGGGTAGATGTAGATGTTTATGAGCTACAGCATCCATCAGGTGGATTGTGTGTTCGTTTGTCACCCTTATTCTATAAAAAAATGTTCGAAAGTTTGACTTTAACTTTGAGAGAAAATAGATGACTGATTTCGACTATGGAGACATATTTCTGAATACTGTAATCATTTATTTTATTGTACCCAAATTATGACATAACTGATATGTGATTATATCTACGACTAGACCAGTAAACCTGTGTAAATTTTTGTGCTCAACACAAATTTTTATACGTGGTATAGCCACGCTGGAGCTATATTATGGTTGTAGCACGAATGGGTCAGCTCGACCGGGAAACGACCACACTCTCACAAAATAACAGCGTAAAATAGCAGCTTCATACTGCTGACTTTCGTTTAAGTAGTGTAGAGATCCGGAGATCCTTTTTTACTGGAAACGAAGCATTCTATCTTAGTCCTCAGGGGTGACAATCTGTGTATTGATTCTTAAGCATTCTGTTTATCTATGGGCCACAGCATCCACTTACCATCAGGTGGACTGCGTGCTCATTTGTTACGCTTATTCTATAAAAAACAGCATTTGAAAAAGCAAGATTTTTGAAAAACAGAGATTCATATCTATGAGCTAATATAACATAGTCTGGTACAGTAGCTACATTTTTAAATTATATTAGGTAATCAATACAGTTAGGTGTTAGTTTGCAAGTTTTACTAGGCGGTTGCACTCTTTTCTTCCTAGAAGTCAGTCTGGGTAGAAACCATCCTGTTACCTATTTCTGACTTCAAGCAGCAGTGCGTGCTTTGCCTGCTGTGTTTCGGTCTAAAGGGTGCAGAGAGGCAGAAAGAGATTCTATCCTAGTCCTCAGAGGTGACAACAAATCTGTAGTCTTTTGGCTGTAGCTGCGGGTATCTAATTACTGAAGTAACTATTAACCATCATGTGAACTATATGTACTTTTGACTTCAGTTTTATTAAATAATCATTATACAAAAGATATGAAAATCAGAAAATTATATTTGATTAAATTTCGGAATTCCTTTATTTTCATTGAGTTTAACTTTGCAAAATTTATGCTTCAGACTAATAAACAAAAGACTATAAAAGTCTTTTTGCAATGTTTGTCCACGAACGCAAATTACAGCATAGCTATTATCGCCCACGCCATTATGATTATAATGCACAAACATAAAACATTCTTTAATTAAATTCGTTGCGAGTATTAAGGGACTTCCTTTTTTAACGCTTCATTGACTCAATTTAGTTCTTTAAAACTTATCCATGAATTAATTTATGTTTGTAAACTGCCTCCACGATACAAGAGAAAATTTTTGTGTGGGGGTAACGTTTTTAAAAAAGAAAAACAAAACAAATAATAAAAATATTCTATGTATGATTTATTTTAAATATATTTAGTAGATAGAGAAATAGAAGAAATAGAGAAGAGATCGAGAGAACCTAACTAGTTAATAGTTGTAGTAATACAACTATTAACTAGTTAGGTAATACGACTAAAATCGAAATCAGTAAAATCAATTCATATTTATAGACGAGTCTACGATGACTCTAAAGATATTTAGATATTTGAAAGACTTGTTCTACATTACATACGTACATAAAATAAATGTTTTAAATATCTAATTACGGCAATGAAAATATGTACAGTTATATTTCCACTTTTCATTATTTCGTTAAAAGTGACGTCTGAATTCCACAGTCCGAAACCTATTACGAGGAACACAATAATAGTTTACAAAAGTTTGCTCTTGATGTTAGTTTTAGTTTGGCAACATTTCAAAATGAGTTGATTGGTCTAGTATTATCTTGTAAATAGTTTTTATAAGATATTCGGAGTTATTTATAATTTTTCTTCAGATTTTTGTTTCTCATATAAAACATCAACCAACTTTTAATATAGTTTCAAGCACATGCGAAAATACTTGTATATACTTATATACTTACTTGTATATACTAAGTGAACCAAAATTGGAACTGCATCCATAGGTCTTTATTCTCTCTTTATAATATGTTCTTAAAACCCGTCTCTCTCTCTCTCTCTCTTTCTCTTTCTCTCTCTCTCTCTCCACGTTATATGTCTCGCATTTAACCATTTGGTTAAACACGGTGAATTAAAAAAGACCCACAAATAACTGGTCTGAGGTTAATTAAGGCTAACTTATTCCAACTAACAAGTGGACTTATTGAGCCCATTTTTCATACGTTGGTGAAAGATGGAGATAGTGGGGAGGTATATATAGCAACTGAGCTGGATTCCTAGAGGAAGAATAGTTATGCCGAAATACGGTGCAGCAATGTTATACCGTGGCAAGTTGCACCAATCCTCCAATTCACCTAACCTCCGTGAAATCATACAGTGCATTTGCTGGTATTCTTCCATAAGGACTGTTATTTTTGATCATAAATAAATTAACGATTTCTATTTGATAACATTAACCATGTAAAGCATTATTGTGTTTTATTAATTTCCTGGAATTGGGACAAATCAAATAAAGGATCAATTTCAAAGTCAAAAAAATTCGGACAAGTGCATGTTATAATTTTGGCTCATTCTATACATATAATACTATAATACACATATACTATACAAAGAGCCTTAGTAGCTCAGGGGCTAAGCACTAGCTGTAAATTATTATTAATAATTGTAAATTCCTACGCGGTAGAGCCAAGCTGCAGCTATATTTTAGTTGTAGCACGAATGGATCGGCTCGACCGGTGAAGGACCACGCTCTCACAGAATACCAGCGTAAAATAGCAGCTTAATGCTGCTGTGTTTCGTATGGTGAGTGTAGAGAATCGAAGACCCGTTTTAATGGAATCGAGGCATTCCGTCTTAGTCCTCAAGGGTGACAACTCATCTGCATTTTGATCCTTAATCGAGGTTAAATGTAGATGTCTATGGGCCACAGCATCCACTTACCATCAGGTGGACAGTGTGCTAGTTTGTCACCCTTACCCTATAAAAAAATTACAGTACGCGAGCAACCTGTGTTCGATCCCCGCCCGCACGTATATTTTATAGTCAAGAGATCGTGAGGAAACCTTTATATCTGACAAATAAGAAAAGAAATATTCCGAAAACAAGGGGCAGCGCGGCGAACTTTTCCTTGACCTAAAACCCTCTCGAAAATGAAAGGAGGACTGTGCCCAGAAGTGGGACATATAAACGCTGTAACTATAATTTTTGACCACACGTTTTTCTCAATTTTCTCACAGATTTTTTTCTAAAAATCCTTAAATGGGGCAGGGGTGCGAAGAATCTCCGGGAGAAAAACCGGCGACGAGGTTCGCCACCCGTCACGTTCTGTCTCCCGGAGGGGCGAAAAGTGGATTGCGGAAACCCGTCTGGCTACGCTGAATGTATGTGGAGAAATGAACGATAAGATGGATGAAGTATGCGAAATGATGAATGACAGAGGAATAGATGTGTTATGTGTGAATGAGACGAAACGAAAGGGAAAGGATGCCACTGCACATGGCACGTATACCGCGTATTGGTCTGATGTAGGCGAGACCGAACGGGCATGCCAGGGAGTCGGTTTCGTCCTTTCAGAAAGAATGGGTCAATGTGTGAAAGAGTACGAATGTGTAAGCCCGAGACTGCTATGGATACGAATAAAAGTGGGCTTAAAGAAGCTGTTCTTGCTAGGGGTGTACGTGCAGGTGTAGCGGTGTACATCCGAGAGCAGTTTTGGGACATGGTAAGGATTGTGTTGACAAAATGTAAGGAAAACGAAAATATTATTATGTTAGGAGACTTTAATGGAAGGGTTGGGGTGAAGAGGTCTGGTTATGAAAGGATATTGGGAACGTTTGGTGATGAAAGTATAAATGAGAATGGTGAAGACCTCCTAACCGTATGTGCGGAAAAGAATCTTTTTGTGACGAATACTTTTTTTCGTCATAAAAAGATTCACATGTATACATGGGAAAGAGGTGATGATAGAAGCATGATAGATTTCGTAATTGTGGATGAAAGAATGAGGAGCGCAGTCGTAGATACAAGGGTTTACCGGGGGTCCAACGTAGGGACGGATCATTACTTTGTCTTATGTCGAATTAATGGTCTTTTCAACCGTTGGCGGCATCGGACATCTGTGTCTACCACTGCGTTACAGCGTATAAGAATAGAGAAGTTACAAGATGAAGATGTGAAAGAGAAGTATAAATGTAGACTGAGAGAAAATATTAGATGTTTGAATGAGTTGTGTATGAATGGTTTAGACTTGAATACTGTGTGGGATAATATTAAGAAAGGTTTGGTGGATACCGCCACCGAAGTATGTGGTGTAAGTAAGAGAGCAAATGAAAGGAAAAGTAATAGGTTATGGTGGGATGATGAGGTACGGTTAGAAGTTGAATCAAAGAAGAAAGCATGGTTAGATTTACTAGCAACCAAAGCTGGTAATTCTTCTGGTATGAATGATGAGATTGAAAGAAAAAAGGCAGAATTTGGACGTCTAAATAAGAGAGTAAAAGAAGTTGTTGAAAGGAAAAAGAAAGAAAGAATGGATAAGAATGATAGAAAGATATCTGATAATTTCCAGGCTAGCATAAAAATGTTCTGGAAACTCGTAAGAACTGCTAGGGAAAATACAAAACAGCCTATAATAAATGCTATAAGAGACGAGAATGGATGTATTCTGAATGATGAAGTTTCGAATTTAAACAGATGGAAGGAATACTTTGAAAGCGTATTTATGAGTGAAGAGTCGTCTGAATTAAATGAACTAGTAATTCCTTAAGAAGTGGAAAGGGGTATGAAGATAAGTGTAGATGAAATAATGAAAGGAATGAAAAGCATGAAAGCAGGTAAGGCAGCTGGATATGATAGAGTATCACTCGAGATGCTAAGGGCTGGACAGGGAATGGTGGCAGGCCTGCTGTACACCTTGTTTAATTTATGTTGGGAATTAAAACGGGTACCGGATGACTGGTGTAAAGCAGTTATAGTAACAATATATAAAGGAAAAGGGTCACAGCAGGACTGCAAAAACTACCGCGGTATCAGCTTGCTTAGTATTGTGGGTAAACTGTATGCTAAGGTGTTAATTGAAAGAGTTACGAAAGAAACTGATGGAAAAATTTGGGATGTGCAAGCGGGTTTTAGAAAGGGAATGGGGTGTACAGATCAAGTCTTTTCCATGCGCACGATTGCGGAGAAGTTTTTGGCCAAAAACCAGAAAGTTTTTTGTGCATTCATGGACTTGGAAAAGGCTTATGACAGAGTGGACAGGAATGTGTTATGGCAAACACTGAACTCATATGGGTTGAGCGCTGGTTTGATACAGGCATTAAGGTCTCTTTATAGGGACTCTAGTGCTTGTGTCAGGATCAGTGGGGTCTACTCGGACTGGTTTGGCATCCAAAAAGGTGTCAGACAGGGCTGTGTAGCTTCCCCTTGGCTGTTCAACCTATTTATGGACCGGTGTTTGCAAACTTTGAAAGATGAAGAATGTGGGTTAAGAATGGGCGAGTTAACCGTCAAATGCCTTTTGTATGCCGATGATCAAGTCATATTTGCGTCATCGGCGGCTGAGTTGTAAATGATGGTTACATTAATGAACTGGGAATTAAAAGAAAGGGGAATGAAAGTGAACGCATGTAAGACGAAAGTGATGGTTTTTGAAAGAGAAGAAAGCAAAACGGTATGTGAAATAAGAATAGAAGGAGAGTAATTTGAGCAAGTGGATGAGTTTGTGTATTTGGGATGTGTAAATGCAGGGAATAGAGTGAATGGGGCACTACACTCTATTATGAAGAACCAGAATGTGTCAAAACAGGCACGTATGGTAATTCATAATGCTGTGTTAGTCCCTACTTTAATGTATGGTAGTGAAAGCTGGGTGTGGCAGAAGAAGCACGAAAGTAGAATAAATGCTGTAGAAATGCGGTCTTTAAGGAATATGCTAGGGTTGAATCAGAATGATAGGGTGAGAAATTGCGTGATAAGAGATAAATGTGGTATGCAAGATGATGTTGTGACCAGGATTTAGAAAGGAATGCTTCGGTGGTTTGGTCATGTGGAAAGAATGAATGAGGAAAGAGTGACAAAGCAAATTTATATGGCAGATATGAACGGCCGAGTCGGGAAGGGACGCCCTAGGAAAAAGTTTATCGACCAAATTGGCGATATTTTGAAAATGGGCCACGTTAGAAGTACCCTTAAACGACGAGCATGTATGCGTAGATATATGGATGTAAAGGAGGCGAAAGAGGTATGTCAGGATCGTGCCAAATGGAAGTCCGTAGTCTTTGCCTACCCCTCTGGGTGACAGGCGTGAGTGTTTATATATTATGTATGTATGTATTTTTTCTAAACTATCAAACCAAAGAAACTTAAGAGACTTATTTTCAAAAACAACACCGTTCTGATAATTTACATTCTATCTTCTTATTTTTTCATTGATATTTACAGACATTTCTTTTTCTGAAAAAAATGTAAATAAAATATATGAAATAAATGTATTTTGTAAAGATGTTACAAAAATATTTTAGTTGAAATTTCATAGTACTTAATCCTTTATTGAGAGACAGTAGCCTTAATGTAGAATGCGGACTGTGAACTTAAGCGTTGTGTTCGAATCGGCATTCGACTATATCAAGCATTTTGAGCTTACCTAAAATAGTTTACGAGGATGTTGGTAACAACAAAAGTAGTATTATTTAAAAAAAAAAACTAAAAGTGTAAACCCTTCAAAAACAAATTTAGCAAAAAGGCACCGGAATTATATGTTGTGTAATAATTTAATCAAAAATTAATGTATAAATCATGATTTTTAATAACACTGGCCCTAACAACCTATTTTTTTAATGTGGGCAAACGACCATGCGGCGATCGGAGCGGAAAGTGTCGACCGCCGGCCTATATGGTAGTTGGATCCTAAAATGGATGTTTTACAAACGATATTTTGTCGAAATTTTAGATCTTATCATCGAAAATATGCGTGTTTGTTAATATAAATTATTAATTAAAACGGTTATTTGAAAATAGTTTGCCGAAATACATCGATTAACAAAACATCAAAACACAACACTATCTACCCCACGTGGCGTTCGCGATTCCGATCTAACAACACCAGCTGTAAAACACAAGATTTATCGACAGATTACCGAGCTACGATAACGTAAAAATCACCGCACTATTTGTAATATCATTTTCGGGGCTATTTTAAAAATAATCCACTAGTGAAGGAATTTCTGATTCATGTTAATTAATTTATTATTACAGAAACAGCTTAGAAATTAAAGGTAATATTTTTTATAAAGGAAATAATTTCGAGGAGCCAGCCAGCTACAAATTAATATCATAAAATTTAGAACCACTAAAAATTGAGCATTTATTTAACTGCATTAAATAAGACAAAAATGTTTAATGCCAGTAGCATTTTACGAGAGTAGCCGAATAGCTAGATCGAATCTACATTTTTTTAGTTAAGCAGATCGTTATCCATCAATAGTTTATAATGGAGTAGCTTGGTGCAACAAATTAAAAAAAACTTTTTTGTTTTTGTTAAGAGTAGTAAACTGTAAAAAACCGTGGTTAAAAGTAAAGGTTGGCCCAAAACTTTAACCAATTTACCATAATTTGTAAATAAAGAGCATTTATCAAACTGTCGGAATATTATGAATAATGCCTTATTAACCACTTAGTCTGGATTAGAGCACGAGGGGGACGGAGCGTTGACTTCATTAGACGAGACCTCTCCAACTTAACCTTTAGGTTCAGTGTGCCTCTAACCATTCGGTGATCGCTGCCAGTTTTCACCCTCCTTGCGATCACTGAGACATCACTGAACAGTTGGCGTCTGGTCGTCATAATGAAGTCAATCTCATTTTTTGTCGAACCGTCGGGGCTCGACCTTTCATCATAAAGAGTCCCTCTTTCTCCATAAGGTCGGCCAGTTGCTGGCCCCTTCGGTTCCGTTGCCCCACTCCAAATTTCCCTACCTTCAGCTCACCGCTTTCTCTTGTGCCTAGTTTTGCGTTGAAGTCTCCCATCAACACCGTGTAGTGGGTTTTGGAGGAATGTATGGCTCTGGAAATATGCTCATACATTTCCTCCACCTCCTCATCGGGATGTGCCGAGGTTGGTGCGTAAACCTGAATGACCTTCAGCGAATACCGTTTGGTGATTCTGAGTATCAGGTACGCGACCCTCGTCGACACACTCCCAATTTTTACAACGTTGTTGACGAGAGACTTGTTGATGATAAATCCGACACCTCCTTGGGACAGATGGTCGCCCTCCCGGTGATAGAACAAGTTGCGGACTCGAGGATTGCCGTGTCCTCCTCCTCTCTTCGGACCTCGGATAATCCAGTGATATGCCAGCGCAACTTGTCTACCTCTTCTTCCAGCTCCAGTATCTTCTCGTCGGTCCTCAGGGTGCGTGAGTTATATGTTACCAGGTCGAGTCGTCGTAGGTGGCAACCGAACCTCCACCGGAGATTCTTAGCACCCCCTGCACCGCCGTTACCATGGTCGCCACCTTAGCCAGGAATAGCGGGGCCGCCGCGGACTGGGGGCCGTCTGTTTGCGTCTTTATTCATGGGGGTATTTGCCATAGCTGCCACGCTTGGCGAGCGGGTTGGCAACCGCAGTTTTTTATTACGTCACAGTTGTTATCAGGAAGATGTTCCTGCCCATCTCCTGCCTGTCTCCCTCTGTCGCCTCTGATAGGCTCAGAAATGAGGATATCCGCAGTAAAACCAGAGTGACCGACATAGCCCAACGGATTAGTAAGCTGAAGTGGCAATGAGCCGGCCATATAGCTCGAAGAACCGATGACCGATGGGGAAGAAAGGTTCTCGAGTGGCAGCCTCGTACCGGTAGGCGTAGTGTAGGGCGACCCCCCACTAGATGGAGTGACGACCTGGTAAGACATGCAGGAAGTCGATGGATGCAGGTAGCTCAGGACCGTGCTTTGTGGCGTTACTTGGGGGAGGCCTATGTTCAGCAGTAGAATTGTTGATGATTATGATGAACCACTTAGTCTAAAACATGTACAATATACAAGTTAAATATTTAATTTTAAACTATCACAATCCAAAAAATGTATTTGTTTAATATCAAATGTTATTTAAAAATAAAAGACATTAAAATTCCGTATAAAATATTAAAAAACGCTTTTTAAATCAATCCTTACAAATAGGCCTAAATATTAACATCGTTGCGCCCTGATTTTATCAGTAATCCGTAAAACGATTCGTTTATGGTCGCAGGCCTGTTGGGAGGTTAATTAATGACCATGTAGGGCCATATTACAAGTGGACTTACGATCAGAGAGGTCTAATAAACAAGGTAACATTTTGAACATGTGTTTTAGAGTAATATTGGGATGGTTTAGATTGTATAATAAAAGTCATTTCTGCTTTTTCGATGTAAGAGTGAGATTTATGATTATAATTCCTCGTGTTTTTTTTTATTGGTAGAGCCTCGCTACAGCTATATTATGGTTGTAGCACGAATGTGTCGGCTCGAACGGGGAAGGGCCACGCTCTTATTTAATAATAATGTCCTCCAGACCGAATTTCGGCCAAGGCGGCCTGCCTCAACGGAGGCTAAACATCGGCGCAGGACAGGATTATAGTGACCAAGTGTATGCGCAAGCACAGGTGCACTCTCTATTCTCTCACTCTCATAATCCGATGGGACGGTAAACCGACACGACCGGAGAGAGATCAGGCGCAGGACCAACGGCTTTACGTGCTTTCCGAGGCACGGGGGTGAGACACCGCCAACTTCCTGAATCCGGGCAGTTACAGAGAATTTCTTGACGGAAAACTCAATAATTGATTTTTGGCCCGACCCGGGATTCGAACCCAGGACCTCATGATCAGCAGTCGCACCCCTACAACTACTAGACCAACGAGGCAGTCACGCTCTAACTCTCTTATTTAGGCCTTACATAGGCCTCCCCCATAGATTGTCATATATTTGCCATAGTTGCCACGCTTGACAAGCGCGCTGGCAACCGCATTTTTTATTTTTACTTATTATTATACATTATTATACTGCCCATCGTTATTTTTTATAGGATAGGGTGACAAACAAGCACACAGTCCGCCTGATGGTAAGTGGTTGCTGTGGCCCATAGACATCTACATCTATCATCGATTACGAATCAAAATGCAGATGCGTTGTCACCCGTGAGGACTAAGATGGAATGCCTCGTTTCCAGTAAAAAGCGTCTCCGGTTCTTTACACTCACCATACGAAGCACAGCAGCATTAAGCTACTATTTTACGCTGGTATTCTGTGAGAGCGTGGTCCCTCCCCGGTCGAGCCGACCCATTCTTGCTATAACTATGTTACTAATATAACTGCAGCATGGCTCTACCAGAATTGTTTCCCTCCATCGTCTCTTACGACACCCACAACAACGAAACATTAAAATTCAAAATGCGTCACATTTAATACATTGCGCCCAAACTTTGAGATTGGGAGCGAATTCCCTCCCACGATGAAATATTTTTACGAAAGACCACCAAACCTACTAAAAGTAAATATACGAATAGTTTTTTGTTGAGACATTTTTCGTAACGAATGGTATATTTTTACATCACCTACTTGTGTTTTAGCACTGTTTATTTATTACAAATGATGCACGCTCAACGCTTTTATGTCTGTGAAGTTGACACTGTATTTTAAAATTAACCCTACGTTTGTTGGAATATAAAACGATACTAAAAATCACTTAATACTAAACAGAAACTACATTTAAAAAATATGAGCGGAAAAGATAAATAACGAAAAACAGGCAAAACCCTTTTTGTTACGGAAATATCGTTACATATACTTACGTTACTACTTTCTTTCGAAAAAAAACTATTGTTTTTTTTCCTGTTTTTTTCGGGATGGATTTGTATAACATTGGACTGATGTTTAAAATTTTATGTTTATTGTATATTATCACGCACTACACACATTTTTTTAACATATTATGAGCCTAAGCCTGACAACAATTTCACCAAGTTCTAGATGGTAAATTTTACTATATTAGTGTAACTGTTTACTCTGGATTTGGAAACATACCCAGAGGGATAGTTAGAGACTACGGACTTCTATTTGGCACGATTCTACATGATGCTTCTTTCACATACATTATTTCCCGTGCCTTGAAGACACCCAGATTGTAATCGCGCAGAACAGACACCACTGGCAATTCATTCCACTCCTTAGCTGTACGCATTGCAAAAGAAGCAAGCCGTTTGATTCTAATTCGTCAAATATCGACAGCAAAGGGATGGAGTTCCGCTGTCCATGTATTTATCTGATGATGAAAAGGGAAGGGAGGAATTAGTTACTGTAACACTGAGAGACTGACTAGTCTTCACCTATGCTAGGTTGATTACATTGGTTTCCATGTCCTCAATATGCTTATTAACCCGCCAATCCACTGAGTCCAACACTGCTAATTGCACTTTGCAGCAACAGCCCATATTATGTAACAGCAGTGCTCGCACAGAGTAATGTTTCGAGTAAGAGTAAGGGTCTCATAATATATAGTTTTTTTTATAAAATTAAAGGCACTAACGAACATACAGTCTACCTGATAGATTGTCATATATTTGCCATAGTTGCCACGCTTGACAAGCGCGCTGGCAACCGCATTTTTTATTTTTACTTATTATTATACATTATTATACTGCCCATCGTTATTTTTTATAGGATAGGGTGACAAACAAGCACACAGTCCGCCTGATGGTAAGTGGTTGCTGTGGCCCATAGACATCTACATCTATCATCGATTACGAATCAAAATGCAGATGCGTTGTCACCCGTGAGGACTAAGATGGAATGCCTCGTTTCCAGTAAAAAGCGTCTCCGGTTCTTTACACTCACCATACGAAGCACAGCAGCATTAAGCTACTATTTTACGCTGGTATTCTGTGAGAGCGTGGTCCCTCCCCGGTCGAGCCGACCCATTCTTGCTATAACTATGTTACTAATATAACTGCAGCATGGCTCTACCAGAATTGTTTCCCTCCATCGTCTCTTACGACACCTACAGACTATAGTACAGACTATAGTACAGACTATAGTAGCTTCTTCCTATCTTACGATAGGAAGAAGCTACTATAGTCTGTGGACACCTGATGACACACTTCAAACAAAAAGAATGATACTGATGCATTGTCACCTCTGAGGACTAAGAATACTTCACAGCATGTAATTACACTGGTTCTCTTAAACTCTTCAGACAGGAACATAGAAGGATATGCACTGCAGCTAGGGTCAGAAATAGTTAAGAAGGTGGTACCTACATTTACGCACACTTAGGCAAAGAAGTTAAAGTTACAGCCTATTGTATTATCTTGTTTCTCAGACATGCGTGACAGACATGTTGAACTCACGATGTTTTCCTTCACCGCCGAGCACGTGGTAAATTAGCACTTAAAATTGCAATTAACAATTTCATTAGTGTCGGTGGGGATCGAACCCGGTTTGCTCGCGTACTGTGAAATTTATAGCGAGCGCTAGCCATCTGAGCTGCCACGGCTCTTAGGCAAAGAAGTCCCACCACCTAAATATATTAAAAGATATTTAAGTTCAATAGCTAAATCAGAAAAATTACCTATTTAGTAAAAATAATTGTTTTACAACTTAATAATATGTAAACATTTTAAAATAATAGGACTCAATAATTTAACATAGTTGTCGGTTGTCAGTAGCATTCAAATGAGGAAGACGTCCCGTGGTATACTCACACTAATGTGCAACGCTAAATTAAGATCCTTCTCGCATCACACCAACTTTAACAAGCTATCGCTAAAAATATCCCACACCAGTGACGAAATACAACCTAAATAAATTAAACCATAAGAATTTCCTTAAAAATCACTAAAACCACATTCGAGATAAATAAATAGAACTTCACATATAAAACCACATCGAATTTAAATAAAATTCGATTACCGGAAAGATTTTAAAACGAGGTATTTTGTAACGTCAAGTACGTGCGTATAACCCAAGAGCTAAAATGGAACTAGTTTGACTCGAACTTCCGTTCTCGTCGTTGATTGGTCAGAAACGAGCGGAACGGTCGAAACGTCCAATTGCGTCGTTTTTGGTGTGTCACAGACAACGCCTTTTATTGGTCGTCATCTCCGTTCGCCATTTTCGAGGTTGCTGAACAATTGGAGTTATTAAAGTAGGCGGAATCTTTACTATCGTCGGAGTTTAAGAAAACACAGAGAATAAAGATATTTCCGTCGCACACTACAGCCAAGCAACAGCTGACATTGATTTAAACATTTATTGGAAAAAAAGTGAGCAACTTTTAGGATAGCTTTTAGAATATTTTATACGAAAACCTAGCCTATATTTCTACAATATCTGTAACTCTTGATTGACCATTGCTAAAAACTGTTCGCAAAAAGACGACGTGAACGTAAGATATTATTTCGCGGGAGTAGGTATCCTAGATAGACTATTATACCTTTAATAATAATGATTAGTTTATTTTTATAACATAAATGTGACAAACGAGATCATGGACACCGGCAAACTTCAACAAGTAGTAAAATTTAAAATTTTATACAATCGACTTCAATACGACCGAATCAATGTATTCGAAATCAATTAAATACGCATTATTAAAGATAACTCAAAAACTACTACAGGAAAAGCACCAACTTTCAGATAAAAAAAGATCATCAAAATCGGTTCACCTAGAAAAAAGTGTCAATAAAATAAAAAGAACATTACAGTCGAATTGAATACCTTCTCCTTTTTGAAGTCGGTAAAAAAAGAAGGTAAGATCTTATTACTCACTCTTTTACCCTTCAAATCTGAATAAAGTAATGGGTGCATTGCACTGCATAGCGGCAAGAATAGGTAAATGGATGGTGTTAACCCAGACGTAATACTGGAACTTCGATCAACAATAGTCGGTATTGTTAATTAAAGTACTGGAAACAAAATAATTCGTCAATAGAGTAGAAATAATAGATTACACTCTTAGAGATATTTTTATTTCGTGATAATACTCCTTTTTTATACAAATGGAAATCAAAAAAATCTGGCCAAGAGCGTGTCGGGTCACAATAAGTGTTCCCACTTATGAGTTTAAAGGTGGGTATCCATTATGTTCGCGCTCCAGCAGCGCTCCGCGCTCCTGCAACTGCTCCCGGTAGTGGGTACTGTTGTTTCCATCCAAGTTCAAAATGATTTTCCTAGAAAGTCCTTATAAAGTTCTACTTTTCAGATTTTTTCCATATTTTCTAAACTTATGGTTCAAAAGTTAGAGGAGAGGAGCCACATCGTTTTTTACTTTCGGAGCGATTATTTCCGAAATTATTGACATAATCAAAAACGATTTTAGTAAAACCCTATTCATTTTTAAATACCTTTCCAACAATATATCACACGTTAGGGATGAAATTTTAAAAAAATCACTTCCCACTTTACATATAGGGGGGCTACCCTAATAAAACATTTTTTTCCAATTTTTATTTTACCACTTTGTCGGCGTGATTGATACACATATTGCTACCAAATTTCAGCTTTCTAGTGTTAACGGTCACAGAGATTAAGCGAGGACGGACAGGCGGACAGACAGACATGGTGAAACTATAAGGGTTCCCAATTGACTGCGCAACCCTAAAAACCGCCATCTAATTAGCTTAGATAATTATATGTTTACTATCGGTGAACGCATAAACGTATATCTTTACCATTAGAGCATATCAAAAGTCCACTGCTAAATGAGAACTCTCTCATAGATGGCCTTATAGTATGATACCAGCAATAGTTGTCACATTTGACAGCCGGGTCGGCAGCCGCAGTTTTTGTTCGGTTATTTGGAAAGCATTCCCGACCATCTGCTGGTTTGCTTTGCTCTGTCGCCTCTTACGACACCCACGTGACGATGTGGGGTAGTGGTATTTTTGACATCGCCACCAAAAAGATCAATTATGGTAAAAATATAGGAACAATTAAAAAAAACTGAAAAAGAACAACATACTTAACGATACTTTAACGCGAAAACATAGAAATACGAATTCTACGATGTTAAAGATGACTTCATTAAGTAATTATCAATTAAAATACTAACAATACTGTGAAACCGTATAGGTTTCTCATCATCATCATCATCATCATTACAGCCCTTCAAAAGTCCACTGCTGAACATAGGCCTCCTCCAAGTAACGCCACAAAGCACGGTCCTGAGCCACCTGCATCCATCGACTTCCTGCATACCTTACCAGGTCGTCACTCCATCTAGTAGGGGGTCGTCCTACACTACGCCTAGCGATACGAGGCGGGCACTCGAGAACCTTTCTTCCCCATCGGTTATCGGTTCTTCGAGCTATATGGCCGGCCCATTGCCACTTCAGCTTACTAATCCGTTGGGCTATGTCGGTCACTCTGGTTTTATGATATCCTCATTTCTTAGTCTATCACGCAGAGAAACTCCGAGCATAGCCCTCTCCATAGCTCGCTGAGCGACCTTGAGCGTCCTCATACGGCCAGCAGTGAAGGACCACGTCTCAGATCCGTATGTCATCACTGGCAACACGCACTGGTTGTACAATCTAGTTTAGTTTTGTATAGGGTTGGTGTAAGAATATCTGCTTCCCCATATCGTCCCATTTGAGTCGTAAGATGAGATAGAGGGAGGCAAACCAAGAGATGGGTAACAGCATCTTCTTTTTTTCTTTGGTAAATAGCCCCCTTTGAGGTATAGATTGCCTGTTGGAAAGGCTATGTTCAGCAGAGGACTTTAATAGACTGTAATGATAATGATTTCCTATATTTACGCGAATATTACACAAGGAATAAAACTCAAAATGGATTCTATCGCGTTTAATTTTAAACTTTTATTAATTCCCGATGTATTTATTTAAATTAATTTAAAAGTTGAAGGTAGTCTTCGTTAACTATGACATTGGAACCTCAAATACCTCAGTCTCCCCCGTGATCATGGGCGCTGGAAAGTGCCCGAAACGTCGAAAAATAAAATAGTGTAAAATTAAATGCGATAGAATCCGACGAATAATGAAAAGGATAATGAAAAAAAATATATAATTTACAAAACTTCTGCTAAGTATTTAATAGGAGGTCAATAATATTATAAGAAAAAGTTGGAGACCAAGTATCAACCCTAGCTTCCATTCATACTGTTGTGTTTTCATTGCATTATTTTTATTCCAGCTTTTGTTCACAATTATAAAAATAAATTGGAATGAATAAGCGAGTAAAAATGTTAAATTTAAAACCTTACTTCTTTATTTTACAAATATTCGCTAATTTTGTAATCAAAAGCTTGACAAAAAAATTACAAGTCTTTTCTCAACACATTATAGCGATTAATAATAAGGTGTTTTAAAAGTCCTTAACTTTATATTTTGAACTTCAGTCAACTATGGGTACA
Organism: Parnassius smintheus behrii; assembly: GCA_036936625.1. Lineage (NCBI taxonomy): Eukaryota > Metazoa > Arthropoda > Insecta > Lepidoptera > Papilionidae > Parnassius > Parnassius smintheus. Next base: position 9,359,340 of record JAUPFT010000031.1, read on the forward strand.
GTTTATGAAAAATACTTTATTTTAGTATAACTCAGTGCGATTTCTTGTAGTAGAAGAAAAACCTCCAGCAGCATCTTTGACTATTGAAGCATCGTTTGGAATCCACAGTATACAGGATTACTTTTCAAAAAGGAACCAAACATTAAATATAAGTTTAAATATATGAATAATGATACACAGTTGTTGCATTTTTTTTAAAATACGAGTAAATCTTCTACTTTTCCTTGAAATAATCCCAAATTGAATATGATTTAGGTGCAACAATATTTTTGCCTACTTATCGTCCCTTACGAATGAGTGCGCGCGTTGTAAAATCATTTAAAATAATACATTACAACACATTTTGAATATAAAGATAAAAAGACAGAATTGAATGCAAATTTGGCCGGTTATTGCAAAATAACTCTGTATATCACACAAACGTACTATTTAACAATTACAAATTTGACATATAGATTATAATTTATGATTAATCTATATAATTATTATTAATATATATAATTTCACGTCAATGGAGAATATGTTACCCCAAGACTTAAGGATGGATAGATCTTAGGAACCCCAAATTATGTTATTACCTAGTTCTCGTTACAGCCTATTGCAGTCCACTGCTGAACAAAGGTCTCCCCACAGATTGCCACATATGAGAGGATATTTACCAAAGCTGCCACGCTTGTCAAGCGTTATCTACAAAATGTTACCTCCACATAAGGATTCTTTACGCATGCGCTAGGATGTTCTCCTGTGTCGTGGAGACAGTTTACGAACGTAAATTGTACAAAGACAAACAGCCCTATATATCAGTTAATGCAATAATCCTTTTTACTATGACGTGTTAGAAATGAGATGAGTTCATTCTAAGACCTATTCTTATACATCTTAATATATATGAATTACGTGTCACGTTGTTTGTCCGCGATGGACTCCAAAACTACTTACTTAACCGATTTTAATGAAATTTGTACACCGTGTGCAGTCTGGTCCAACTTGAAAGATAGGATAGTTTCTTATGCCTATGAGGGATTTTTAATAGGACATGACAAAGGGTCGTATGTATATTGAAATAATACTAGTTTTAACGGAATTTATCGCGTATATTTAACTTTTTTACCCGACGTTTCGAGAGCTTTACAGCACCCATGGTCACGGGAAGGACTGAGATGTTCAACGTCCAGCTGTCATAGTTAACCGCGGTTACCATAGATTAAAATTTTAACTTTTGTTCCGATCTACACAGTATGAGCTTATGGTATCATGGAGTCTTGCAGTTGTATGCTTGGGTTGGGATTTAATTTTATTTATTATAGGATCCCAAGCAGATGGTAGCACCCAGCCATCTTCTCTATTGAAATTAGGATGTTTTTTGATTTCAATAGCCTCGCGAATCATCCTTGGAAGGAATCGGTGTTCTTTAGCGAGGATTTGTGGTCTATCAAATCTGATGTAGTGACGGGGGCGATCTTGTACATGTTCACAGACTGCAGACTTCCCGGAGCGTCGATTCTTCACATCAGCTATATGTTCTTTGACGCGGGTTTTAATTGATCTTTTAGTTTGTCCTATGTAGGAGAGACCACATTCACAATCAAGCTTGTACACTCCTGCATCTTGCAGAGGGACGTTACACTTGACTGATGGTAAAAACTGACCAATCTTCTTCGGCGGCTTGAAGTATGTTTTGATGGAAGCGCGCTTCAAGATGTAGCCAATCTTGTCAGTGACTCCTCTAGCATATGGCAGTACAGCAGGTACACGCTCGACTGTGGCCGGCTTCACTCGTTCTCTGTGACGTAGGCGTGGGACCCGAAGCTTGTTGTCATGCAAAACTTGCTTGACATGTTGGAGCTCGGCAGCCAGGTGTTTACTGTCACAGATCCCTCGTGCTCTCTGAAACAAAGATTTACCCACGGTAGCTAACTGTGAAGGATGGTGGTGAGAATCACCGTTTAAATATCTATCTGTATGGGTCTTTTTTCTATACACAGTATGGCTCAAGGTGTTATCAGGATTCCGAATTACTAACACATCTAGAAAAGCTAAGGAATTGTTTGCCTCTAACTCCATTGTGAACTGAAAATTTTTGAATTTATAGAGTTAAGATGGTCTAAAAATGCAGTTACTTTATCTAAAGGTAGAATTGTGAAAGTGTCGTCTACGTACCGCTTGTAGAATCTTGGATTTATGGGAGAAGTAAGCAGGGCTTTCTCCTCAAAGTCTTCCATGAATATGTCGGCGACAATGGGAGATACAGGTGAGCCCATCGCACACCATCTACTTGCTTGTAGAATTCCTCCTTCCACAATAGGTAGCCAGATGTAAGGCAGTGAGTAGTTACGTTGTACCAGTTCTGGCGCACTTGTAGAAAGGTTGTACCAGTTCTGGCGCACTGAGTCACAAGTACGACGTTCGTCGACTCACGATCCTAAAAAAAAAGAAAAAAAAAAAAAAAAGAAGAAGGTTTTGGCATGCTCTGATCACGAATCTGCGGTCCATTTTTGCGTAGGATGCACGGTTCCGGAGATGTGCAGATCAATTAACTCTTATCTAATTGATATCCGCTTCGAGCCTCCACCGTCATTAGCGCTCCATTGTTCTTATCTACTTATCTATTGTTCATTCAATACCGTCATTATCTATTCTTCCTCAGCGTGGTGATATTGTTATATACTCCTTTGTTCCTATTTACACTAATCTGACTCATTAATAAAACACATTACCCAATTTTGTTAAAATTTTTATTTATAAAATACAAAATCTTATTACTTATTATCTATAAAATAGGAGCGAAACATCTCATCCACTAAAATATCGTTGTACAATGTGTTCCCTGTAAATATACTCGTAAAACTATGCATTGAACATCCCTGAAACTTATATAGCAAATACATTAAGCAATATTCGCCACAAACTGAAGTCCACTCATTCTGAATCCTATCAACATTCCAGTTCCATCTTTTACAATTTCTTTTAAAAAACTCTAGATGATATCGTACAGGTGCCCGTCCGAATGAATCAAAATATTGACCGACGTCATTCGTATCGATATATAAAACTACCCAATGTGACCCTGGTTTATCATCTGTATCCAAATTGCATATTATATACGTTGGTACGTGGGTGTACATGGGTAGTTTATTGGCAGCATAAACATTATTTTCTAGAGTGGGGTGAATCTTTTTCAGATGTTGTTGTACATCTAGTGTATCCATAATATTACTGCTATTAGTAGATTATTACAGTACCAATCTACTCAATGACTAATATAGGAATGATCAATTATAGTGATATCTAAATATTAAATTACATTCTTTGTGTTATACAAATCGTATTTGAGTCACCAATACACTGAACAAGACACGACAGGAAGGACGTAGGAATGTAGAGATAAGCAACAGAATGTAAGGTAAGCTTGTTGACGCATAAAGATACTATCAATTCTACTGCAGAAATTCTTTAGATTAGAATTATTACTCACTGGTACTATATAAGACCAAGCAACTGCAGTCATGGAGTTAGTGTATGGTCGTTTGACCGCAGTGGATCTATCAATACTACGTTTGTGTTACTTCAACGCATCAAAGGCCATGGATGTAAGTGTTTATTCTATTGACAAACTTACTTTTCTTTCTGTTATTTTCTTACGTGTGTATGATTTAGTGTTAACAAATTATATTTAAATATTATGTGTGTGTATATGGTTAAGCCGTGGTAGCTCAGATGGTTAGCGCAAAATGTAAAATTCACAGTACGCGACCCGGGTTCGATCCCCGCCGGCACCAATTAAATTGTTAATTACAATTTTAAGTGTTAATTTACCACGTGCTCAGCGGTGAAGGAAAACATCGTGAGGAATGCATGTCTGAGATAATTTCGAAGGCATGTGAAGTTTGCCAACACACATTGAGGTATCGCAGCGAACATTTCCTAGCCCTAAAACCCTCTCAGAAATGAGAGGAGGCCTATGTTCAGCAGTGGACTTTAATAGGTTGTAACTTTAGCTTTTTTAACTTTTATGATTAAGTGTTACCAAATTGATATTAACATGATAACTGTGTTGTTGCAGAAATCATTGAGCTTCGATGAAAATACATATAAACAGTATTACTACTCGCCACTCTCCCCTCAAGAAGAGAGTGATGACATCGTCATTAATAATAACACATGCGATGGTGTAAAAAGAAAATCGCAATCGATTGATCATTTTTTTGAAGCTGAATCAAAAATAAAAAAGAGGAAGCTGTTATCATCAACCGTAGCACGAGCCGCTAGAGATGGTGTATCATACATTTCTACTAATTCTGACGATGGAGATCAAGCGACGCATCTCATCAAAATTGAAATGTACGATATGAAGAAGCTATCCAAGATTCCAACTACTGATCATTGGAAACATGCTTCCACGAGGATTAAATATTACGTAAAGACTAATAAGGATAGCATCTACGACAACACAAACGCCCTCGTATACAATATTACAAAGACAATAGCAGAAAGTGAAAAAGTTAAAAAATACTTTTTTAACAATGACAGTCATTAGCTGATCATTAGTGAATGTGATTCTGTTTACTTAAATTACTTCCGTGTACTCATTATATTCTATTTCTAATCCTTTGTTAGACTTAAATATCGGACATTATTTGAAATTTGAGTATCAGTTGGTCTACCAACACTGAACTGTTACTTTGCTACTTAATTTCTTCTTTACTATAAGGATGGCAAACTTCAGTGAAGTGTGCACCAGTGCTTTCTTTTCCACAACCATGGAAGAGAATACGGAACTATTCAACAGCGAATTAAATCAGGAGTTGTCTAAAGTTTGTGATGAAATGGAGAAGGATCAACTGTTCGATTCATCGTATGATGATGATTTGTATAATCACTGTGCGATGGTTGAAACACAGTTTAAGTAAGTAAAATAAACATTCATTTCGATCATAATTTACACAATGTCTTGTACAGTTTTTAATAAATTTAAACATTTTAGTAGTCAACCACTACAACTTGGAAGAGGAACGAAGCGAACGAGCAGCAAAGAACCCAAGATCATCAAAAAACCAACAACGGAAGCAGAAGCGCCTACCTCTGCAGGGAACAGTATCAGTAACGATGATCAAGTGGAATGTCTAACGTGTCATATATTTATCAAGAAACGGTATTTAGCTAATCATTTTAAAAGTAATGTTCACAAAAATAATCTTTTAAATTCACATAATTCTTTATCAAACGTTAGTGTTATTGAATCTGCTTTTGGAAATAGGATTTTAACTTATAAAATCAAGAGTAGAGTAGATAGTTCGACATTGGTAAATTTTGAAACTCCTGAACTATTTTTAAATTCTATTAAAGATGATATTTTATTTTTAATACAAGAGTGTATTCATCAACACATAATTTTTAAAGTAAACTTCATATTGCATGCTGATTTTGTTCAACAAACTAAAGATATTCATGATACGTTCGATTTTCAAACGCTTAACTATATTATTTGTCAAGGAGATGACTTAAATATTTTTTTTTCATCTTTAAATGATACAATTACTACTAAAATTAGTGCATTTGAAAAAAAAGACAGTGGATGGAGTCTAAAAAACATAAAATCTATAGACATGAATGTTAATAAATTTAACCCCCTACGCGGTACTTCATACATAGATCTTCCTCGTGACATAAAATTAAAAAAGGCTGTTATAAATGTAAAAAGCAAGGATTATTTTTGTTTTAAATGGGCGTTACTCTCGGCGTTATATCCCGTAAACAAAGACGCGGATCGTGTATCATCGTACGTTAAACATGCAAATAAACTTAAATTTGATGGTATTTCCTTTCCAGTTAAAATTTCTGACATAGCAAAAGTAGAGAAATTAAATGATATTAGTATTAATGTTTTTGGGTTAGAATATAATAAAGAAAAACGATGTAATTCTATAGTAGGTCCATTATTTTTAACAAAGTGTCGTAAAGATAGACATATCAATTTATTATTTTTTTCCAAGGATACAAAAAATCATTATTGTTACATAAAAAATTTATCGCGGTTAGTTAGTAAACAAATTTCAAAAGACGGTCACATCATGTACATTTGCGAAGCATGAAGCATCTACTTCACTTTCCATCTAAGGAAAGTTTAAATAACCATGAACAATACGATTGTGCCCACATTTGTACAGAATTACCAAACAGTGAAACTTTTAAAAAAAAGAATTGGTTTGGTCAACCTATTTCAAATGATAAAATTAAATTTGATAGTTATGAAAAAAAGTTGAAGATACCATTCGTAGTTTATGCTGATTTTGAAGCATTTTTAAAACCAATAGAATCATGTTCTAACGATCTTTCCAAACCTTTCACACACAATATTCAGAAACATGAAGTACATAGTTTTGGTTATTATATAAAATGTTCATATGATGATAAATTATCAAAATATGTAACGTATTGCGGACCCAACTGTGCACAAGTGTTTATGGAAAGTTTATCTAACAATCTCAAAGAAATAAATAGAATTCAAAAATATCCTCCACTTCCGCTAACAAATGAAGACAAAAACCAAATTTCAAATGCAACCATTTGTCATATTTGTGAAACAGAGTTAGCAGAACATTTTTATGATTTTGATTGGTACACCGGTAGTTTTATAGGTGTTGCTCACGGATCATGTAGCTCGAAGTTCAGAAAACCTCGTTATATACCAATATTTTTACACAACCTTAGTCGCTATGATGCTCATTTTATTGTTCACGCGTTAAACTTTTGTGATGGTGAAGTCGAAGTTATCCCTCAAAATAAAGAAAAATATATATCCTTTTCCAAAAAATTAAAAATGAATAACCACGAAATTATATTAAGATTCATAGATTCATTTAAGTTTTTATCATGTAAATTAGAAGAATTGGCCAAAAATCTCAGTAATGATCAATTTCAAGAATTACGTAGAAATTATCCTAATGATGAAGATTTCTTTCGTTTAAAACGGAAAGGCGTTTATCCATATGAACTTATGACTAATTATGATAGTTTAAGCCTAACATCGCTCCCCGAACAAAAATTTTTTTATAGCTCGCTCACAGATTCCCATATTTCAAATGATGATTACAATCATACTAAAGATGTTTGGGAACACTTTGGGTGTTGTAATATGCTAGATTATCCAAACCTGTATTTAAAAACAGACGTTTTACTTTTAACCGATGTATTTGAAAACTTTAGAAAGTTATGTATTAATACTTATGATTTAGACCCTGCCCATTATTACACAGCACCCGGTTTAAGTTGGGATGCAATGTTAAAATATACAAAAATAGAATTAGAACTTTTAACAGATTATGAGAAAATTGCATTTATTAGATCAGGTATCAGGGGTGGTGTATCTCAATGTAGTAATCGTTATGCTAGAGCTAATAACAAATATATGGGGGATTATGATGCAGGGAAACCAAATTCATATATCACATATTTTGATGCCAACAATTTATATGGTTGGGCTATGTCTCAATGTCTTCCTACTGGTGGATTCGAATGGGTAAATCCGAATACAGAATTTAATGTGTCTGAGACATCGAACTTCGGTTTTATTTTAGAAGTTGATTTGGAATATCCAGATGAACTTCATGATTTACATTCGGACTTTCCTTTATGCCCCGAAAACATTTGTGCAGACAATAATAATGAAAATAAACTAGTCCCAAATTTAAATAATAAAGATAAATATGTAATTCATTACAGAAATTTAAAGCAGTGCATAGAAATGGGGGTTAAATTAACTAAAATTCATAGAGTTTTAAAATTTAAACAGTCTCGCTGGTTGAAGATGTACATAGATCTAAACACAAAATTAAGAACGTTAGCAAAATCAGATTTCGAAAAAGATTTTTATAAATTAATGAATAATTCAGTCTTCGGAAAGACTATGGAGAATATTGAAAAAAGGGTTAACATAAAATTAGTTACACACTGGGAGAACCAGGGCAAAGCTTTAGGTGTTCAAGATCTAATCGCTAAACCACAATTTCATAGTCTTTCAGTATTTTCGGAAAACCTAGTTGCGGTTCAGTTGCGAAAAACAAAGTTAATATATAACAAACCAATTTATTTAGGGTTTTGCATTTTAGATATTTCAAAAACATTAATGTATGATTTTCATTATAACTATATGGTTAAAAAGTTTAGTAAAATCAAATTATTGTATACAGATACGGATAGTTTAATATATCATATATTTACAGATGATTTTTACTCTGATATAAAACCTGACCTTTCATCATACTTTGATACCTCAGCTTATGATGCAAATAATATTTTTGAATATCCAAAATTAAATAAAAAGAAATTAGGTTTTTTTAAAGATGAAAATAATGGTAAAATCATGAAAGAATTTGTGGGTTTACGATCCAAAATGTACGCTTTTAACTTAGAGAATAAGACTATAGCCAAGGCAAAAGGGGTAAATAAATGTATCACTAAAAAGATGACCATGGATAATTATAAGTCTTCTCTATTTAATAAAAAAGTGCAATATTATAGTATGCTTAGATTTAAATCAATTAAACACACAATTTTTACACAAAAATTTAATAAGATTGGTTTATCATATAATGACACAAAGAGGCATATTTTAGATAATAATATTGAAACATTAGCTTGGGGTCATTATAAACTGCGTTAAGTGTTGATAGTTTTTAATTTTATGTCTGCATGTAAATAAAATTTGTATTGATTGTAAAATAATGATAATAGTATAATATGACGTAGAGTTTATTACATATTTAATCGTTGTTTTATTGTAAATAATTTAAGTTAATTGTTGTTTATATTTGCGTGTGTGTGTGTGCATTTATTTGAGGTTGAGTTGATTGTAAAATTATGATGTACTAATTGTGTTAGAAATAGTATACAGATCATTCTGTTTTATATAATGTGTGCAATATATTTTAATTGTTAACACCAACACTTTCATTTTTTATTTCACCCCTTAGTACTTTAGACGTGTGTAATGTTTCACTTTATCCATCCGTTTACTGCTATTGTGGCGGGGCCAAGTGGATGTGGGAAGTCAAATTTTGTAACAAATTTCATAAAATCAGTTACAGAAATATGTAATTGTGATTTTAATCAGATCACATGGTGCTTTGATGAAATGCAACCTTTATATAATTTACCAAATGTTAACTACCATCAAGGAATTCCAAATGTTAATATGTTTGACGGTGAAAACCCACATCTTGTTATTATTGATGATCTAATGAGAGAGTCCGATGGAAGAATTGTGGATATATTTACAAAAGGTAGTCATCACAGGAATCTTAGTGTATTTTATTTAACACAAAATTTATTTCATCAGGGTAAAGGGCAAAGAGACATATCCTTAAACTCAAGTTATATAATATATTTTAAAAACCCTCGAGATAAAACTCAAATAAGATATTTAGCACGACAAGTGTCACCAGATAACCCAAAATTTATTGAAGATGCCTACAGGGATGCAACTCTAGAGGCGCATGGATATTTAATGGTAGATTTAAAACAGAATACGAATGATTTTTGTCGTATCAAGACAAATGTCTTCCCATTTAATGGTTTCTGCACAGTCTACGTTCCCACAAAAGAGTTTAAATACACCAAGAATCAAACATTTCAAATCATTGCTAAATGATGCATCGTCGACTCATAACGCATAAACATTTGCTAAACGCTTTGCATACGCTTAAACCAAAATATCAAAGAGCATTACTTAAAACGTGTGATGAAGAAGAAATTAACTGTATTTGTGAGTGTATTCATAACGTTTTACAAGGAAAAGTACCTCTTAAAGATCAAGATAAACAAAAATTTAATAAACACAAAAATATACTCCGTCAAATAGTGCGTAAGTGTAAACATAAACTAAGAAAAAATATAATTATACAAAAAGGAGGGGCTTTCTTACCAATAATATTAGGTGCAATATTGAGTGGATTAGTGAGTGGACTAGCCAGTTAACATGGAAAATGCAAAGAAAATGATACTTATCGAACATGGATTGATTGAAAAATTAAAACAAGAAAATAAGGTCAATACGAGTAGTAGTTTATCTCGATTAGATATTGAAATGCAAAATATTATGAATAGTAAGACGGAAGACCGAAAGAAATGGATGTTATATTTACAAACACTGCAAAGATACCTTCATTTTACCGAAGAGGATCGTCAACCACTCAGATTACCAATTTATTCTGATACATCTAATGAAGATTCAAACGAGTCTAAAATTGGTTTTAAAAATAAAGATAGAGACCTAAAAACTTCAGTTGATGCTGAATCTTTGTTGGAGGAGAATCGATCCATCAAAAGTAAAGAAAATGTTGAAAATCTACTTTACACACCAGCTCAAATACTCAGTTTAATACCAAAAACTTATAATAAAAAAGGACAGTTATTATCAAACTTAGTTGAAACAAGTAAAGGTAAAATACATTGGGATAATGAAGGTACAGTCATAATTGATAATGAAAAAATTCCTGGAAGTAATATTGTTGATTTAATAAATGATTCACTTAGACCCTTAAAAAGAAGTGATCCAGTAGGGTGGGATAGATTTGCTGAAGCATTAAAAGATATTAAAGTACCACTTACTTATATTGGAAATCCAAAGAGATGTGAGTTTATTAACCAACTTCAAGCAAAAGATCTGAACAAACCCTCTGAGATTGAATTTCAAGAGTTTTCTACACCGAGCAGTAGAGATAAAAAGTCTACAACTAAAATACGTAAAAGGCTTGAGTGGGAAAAATGGACCCCGTACTAGAAGAAATTAACAGGATTTATTATGATCCATCTAATCCCGCTGGTTTTGGTAGTATTGATAAATTATCAAAAGCCATGAAGGGTAAAATGAATAAAAAGCAAGTAAAGGAATGGTTAAAATCACAAGAAACATACACATTACATAAACCCATTCGAAAAAAATTCCCGCGTAATAGGTACATTCTATCAAATATTAATGAACTGTGGCAAGCTGATTTAAGTGATATGCGAACTTATTCTCAATATAATGATGGTTTCAAGTATATACTTTGTGTTATTGATGTATTTAGTAAATATGCTTTTGCAAGACCAATGAAAAAGAAAAACTCAGAAACAACTAAAGAATGTTTTGAAAGTATATTTACTGAAAGTAATTTAACACCTACTCACATACAATCTGATAAAGGTACAGAATTTGTTTCAAAAGATGTACAAAAATACTTTAAATCCAAAAAGATTAATTACTATACCACTAACAATCCTGACATTAAGGCCAGTATTGTTGAACGATTTCAAAGAACACTAAAAATGAAAATGTGGCGTTATTTCACTCATAATAATACTTATAGATATATAGATGTTTTACAAGATTTAATATACTCTTACAATCACAGCTTTCACTCTAGTATTAAGATGTGCCCATGTGATGTAAATTCCAACAATATTATGACAGTTTGGACTAATCTTTATGATAGACGGTCAAACAAACTTTCTTTAGAAAATCCTAAACCAAATTTCAATGTGGGTGATTATGTTCGAATAACTAAATATAAACATGCTTTCCAAAAAGGATATGAATCAAATTGGAGTGATGAAATATTTATTATATCTTCAATAATTGATAGATCTCCATGGGTTGTTTATACAATAACAGATTTACAAAATGAACCAATAGTTGGTACTTTTTATGAAAGAGAATTACAGAAAATCACTTACAACCCCACCTCACAATATAAAATAGATAAATTAATTGACACTCGTTACTCAGGTAACAGAAAAGAAGTATTAGTGAAGTGGAAAGGTTATCCAGATAAATTTAACAGTTGGATTTTAGCTTCTAGTTTAAAAGAAATATGAATAAAGAAAGTTTTTATTTAACTTTGCTCAGCAATAGTTCAATGGAATACTTTCCTGATAACAAGACCACAAATTTTTCAACGAAATTACCGAAAGCTATTAAATTAGAAAGTGAATGGTCGGTTGGAGTTGTCGAGTTTCAATATCCATGTACCATGTTTACTGTTCAAGATCATGAAAATGTTATATACATTACAAAATCTATGTTAATGCCTAATGAAGATAAACCATCCACAGTGTACTACAAAAAACATATTCCAGCTACCAACTATGATAACGTTGAGCATATTTTAAGAGTGTTAAATGGTATCGGAGAGAACTTGAAATTTCGCTACGATGAAATAACAAAATTTGTGTCTATTTCTGTTTTGGATAAAAATATAACATCCGTAACATTATCACCCAAATTAAGTTTACAACTAGGTTATGAACCAAATAAAAATCTCCTAGAGAGAAATTTTGGAAAGTGTCCTGCTAATTTACACTTAGGGTTACCATCTCAACTCTTTCTATATTGTGACATTATCGATCCTCAGATTGTGGGTGATGTTATGACTCCTTTACTAAGAGTCATTTCATTAGATCCTACAAAATACATTTATGGTGCAAATAAAATGCACGTTTTCTCTCAACCTCACTACTTACCTGTTATGCGAAGAGAGTTCGATACGCTGGAAATAGTTATAAGATCGAGCACAGGACAAAAAATACCATTCCAGTTTGGAACCGTGTGTATTAAACTACATTTCCGAAAATTATTATAATGAATTCTCTTCGTGATCATCATAAATGTCCATATGAAAATTATTATACACATCAAGCTGGGTCAGGAGTTGGAGTAATTTATAAGGGTGCACCATACCAACGCGGTCATGGTATTGGGAGCTTCTTAGGGGGGTTATTTAGATCAGTTTTACCTTTACTTTCAAGTGGTGCTCGAGTGATTGGTAAGGAGGCATTAAGCGCTGGAGTAGGACTTTTATCGGATATGGTTCAAGCGCGTCCTATGGAAGCCTCAATAAAAGATCGTCTAAAGCAAGTTAGTACGAATTTAAAACGAAAGGCTGATGAGAAAATTGATCAATTTAACATGACAGGATCTGGGTATAAAACTAAAAGAAAACGATTGACCTCGTTCATTCCACCATTAACTGCTAAAGTGAAAGCTGCGAAAAAACTTGGTCTAAAACCAAAAAATAACAAAGATATATTTTCAAATTAAATATGTCTTTCCTTCATAATCATTCTTGCGAGTGCGTTAAGTCAGAATTGGATTTGTTTGCACTACCGTCTACACAAACTAGCATTGAAAATGGATTGTGGATTCATTATAAATTTATAAACCAATTTCATCTCTTGGTGATGATGGACCTATCGAGTTTCAAGTTCCTGGGACAGGCGATGACTACATAGATTTGTCTCATACATTACTCCACATAAAGGCAAAAGTATTAAATCAAGATTCAACTAACTTGATATCTACTACAATAGTAGCACCTGTAAATAATTGGCTGCATTCACTTTTTAGTCAACTTGATGTTTATTTAAACCAAAAACTTGTATCACCACCTAATAATACCTATGCATATCGAGCATACATGGAAACCCTTTTAAACTATGCTCCTGCTGCTAAACAATCTCATCTTACTTGTAGTCTTTGGTATGATGATACAGCAGGAAAAATGGATTCTACGGATGGTAAAAACATGGGATTTGTTAAAAGACAGGAATTGATTAGTGAAAGTAAGGAAATAGAAATGATTGGTCATCTTCACGGTGACATTTTCAACCAAGATAAATTTTTAATTAATGGTGTTGAAATGAGTGTTAAATTGGTTCGATCGAGAGAGAGCTTTAATTTAATTGCTGGGTCAAACGATGTAAAGTTTAAAGTTTGCATTACGGACGCAACTCTTATTGTTCGACGAGCACGAATTAATCCAAGCGTATTACTCGCACATCAAAAAGTTTTAGCTTCTACCACTGCTAAATATCCTATTACTCGAGCTGAAGTAAAAGTTTTAACAATTCCATCGGGTGTTCAAGGAAAAACTCTTGATAATATATTTTTAGGGCAGGTACCCAAAAGATGTATAATTGGATTTGTGAACAATTCTGCATTTAATGGTTCCCTTACTAAAAATCCATTTAACTTTGAAAACTATGGTATGATCAGCTAATGACTGTCATTGTTAAAAAAGTATTTTTTAACTTTTTCACTTTCTGCTATTGTCTTTGTAATATTGTATACGAGGGCGTTTGTGTTGTCGTAGATGCTATCCTTATTAGTCTTTACGTAATATTTAATCCTCGTGGAAGCATGTTTCCAATGATCAGTAGTTGGAATCTTGGATAGCTTCTTCATATCGTACATTTCAATTTTGATGAGATGCATCGCTTGGTCTCCATCGTCAGAATTAGTAGAAATGTATGATACACCATCTCTAGCGGCTCGTGCTACGGTTGATGATAACAGCTTCCTCTTTTTTATTTTTGATTCAGCTTCAAAAAAATGATCAATCGATTGCGATTTTCTTTTTACACCATCGCATGTGTTATTATTAATGACGATGTCATCACTCTCTTCTTGAGGGGAGAGTGGCGAGTAGTAATAATGTTTATATGTATTTTCATCGAAGCTCAATGATTTCTGCAACAACACAGTTATCATGTTAATATCAATTTGGTAACACTTAATCATAAAAGTTAAAAAAGCTAAAGTTACAACCTATTAAAGTCCACTGCTGAACATAGGCCTCATATTATATATTATGTATATTGTCATACGAAAATACATATAAAATTGAGTCCTGCCATCCAAATCTTCTTTATAGAGAGTGTGGTATCCACTTTCTAGTCCTCTTTTCTGCCACGTAGGGTGTACAGAAAATCTCCTTTTACTCTTGATGGTTGTAGCTTCTGCATCATTTAAAGCAATAGCAACTAATGCCAATTCTTTAAATGAAAAATATGTCTTTCACAACCATTGAGCTATTATGTACCACGTACAAGTACATATTACTTCAATGTTCACAACACCAGCACGTTGGTTTCGAGTTACTGTCACGATACGTATGCATTAAACTCCCGTCCGTGTTGACGTACAACCACGTTCCGTCTCCGTCCCGTGGACGTGCTGACTCCGTGATGTATGCAGCGACCTTTAGTCCTCGGGGGTGACAACGCATCTAATTTTTAATTCATAGTCGAGGATAGATGTCCACATACATCAGGTGGACTGTGTGCTCGTTTGTCACAGATATTCAATAAAATAAAGTTACGATTAAATTTGAATAATCACAGAACTAAGCAATTAGTATGATTGAAACGTTAATGAAACAGCTATATATACAAATAAAGCCATACTACAGTTATTATTTGTAGTTCCAAAACACACATAACATCCTTTATCAAAGGCGGGACTTTGGAATTTACAACTTTGCTCATTTCGATCCATTCTTTACAATATAAAACACCTTCTATTACAAATCAACTTTTGAACCTCTTTTATAACAAAATCAACTCTATTTTGTAGAATATAAGATTTAAATAAATGTAAAGATGTGGTGGTTTTGAAGCACAATGCATTCAATATGGTCATTATACGCTTATTTGGTGCTTTTGTGGACGGTTTTTGAAGAGAACGCGCGCTTTTGTTCGATGACATTTAGCGGTAGACATCTTGTTTTTGCTGTTAAAATAGGGGATGTTGTATCCAGAGATCGGTATTGAATACTAAAACGGCTTTTTGATATAAATTTGCAGAATAATTTCCGTAGCAAGACACACGTAATATTAACTATATTATTGCATTGAGTTTTTGATGAAAATGTTTTTTTTTTAAATTATTATCATCATCGTAACGTAACAAGATTTTATTAATCGAGAGAAATCTCAACTATTAGGCAGATAGAACGGCACGATTAAATCGGTAGATTTTGCGCGATTTATCGACGAGTTCACACCGCACAGATCCATCGGGCCTATTAATTACGCTGTATTGCAATTAGCTGACACTTTGCTGGATTATAATGCCTAGTTTGCCCTTTATAAGAAAACCCGTATTTACAATCAATATCAATACATTTTTACGTCCTGTAGAGGGATAAAATTCTGACCAGATGATGACGCTCTCTCCTAATTTTCAGTCATTAAATAGTAATTGTATTTTTTTAAAGTATATAAATCACATTAAAATGCGGGTAAGTATGTTTTATACGGAACCTTCGTTAATATTATGTTACACTTTTTGCTTTTTTTTTTAAACAAACGTCGGCAGTCAAGTACCCTGCAGTACCATACCATAACAATAGAGTAAGAGATCTTAAACAAGATAAAACATTTAGGCCTGATGCGTTCAAAGAGCTTTCAATTTTTCTGCTTGACAGTAGCTGTTATATTTTTTCCCTAGTTTCCGCAATGGATTCAAGTGCACGTAATTACAAAAATCAGAGGATTCAGAGGAGTAATTTCAGCAGGTACCCACTGTTCAAACAAGACCATTATTTAGTGTAACTGTAATATATAAAGTAAACTGTAAATTATTACCTACACATAAATTGTAATTAAAGTCAAAAAGGAAAACTGTTCATTCAGCTTAAACATATTGAAATCTCAAAACTATTTACCAGTTCAAAAATTACAACCAAAGAGAGTGTAGTACTAGGGAAACTGCAGAAGATTCAACAAAAAATAATTAATCCCTGGGACACTTTTTTTTTTACAAGAATAAATACATTAAAGCATAAAAAAGATTGTGACTATATTCTCTTAAGAACCGATATTTTATTCTCAAAAAAAATATTTATAGAACAAAATAAAACATAAGCAAATCATTAATTACAGTTCTATCCTTTTATATTCAGTCAGGTTATATTTTATGCGATTGTTAACGTTTAACTTACGATTGAAAATTTAGCCCTTAGTTTATTAAATGAGTATCAAAATTGAAGAGCAGAAAGGTGTTTTAGCTTCGCGGTCGTTAAACCGCAACCATCGTCGTCTTCCCAAGGACTGGGATTTGTATCCTCCTCTGTTTTTAAGTTGCATACGCTGCAGTGTCACTTTAATCAGATGAACTGTTAGATCGTTTATCACTGTGATATAATTAGAAAACTTTAGCTATTTCTACCGCAAAGTAGTGCCCGCCAACTATTGTTGTATAAGTTTTAAACGTTGTCCTAATTGGATATACCCATGAGATCCTTTTCTTATATAGAATAAGGATGACTAACATTTGTCCTTGATTAAGAATCAATCAAACGCAGATGCGTTGTCACCTCTGAGGACTAAGATAGAGTGCCTCGTTTCCAGTAAATCCAGGATCCAGATACCCTTTGTATCTGGATCCGTACACTCACCATATACATATTGATTCTTAATCGAGGATAAATGTAGATATCTATGGGTCACAGCATCCACTTGAATCAAGTGGAATGTGTGCTCGTTTGTCACCCTCATTCTATAAACAAAAGAAAAGATAAAGACTGGGAACTCACCTGCAATCCCCCTGGTCTTTCAGATGTTCATGGGCGGCAATCATCACTTACCGTCTGGTGAGTCGTATGCTCGTTTTAAAAAAAGATGTATTCTAAGATCCAAAAAAATTAACGCCCAAAAAAGTGTTGCACTCTGTTCTTTATCTTCTCTGTACATCATTACTGATACAGCTTATAGCTAGTCCATAGATTGCCTCACCTCCCTTTGAAAACCAGCCAGTTGGGTTGGCAACTGTAGGTTTTTTTTACCGACTTTAGATAGTAAGAGGTAGTCAATTCGACTGTACCTATGTTTTTTTATATGGGATAACGCAGAACTTTTCTCTGGTTGAACCAATTTAGCTGATTCTGCTTTTTTAGCTAAAAGCTGGTGCTCCTAGTATAGTCCCATATAAATTTAATCAAGATCTTACTAGTAGTTTTTGAGTTATCCCGAATAATGCGTTTTTAATTGACTGTTCTCATTTTAATTACATAGAAGTCAGTTACACATTTTTTTTAATTTTACCACTTGTTTAATCTTTAGTTGTTATTCGAAAGGAGCCGTGGTAGCTCAGATGGTTATCGCTCGCGAAAAATCAAATTACGCGAGCAACCCAGGTTCGATCCCCGCCGGCACCAATGAAATTGTTAATTGTAATTTTAAGTGCTGATTTATCACGTACTCGGCGATGAAGGAGAACATTGTGAGAAAACTTGCATGTCTGAGAAGTAAAAAAAAATATTTCGAAGACATGTGGAGTTCGCCAACACGCATTGATGCAGCGCGGTGGACACTTCCTTGCCCTAAAACCCTCTCAGAAATGAGAGGTGACCTGTGCCCAGCTGCGGGACGTATATAAGCTGTAACTTTAACTAACTTTAACTTTATTCGAAAGATGCTGCTGCCCAAATCCTGGTTTGTTTCCCTTCTGTCGCCTCTTGTGATACCCACAGGACTACACGATGAGTGAATTGAGAATGTACACAGTTGTTATCGTTAAATTTAAATAAACCGCACGTCTAATGCAATAAATAACATAATTATAAAGCAACAAATCATATTACTTATCACTTCTTCACCGAACAATAAATTAACTTACAATGTCGGGGCGTTTGTAAAACATGGGGTGGATTTTATAACTCGCAGCTATTATTGTCATCGAGTCGGGGTGTTAACAATACGCTTAGTAATGGCATAGCAGCATACTGCCAAGTTCCGTTTTATTTTAGGGTTACGTCAACAATAAAATGTGTGAACCTTTGATTGCATTTTAATTAATTCCTGTCTTGGGCCCTAAAGCACGCCATTTATATTTCGGTCTCGGAAATTGTAGGATTTATCGTTGTCTGTAAGTAAATTATCATACCTATAAATATTTTTTAATAATAATGTTCACCAAATCGAATTTCAGTCACGGAGGCCACAACGGAGACTAGCTAGGCTAAGATCTACGCAGGACAAGATTATTATGTCCGTTTGCATGCGCAAGCACAGGTACAACTACTCGTACACGTACTTTCTTTTCCTAACTCTCATAGTCCGATGGTACAGGAAGCCGACACGGCCGGAGAGGGATCAGGCGCAGAACCAACGGTTTTACGTTGCGGAACGTTTGAAGTACCGACGTTCCGGGAAGTCTGCAGTATGTGAACATGTTCAAGATCGACCCCGACATTAGATTTGATAGACTTAAAATCCTCGCAAAAGAACACCGATTCCTACCAAGGATGATTCGCGAGGCTATTGAAATTAAAAAATATCCTAATTTCATTAAATAAGATGTATATGTGCTACTAAGCATACGACTGCAAGCCTAGATACAGGATACTGTAACCTCATGCTGCGTATAAGTCGCGGCACGTTACTCTAGCGCTGAACGAAACGTGGAGTGGATAGCTGCTAATGACGTATCAGCACGAGGGACGGAATGCGACTGGAAACTTGATAATAAGTGGTTACTGTGGCCCATAGACATCTACATCTATCCTCGAATACGAATCAAAATTCAGATGCGTTGTCACCCGTGAGGACTAAGATG
This sequence comes from Parnassius smintheus behrii, assembly GCA_036936625.1. Taxonomy (NCBI): domain Eukaryota; kingdom Metazoa; phylum Arthropoda; class Insecta; order Lepidoptera; family Papilionidae; genus Parnassius; species Parnassius smintheus. The sequence continues at coordinate 9,378,715 of JAUPFT010000031.1, forward strand.
TAATGCCTCGCTTCCAGTAAAAAGGATCTCCGGTTCTCTACACTAACCATACGAAAAACAGCAGCATTAAGCTACTATTTGACGCTGGTACTCTGTGAGAGCGTGGTCCTTCCCCGGTCGAGCCGACCAATTCGTGCTACAACTATACTGCTAATATAACTGCAGCATAGCTCTGCCACGTATAAAACTCTGCTGGAAACGCAGAAATCTAAATAATAACGCACTTATTGTTGAGATTTCTGTGGCTGGAATTACCCTTTGACCTACTGCTGCGAGAATATTCATTCAAACCTCTAAATGGCTCTCAATGGAGATAGAGAACATTCTCACAATTATAGGACATAACATGACCTTAAATACTAGCGTGAAATAGCAATATAGTTACTGTATCTATGCTAAATACTGGATGATCTTTTTACCGTCTGGAAAAAAAATACAGTGTAACAGGTAAACGGAATAGAAGCCTATAGCACTGATATTTTATGTGTTTTATTTTATTTTACATTAACATATTGTGAAATCGATCTATCAATATACTAATTTGAAGTAAACTTTCGGTACTAAAAAAATTTAACATAAATGTTGAAATAGATCAATTAAAAACTATCGAAATTAAAATAATACGCACCGAATTGGTAGTATTTATTGATAGATCAATTTCATAATATGTTAATGTAAAAAGAAATTGTAAAATATCAGCGCCATAGGCTTCTATTCCGTTCACCTCTTACACATTATTTTTTTCCAGACGGTAAAAAAGATTATGCATTGTATTATCTGAAGAGAAACGGTGAACCTTTTTATTAGAAAAAAAGACATTTCATCTCAGGTCCCAGAAGTGACGAATCTGTATTTTAATTTAATCCGTTACATGGGATAGATATAGGTATCTATGGACCACAGCTTTCCCTTCTCATCATGTGAACTTTGTGTGCTGTTGTCATTGTATGAAAGATTTGCCTTAATTATCACGATTAGCTCTTACAATTCATCTGACGGTAAGTGGCCACTGCATTCCATGAACACCTGTACCCAACTTCATACAAAGAAGGCTTCAGATGATTAATTAAAATTAAACTGAATTACAAAATAATACAGTGTTACAACAGCGGAATTACAAATAATCATTTACTAAAGTCAATAAACGTCCTAATTTCTAAGATAATTGATAGAATCAGGCGTTACTTTGCGGAAATCCATTATAATAAAGATATTAATAGTTACGTTGCAACCATCCGCTCAATTAAATAAAATGATGTGTCTTACCTACTTAGAAGAGCACCACCCGCCCTCCCTCAATTGCGTCCACTAATCCCGTCACCACTAGTCCCAGCACCACTACTGCCAACACCACTACTCCTAACACCACTATTCTAGGAAAGACACCATCGACGATAATACGACAAGTGTTTCGCCTCTACACGAGGCATCTTCAGGTGATGTAGACTCTACGGCGGCTGACCGCTAAGATAGCCTCAAACTAGGTAAGACACATCATTGTTGCAAAGTAACTATTAATATCTTTATCCTAAATTCTTCCTACAGTTGAGCGTATAAACCTCTACATTAATTAAATTTGGAAGACTTGTATTGTTTAATTGTAATCGCTAACGAAAAATATGGAATGCCTCACAGCCTGCAATAGACTATACCTATACCAGATAACCAGACCTGAACACAGCAATATAAAAAATGCTACTATTCGCGGCACGTAACTCTAGCGCTGAAAGAAACGTGTAGGGGATAGCTGCGAATATCGTATTAGTACGAGGGACGGAAAGCAACTGGAGATACAATCAGCGCGCAGAACGACTAGCACAGTCAATCATACGCAATAATTCGTAATACGGCCAATTACACGCAAGTACGGTCATCGCTAGACTTTCGTGCCGCGAGGTGCAAGCTCCAATGCAAAAAAGAGTCCTACCACCTTTACTTAAAAAGTTAAAAAACCATAAAATAACGTATATATATATATATATATATATATATATATATATATATATATATATACACACATATATATATAATATATATATATATATATATATATATATATATATATATATATATATATATATATATATGTATATATATATATATATATATATGTGTGTGTGTGTGTGTGTGTGTGTGTACTGCTAAAAAATCATATTGAAAAAGTACGGAACCGTTGGCTTTTCACCAAATATATTTCATCTTATAAAAGGGCGTATAAGTGACTTCAAACTGAAGTAGTTTGTTATTGCACTATTCAAGTTTTATTATCGTTGTTGTTAAAGTGCTATTATTATAAGTGGGCTACTGTTGGTAAGTTGGTAAGAATCTATATCGATGTTTTTACCACATTTTTTATCCCGCTATAAATTAGCTTCTTTTTTAAAAACTTTGTGAACATATAAATAAACAATATATTTAGGATATTTTGGTCAATATCGCACTTCTGAACCATACCACACGTAAGAATGTAGATAAACACGCAAACAGGCATAATTTACATTGATTTATTAATATGTAAGTATCTACTAATACGTACGTATATAGTGTTGTTTTGCAATAACCGGCCAAAGGGGAATGCCCAGTCTTCATAGACACTTCGGCCATGAGTGCCCACATATAAAAGCATATAGATATGATAATATGCAATTAAAACAATGAAATGGTAAAGGAATTGCTTTAAAAAAAGTCGGGGTTTTGAAAATATTTGAAGTTTTTATTTTCACAAATGCAGTTTTTTAACAACTATTTTTATCGATTTTATCGCGTTTTATTTCTTTGATTTTTAATTCCAGACATTTCGGGTGCTTTCCAGCACCCATGGTTACGGCAGACTGAGGTGACCGACGTCCCAATGTCAGTGTTAACCCGGAGTACCTTCAGATTTTTAATTTTTATTTATTGTCCGATCTACAGAATGAACTTACTGTGTCTAGAAGTCTTGCAGTGGTATGCTTGGGTTTTTAATTTCATTAATTACAGGGTCCTAAGCAGGTGGTAGTACCAAGCCTCCTTCCTAAAAAAGAATTTATATATTAGATATTATATAGAATTTATATAATAAAATACACTTTACGACTAATAGTGATGACTTGCAATTCTAGCCCTAAGTAAAGATCAGCTAGGGCTTAACTTTATTCCTTCCATAATGCTGCTCCTCTGGTTATTACAGAGTTCTATCCGGTAGCAACCATTAAATCTTATATGCTCACCATAATAGTAGCGAGCTTGCTTTAATTGGTATGTGACACAAGCAATTAATATTAAGTCGCTGTAAGTTAAAACAGGAAATTCCCTAACATTTTAAAGTCTACATTTATATTTCTAAAGTCTGCCTGCCCTAGCTCTATTTAGATTGTTTTCCCTAGCATACTCAGAAAAATCATTATTTGTCTCCATATTTTGATGAACTATTTCAAGTATTTGAGCCGCATCATCCCTGTCCCTTATTTTTGTGTGGAATTTATTAACTATAGCAGAAGCCACAGCAGTCTATCATCAAATGTGTAGAAGCCCTGTTAAAGTAATTTTGATGAAATATTTTAAATTCAGTTTTAAAAATGCCATTCACCACCTCTACTACCCATATCGACACATAGTCACGGCTCTGGATTTATTAGCATATCTTGTCATTAACTGAGATTCACCATCTGCTGGAGACATTTCTGCGACCCTTAGACATCCACATCTATCCTCGATTACAAATCAAAATGCAGATGCGTTGTCACCCGTGAGGACTAAGATCATTTTCTCGTTTCCAGTAAAAAGGGTCTCCGGTTCTCTACACTCACCATACAAAACACAGCAGCATTAAGCTACTATTTCACGCTGGTATTCTGTGAGAGGGTGCTCCTTCCCCGGTCGAGCCGACCCATTCATGCTACAACTATACTTCTAATATAACTGCAGCATGGCTCTACCAAGTATAACACACATACATAGTACTTGTCACTATGTATGTTTGTTATCGCAAAATGTAGTTAATCACAAAAGAGACATACTTGCAATGCTGATGGAACTGTTACAACCTGGTAAAAACATTGTGCTTTTATATAATTAGTTAGCAGTACACTGTGTGATGTATGATCTAAGCTTTGTTGTTCTGGGTGCAATACATTACTCACTTCAGATTGCAACGAGGACGGACTAGATGATTCAGATGGTTCCCGTTCTGCAGTTGAACATGATGCTGTTCTATCAGTTCATTGCCAGCAATTATGATATACACGGCATGACAACTGAAATAATGTAAAATACAAAAAATGAAGTCAAAGTGAAAAAATAAAAATAAAATAGATTTGTTTATTTCAAACTCAAATATAAATAAAATATTTATCAAGTTAAATGTTACTGCACAAGGACGGATTTAATGCCCTATATTATTTAATAATTAAGGCCTGACAGACTACCAGCAGTCCAAAAACAATGAAAAATCAACTGTCTCCTTTCTTGGTAGTTGATAAAACTGGTCAATCTCATAAATAAGCTAGTATGTTTGTCAGATATAGCTAGGGCAGATGTGAAAAAATAAAACAAGTTCTTGAGTTGATATACAATCAGTGTAAAAACATGTATAATTATCAGATATATGGATCACATTTAATAAATTGAAATGTTAAACATGTTAAACACTTACCTCACGTAGCGCAAATAGTTCCTCACGTGGAAAATCGAAGACAAACAATGTGTGTGATCTTATTCTCATAAGTGTCAGTGCCACAGCTGATGTATAGATGTTCAAGACGAACTATTGGTGCATTTTGCGAGTGCCACACTACACGTTCAGCGTTCACTGTACTCGAAACTTGTACCTAATAAAGAAGCTACAATTATTATATTGATATTATTCAAGTAAACTCAGTTATAAAGCATTTCTTAGAGGAAGACATACCACATCGTGATATGTACCAACTATTTACCTGCTGTGTTCGAACCAATTGTTGAGAGATCAACAATTGCATTTTACTTTTACAACAAAACAATAACACGTAATTTAATTCTTGTGATATAACAGTGACAGCGGCCTACCTGTCGGATACGATGTTGCCACTTAACTGTGATAAAATCTATGGAATGATATCGATTTTTATTCGATTAATAATATCATAAAAAGAATAATCTTTGACGCGTTTTAAGTTCTGCACGCTTTTTAAAATATAATTTCCTTTATTTATTGAAACTCTATTTCAAATGTATTTTTAAGAACAGTTAGCTTGTGCTGTATTGTTTTGTTATGCTTTAGAGAATTCGTGGTAAATCAGCTGGAAATTAACTTCTTGAATTATCATAACATGATTCCATTTTAAATGTTATGTTAAAAACAGATAAGAATAACAGTTAACTTGTGCAGTAGCGTTTTGTTATACTCTAAAGAATTCTTGGTAAATCAGCTAGTAATTCGCTTATTTAATTATCATAACTATAAATGTGAAGGTTGTCAATGAATTCAACCGAGCCTATAACAACGGTTGTTTTAGTTTTTAACGGTTGACTGCCGCTTTTGATGACTTGAAATTAATAAAAACCTATTTTGCGCAATAAGTTTTTTCTCTTTGGTAATGAATAAACCACAGAAACCCCTTTAATGTATAATAGTCCTTTTTTTGATACAAGTAGCACATTTTAAGGAACCGCAAAAACAACTTTGTTATTTATACAAACACTATGAAAAACAAAATAATTTGTTGCTGGCGATAATGATAGTGGTATTTTGACTCGATTTAAAATATATGCTTGTTACTACTGAACTCTTCATGGGCCTGCGAGTCCGACTCGCACTGAACCACTTTTTTTCAACATTTAGTTTTATTCTAATAAATAGTTTTTTCGTTTAAGCGGAGCTCTTTTACTTTAGGTTTATTACCTCTTTATCTATAATAATCAATCTGAGTAAGTAAAGTGTGTAAATACGATTCTTAAATTGTAAAAATAATAATTGGATTTGAACATCTTAGGTAGGTATTTAGTTTTATTTATTTAGAAAATATTAATCTCACAATTATTTATTGTAATAATATAATTTATCACACAGCTAACGCCCTCATTAGCAATCTAATGGTGAAAGAATTTTCAAAATCGGTCTAGTAATTTTTGAGATTAGCCAAAAAACGTATTCATTGAAAGTGGCGCCCTCTATAATAAAATTAACCCTATATTAGATATCTAAAATTATACATAACAATCTAGTGGTGAAAGAATTCTTAAAGTTGGTCAAGTACTTTACGAGTTAAGCGAATAAAATATTCTTTGATAGTAGCTCCCTCAATAATAAAATGCATCCTACGTTTTAAGCACCATAGCAAAAAACGATTCAACATAGCCTAATAAAACAGACACACACAGTAAAAACATAACCATCCTTTTTCGTCTGTAGTCGGTAAACATTTGGTTAATAACGGTTGCGTATCGACTGCTTTGGATAAATATCCATTGTCAACGGTTATTTTAAACCTATATCATAACATCGTAATAATTATCGAAAGATAATATAAGCATTGTAATAATGACACCATAAGTAATCGATCGAAAAGGGGAATCGATTTTTTAATGATTTTTGTGATTGGCAACATTTTTTATTTTATTCACAGATTAATGAATTACGTATTTACCTAATTTTATTTTTATCTTTTCGGTACTTTTAATTTGTGCATAAATATTCCCATTGTTTTAGGATAAATGAATACCGCGATTAATAACCATAAATAAAGATATATTTTTTTAACAAATGCACATTGTTGGGTGTTCCATGGCCTAATATGGGCATCCCCCTTTGTAGAGAAGGTTCAAAATAAGTAATATAGGCAACAAAAAGCAAGAAACATTAACGTTTACATTTTTCGAAAAAATTAACTTACCCATTACGAAATATGTCAAATACTACACCTTATTTTAAATGGGGCTGCCCTGTTGGCAGAAAAAGTCGTCGTGGCCCTCATTATCTCAGTCTCCTTTTCTGAGATTTCACTTCTACCGCGTGTGAACTGGATACTTTTTTTCTTTATAAAAATGTCCCTCAGACGAAGAGTTGTATGACTTAGATGTTTTGATGCGGTAGCAACTTAGAGTAAAATCTTTTTGTGTAACGTACTGAAACGTATGCAGCGTAGACTATGGGTAGTATATTATATAATTATTAATTATAGCAAGATTAAACTTAAAAAAAATTATAAAGGAATATAAATTTACTAATAAAACTATTGTAATAAAAACACCGAAGAGCACAAATACTGTCACTGATCATAATTTTCATCACACACGGTCTGTTGTGTTAATGTTTAGTGCGTAGTGTTTTTAACTGACGGCTGTCCACGGATTTTTCCGGGCGCACGGTCATTTAACTGATCAGTTGAACTGACATACATCCAAATACTGACCGAGAGTGAATTTTAAGTTGGAATTTGAAGCACACAGTGCACCCGATGGTAAGTGGTTGCTGTGGCCCATAGACATCTACATCTATCCTCGGTTACGAATCAAAATGCAGATGCGTTGTCACCCGTGAGGACTAAGATGGGATGCCTCGTTTCCAGTAAAAAGGGTCTCCGGTTCTCTACACTAACCATACGAAACACAGCAGCATTAAGCTGCTATTTTACGCTGGTATTCTGTGAGAGCGTGGTCCTTCCCCGGTCGAGCCGAACACTGCGTGTTACAACTGTATTACTAATATAACTGCAGCATGGCTTTACCGCGTATGAATTGTTTGTCAATTGAATGCAACTTTTCAATAAAATTAACTTTGTTACACGTATGCGATAATGTCGTTACTTGTGACCAAAGTGGTCACAATACAATAAAAAATATTTAAAAAAATAACATATATATAAATAATATTTTATAGTGTTGACTCCATTCATTCATTCTTAAGGGAGAATGTAACCTCAAATAGCTTAGCAAGATCCTCCGTTATACCGAAAATATTGCAGCATTAATTTTGAAATAAATATATGGTAAAGTTGAGGATTAATGTTAAGTACTACGTTAGACGAAAATATGATTCCGTAAAATTTTGTTGATAGAAAAAAATCCAAAGTTACCTCTAAACTGAAAAATAAACCGCTGTTATTCATAAAATACTTTAAAAAAGATCATGAAACTTTGCATATTAACAGAACTAACTATAGCATATAAGCAGGGCTTATGTTTTTTTTTTAAATTACCATTATTTTCACTGTTAAAAGAAATTACCTAAACTATCGGCGTCCTGAAGCTTGGAACCGGGCGGCAGGAAACAAGCTTCAGGACGCCGATAGTTTAGGCAATTTCTTTTTACAGTGAAGGTAATGGTAATTAAAAAACAAATAAAAAACATAAGCCCTGTTAGTATGTAAAGTTTCATGATCTTATTTAAAGTATTTTATGAATAGCAGCGGTTTATTGTTCAGTTTGGAGGTAACTTAGGATTTTTTTTCTATCGAGAAAATTTTACGGAATCATGTTTTCGTCTAACGTAGTAACACATAGTAACTCGTAGTACTTAACATTAATCCTCAACTTTACCATATATTTATTTCTAAATGATCGCTGCAATATTTTCGGCATAACGGAGGATCTTGCTAAGCCATTTGAGGTTATATTTCCCCTTAAGAGTCTATAAAAGTCCACGTGCTATACGTAAAATTTCAAAATTGAAAGGAGCATCCAACAATCCAACTTCTCCAACATATCTAAAGGACAAAATTCCAGTTTCTCTTTTCAACTCATGATAAGGTTCTTCGCTCATATATTATATCACATATCATATCATTGGGTTCACCAACAACACTTACCGTCTGTATAAAAATAGGGTGTAACATGTGAACGGAATAGAAGCCTATGGCAGTGATAATTTACAATTTTTTTGTTTTTACATTAACATGTTATGAAATAGATCCGTCAGTAAATACTATAAGTATACTTATTTGAAATAAACTTTCTGTACTAAAAAAATAAAAACAAAAATTTTTAACTAAATAAAAAATCAATTAAAAACTATCGAAATTAAAATAACGTTGTATTTCGAATCGATTTTTTTATATAGTACGTGAGGGTAATATGGTCACCCGGTTAATTGATCACTTTCTTATAACTCAAAAACTACTGCCTTGTTTGATAGCTCTTTATTGGGCAATCCAAAAATAAAGGGTCAAAAGAGCGCTGCTCTATCTATGCCATTTTAACAGTTGATATTACAGCAAATATTTTAGTCCATTTTAGCATGGTGTAGTGTAGTTAGTTTTTGTTTAAGTTGATTTTTCAAAGTTTTTTTTTTTTTTTTTTTTATAGGATAGGGTGACAAACGAGCACACAGTCCATCATAAATCATAAATCATAAATTTTATTTGCAGGAATCACGGTATAAAAAGATCTTACAATTTGTCTAATACAATCGTGTTTCGCTAACAATGGTAAATAGCATGCAAATACAGAATCAACAAAATTAATTACAGTCTAAAAAATCTTTTACGTCATAATAACATTCGGTTTTTAACCAATTAAACAAATGTTTCTTAAATAATCTTTCACTTAATAATTTAAATTCATTAGGTAGTTTATTAAATATTTTTATACACATATTTAGGCAACTTTTGTTGTATTTAACGATTCTAGGAATAACATCTAGAACTAGTTTTTCTGGGTCACGTCGGTTTCGGGGATATATATCACGCGCTTTAATAAAAAATGACTTATTTTTAAAGACAAACATACTAACTTCATAAATGTATAGTGACGGGAGGGGTAATATACCAAGTCTCTTAAATACTGGTTTACAGGAAACATTTGGCGAAATCCCGCACATTGCACGAATACATTTTTTTTGGGCAACGAATGCCCTATTTCGGTCAGTACTATTACCCCATATTACGATTCCATAGCGAAGAATAAACTCTACGTATGCGTGGTACGTTGCAATTGCCGTCTTAATATTTGTGATGTTTTTAACGATTTTAAGGGCATATACAAATTTATTAATTCTACGGCATACGTTATCTATTTGTTCTTTCCAGTTTATATCTTCATCTAACGTTACTCCCAGAAATTTTGTACATGTAAGTTTTTTTAGTTTTGGTATGTTAAGTTTAATATTATGATTTGAATTGATAGATTTATTAAATTGTATGTAATGAGATTTATCTAAATTAATTTTCAAATTATTTACGTCAAGCCATTCTATTAATTTGTCAATTGTATTATTAATGTCATCTTCATGATTCCTAATTGTATTATTATTTTTATTACTAGTCACAATAATTGAAATGTCATCAGCGTATAAAACACATTTATGATTCGTAATGTCAACAATATCATTAATATATAATAGGAAAAGAATCGGTCCTAATATACTTCCTTGCGGAACGCCAAATTTATTATATTTATATCCAGATGAATGAGATGTTAAGTTACTGTTTTTATCTATTTTATCAATGATAACACATTGTTGTCTGTCTTTTAAATATGACGATAACCACTGAAGTATTGGTCCTCTGATCCCAATTGTCTCTAATTTTTGCAATAATATGTCGTGTGAAACGCAATCAAAGGCCTTTGAGAGGTCAAAGAATAATCCTGTTGTTAACTGTCTGTTGTTTATGTTACTAATTATTATTCTTATTAACGAAAACATGGCAAGTGAGGTTGATCTGTGTTTTTGAAACCCGTATTGTTCACTTTTAATTATCTGGTATTTATTACAGTAATCAACTATTCTTTTATACATACATTTTTCAAAGATTTTAGCAAGAATAGGTATTAACGTGATTGGACGATAATTTTGAACATCGTCCTTTCGCCCTTTTTTAAATAAAGGTTTTATAATTGACAATTTCAGTGCTTCTGGGAATTTCGCTGATGAGAATGATAAATTTATTAGATGTGTCAAAATTTTAGTTAAATTATCAGCACATGATTTTAAAATTTTGGTGTTAATTTCATCATAACCCTCTGAATTGGTATTGTTTAATGATAGTAGTTCTATTTTAACTTCATTTTCTGTCATTGGTCTTAAATACATCGAATTCACTCTTGAATTTCTACTTAAACCATATTTTTTATTTAAATTTTGTGTTGAGGTATGATTAGTGGCCATATTTATAAAATAATCATTGAAAGCAGTAGCTATTTCTATAGGATTAGATATTATGTTCTTTCCAATTTTAATAGTATCTATATTATCCTTAACTTTCGGGTTATTAATTTCATCTCTGATAATTCTCCATGCCGCCTTGCATTTGTTGTTACTATTATTCATATATTTAATATTATTAATTTGTTTGGATTTATAAATACACTTCTTTAAAATGTTTGAATAGTTTAAGTAGTTAACTTTATTTCGTGTATTTTTTTGTTTATAGTATGTGTATCGCAAGACCCGTTTAGTTCGAGAACTTTTTCTTAACCCTTGACTTATCCAATTTTTTTTTTGTGCAAGTACTGTTTATTTTTAGTTTTATTTTTGGAAAGCATAAATAATAAAAAAGGCATATCAATTCGTGAAAAGCGTTAAAGGCCTTATTCAAGTCAGTTTCCAAATAAATTTCATACCACGATAAGTTTTGTAGACATTCTTTGAATTTTTGAATATGGTCTATGTTATAATCTCTCTTAAAAATGTTATAGGGTGATGCCGATATTAGCTTATTTTTTACTGGAAAGGTTAACATTTGTGCTGTGTTATGGTCCGAGAGATGAAGTGGTAATATAGTTGCTGTCGCGTTTGGAATATTACTCAGTATGTGGTCTATACACGATAACTTTCGCGTAGGAGCGTTAACATGAATTTTTAAGTTGTAATTGTGGCAAAGTTCTTGTAACTCACAAGAGAATTTACCTTTTTTTAATGTATTTATGTTTATGTCTCCTGCTAAAACTATGCGCTTCTTAGTGTTATATTTTGTAACTAAAGTATAAAGTAAGTTGTCCAATTTTTTTAAAAAAAGGCTAGGATCTGATTGCGGTGTTCTATAAAGACATATTATTATTAATTTATTTGCTGTAATTTCGATGCCGCATACCTCAAATATGTTTTGCACTGCCTGAACTTTTACAAAGGACAACACTTTGCATAGTAAGCCCTTTCGAACTAAAATGCAAGTTCCGCCCCTTTGTTTATCCCTACTATAACAAGTTACTATTTCATAGTCACTAAGTTTAACATAATTATCGTCACCTTTCCTTAGAAATGTTTCGGAGAGACATATAACGTCAGGATCATTATGTTCCTCTTGCAACTCTTTTAGCGTTAGCTCAAAAATGTCTTTCTTTGACAAAATACTTGCGATATTTTGATGAAAGATTTTAAAATTCAGTAATGCCTTTGTTTCGAAAAAAAATATCTTTTTCTACTGTGGGAAAGTAAAAGGGTATAGTCCCTTTTTTTGGTAGCAGTATCTTTGATGCAGGCGAAGTAGATTTTGTAAAGCTATGTGTTACTAAAATATTACTGCGCTTAAAATAAAATGGGATTGTGCCTTTTTTGTAGTGGTTGGTTTTAACGTCTGATTCATCTTTGCTTGGTCTATTACCCCTTATTATTTTCTTAAGTTCACAAATATTTAAGTACTTATTTGCATAGTCACTACAGTCGATAAGGTAATTTATTTTTTTACAAATGTCAATTTTTGTACAGTAGTTACAATTCACAAAATAACAATTTTTATACTCATTACATATATTTTTGATGATTTTATTTAATCGATTAACGTTAACATAATTATTTTTTGATACATTTAATACAATGATATTGTTTTTGTTAAATTTTTCTAATAATTTTCGTAAGTTTAATAATATAACTTTTACATTGTTGTCGTTTTCACCCATACATAAAACCAATTTATCATTTGTCGATAGCGTCATATTTAGGCATGTCTTAGTTACTTCCGTGCTAAGTGCGTTAGGTTTGGTTTCCGCAAAAACTTTGTATTTTTCATATTTTGTCGACTGTCTTAAATGTATAATAGAAGATGCCAGACCTACGCACTGCTGAGTGCCCCAAATAAATATTCTATTTTTAGGTTGAGATATTTGTTTTTTGTCCAATTCCTAAAATTATAAGAATTAAATGGTCTTTGAATTTGTAGTTTTTGTGTCAGGATATCAATTTGGTTAGTAAGTTTAGAAATATCCTTGTTAGCGTTTTCCAATTGCTGCTGTAAGTCAGTAATTTTTTGTTGTAGAGAAGATATAGAAATATTATTACGGTCGTTCGATATTTCCTTTGGTGCTAAAGGCGTAGAATTTACGTGACGACATGGGGTGGAAGTTATCTGTTTCTTTTTCGCACTATTGTAAACCTTATTAACTTCAATTGGTGTATGGCACAATGACTGTAATATTTTTATTTCTGAAGTCAACTTATTAATTTGTCTGTTGAGAGTATTATTTTCAAGTATTGTGTTTTCTAGTTCATTTTGTGTACTGCTTAGTTCAAGAGTAAGTTGAGCTATTGATTCTTTTAACTCTTGGATTGTTACTGTCTCTAGTATAGTACCGTCTACACTCCTTGATAATTTTCTTGGCGTGGAATAGGATTCATCGGATAACTCGTTCTCGGTGAGTACGTGTGAGTCCATTGTCTGAGAGAAAAACGTATTTTGAGGTGTAGATTGTGAAACCTCGGTAATATTTTGTACAGATGACAATTCCTTTAGAGTGCTTTCTTTTTTTCGCATAGTAACGTTAGAGGATTCGCTATTGTATGATGTCAAATATTTTTTACTGTAATTTTTAATACAAAGTTTACACTTCCATTTCGTTTTCACCTCTTGATTTTTTAAACGGTAAAGTTTCTCGGAATAGCCGGCACAGTCAAATTCATATCTTTTTTCGCATTCTGAACATAATAGTGTATTTTTCATATCAACATACTTTTTGCATTTAAAACAACATACTAGTGCCGACATCTTATGGCTGGTGTTAGCGGATTTTGTATTCGCTTTAGACGCCATTCTGTTATACTTAATTTTTCTAGTTAATTTCTTAATATTTATGTAGATGGCGTAACTGAACTATATACAATAAATCAAATGTTTTAGAATTTTTCTTCGTAGTGGTGAATAGTAGAACTATTACAATGTTGCTATTTAGATATTTAGAATCGATTACAACTTGTGGTTCTCAATAAGATATGTAGATGGAGTTATATGTAATGACCTCAAGTATGGAGAGTAATGACATCTAGTAACGAGTCATTGATACTTGAACGTCAACTGATCTTGTTTTTTCGTAGATTGTCAAGTTTAAAAAGTAACGTCCACGATTAATAATATTTACTGAAATTACTGTCTAATTTTCACTCACCAAGCCTGATGAACATGCATTTCGGTCCTGTATACGTAATGACATAAAAAAACTCAGTTTCTGTTTACAGCATGACACCGTGAATAGATAATTCACCACATAATTAAGTTCATCACAATTAATCGAATATAACTTTTTTGGCCTCTAGTATTTTTTATAAATAACACTGACTGCACTTAGTCTGACACCGATCTTCTTATCTCAAATGATTTCATGCACTTATATGGGATTAACACATTAATAATTAATTTATTACTACGGAGTCGATGTTAACCGTGGCAACAGCCAAACATAGTGAGTCTGATCTCATCATCTGATCATCTGATGGTAAGTGGTTGCTGTGACCCATAGGCATCTACATCTATCCTCGATTACGAATCAAAATGCAGATGCGTTGTCACCCGTGAGGACTAAGATGGAATGCCTCGTTTCCAGTAAAAAGGGTCTCCGGTTCTCTACACTCACCATACGAAATACAGCAGCATTAAGCTACTATTTCACGCTGGTATTCTGTGAGAGCGTGGTCTTTCCCCGGTCGAGCCGACCCATTCGTGCTACAACTATACTACTAATATAACTGCAGCATGGCTCTACCACGTATAAAAAGTCTTCATAATTATTGCCAATACTTGTTTGCCTTTGTATTTTTGTCTCTGTCCTTTTAGTTTTGGTTTTACAGGGCGTCAAACCTTAAGGTGACCATATTACTCTCACGTAACTTATATATGGTATTTTTTTCCATATGGAAAAAAATAGGGCGTAACAGATAAATATAACTATACCTACCACAAAATCTTACTGCTCCACGGGCAGAGAATGCCGATAGGTATTTAGTTCGCTCCTTGTTACCCTATTTAGTTCAGTTTAGTTTACGACACACTTATTTTACGCGTGGGCCGGAATAATGTGATTATTCGAGCCATGAAATCTCCCCGAAGAAGTTCAACAGTCCTTTGATATTGCAAGTAACTTCGGGGAGCAATCCCGGCGTGGCGAGATTTTTAACCCTGTATGTTGCAACCTCCGGACATGTCAACAACACGTGAGCCGCCGTTTCTTCCTCCCCATACATGCCCTGCACAGGGGGCTATATCTAACAACTAGGGTAAATAAATGTTTCTTAAAGGAGCCATGTCCTGTGATAGCACTTCTTACTATCCTGATCTGTGGCTTGTTCAGTCTCATTAGAACCTTGGTTAGACGACTGTTTATTTCAGACAGGGCCTCCCTAGCTTGTCTACAGTCCGCTATATTTTTCCAAATCTGAGCGTGCAGGCTTGTGAAGTTTCTACGTACCAGTGAACGAACGTAATCAAAGGGGATTGGTATTATTGGTTCCGGCCCAATTGTGGCCAGGGCCAATCCTCTACTGGCCAGTTCGTCTGCTACATCGTTGCCTCTAGATCCACTGTGTCCCATAATCCATTGTAGAGTCACATTGTTGTGTTTATATACCTCATTTAATCGTTGATGGCATTCATATATTAGTCCCGAGTTCACCACATTACAACTCAGAGTTTGTAGTACCGCCATACTGTCGGTCAGTATTCTAATGGAGAAGTCTTTTACCTTGCTAGCATTTATTGCTATGGCCGCTTGGATGATACACATACATTCCGCCTGAAAGACTGTGTTATAGGTACCCAGCGGTGTACATATGTGGATATTAAGGTCTTCAGAGAAAGTTCCAGATACTACACCTTCATTTGTTTTGGAACCATCCGTGAAAACTCTAAGCTATTTTGAGTTTAATCCATAGAGTAGAGTAATATATACAGAAATAGAGAGCCATCTCCTAGGATTTTTTGTCACCCAATATTGAATAGTTTCGCCGTCTGGTATCATATCCCTTGAACTAATCTCAATATCATAATGATAGACAGCTGTATGTAGTTATGTATATACAGCTATCTATACTAGAAGGTTATATTTATATTTTAGGGATTAGGGTTCAATTAAAGACGTATTATAGATTTCAGTAATATCAACATTTATTTTTGTTATACATATATATATATATATATATATATATATATATATATATATATATATATATATATATATATATATATATATATATATATATATATATATATATTTAACATACACGATGTAAAAGCGTCTATTCCGCAAAATACAACACCAAACCAAATATGTCCACCGGGTTACCGGAGAGCGTCTTTTTCGCCGCACAACACTACACAAACATACAATGTGGTTCCAGCATGAAAATCTAAACAGACAACAAGAAACAGAGGGCTAATCCCAACTCAACCAAACTTATTGTAGCAACAACCGAAAATCACTTATAAACTATAATAAAACAACAACTTGTTCAGACGCCGGTAGCCATTATATTATATAAAGTTGCTACATGGCAGTTCGAGAATAACCAGAATTGGTGTAGTCGCCATCTAGCGCACCTTTTAGAATTTAATGTTAGAAAGCTTATGGCAATATAGTAAAAGATGGCACTAGTTTCTTTGCAAATTATTGAACCCAACCTAAAGTATGGAAGTGTACCCCCCCTGGTTTAATCCCTCCTGCTGGTCGATTTCATTTAATTGTAAAGTTCTTGTTGAAAAACCCATTATCTTATACTTCTTATCGAATACAAATTGTTTTGGGATCTTATCGTACTTGACTTGTAAGATAGAAATTTTTGAGTAAATTCTACCAATTATACCCGTATGAGCGACTCTACTCTTACTTAAAAGATTTAGGGTCTTGAGTCTAATGGCAGCTAAAGTTGCTTCTTGTTGTATGTGTAGATGAAGCGGGGCTAGCTCCAGTATAGCCTTTAAAGCTGCTGCTGGTGTAATGATTACGCAGCCTGTGGCAGCCATACATGCCAATCTCTGGTAACGCTGAAGCTTTTTTTATAGTGGTGGCTTCATTAGTTTTGGTCTACCATACCAGAGCCGTATGGGATCATGAGCCGAACTGTTATCCTATTTATATTATTATGGTTTACTTATTATTATGGTGTTAACAATAAAGATTCATCATCATCATCATTACAGCGCTTCACAAGTCCACTGCTGAACATAGGCCTCCCCCAAGGTGCATACAAAGCTCGGTCCAGAGACACCTGCAGCCATCGACTTCCTGCTTGTATTCCGTGCGGTCAGTCGCCGTAGAGTCTACATTACCTGACCGCACAGTCAGTCGCCGTAAAGTCTACATTACCTGACCGCACAGTCAGTCGCCGTAGTGTCTACATTACCTGAAGATGCCTCGTGTAGAGGCGAAACACGTGTCGCCTTGTCGTCGATGGTGTGTCTTACCTGGAATAGTGGTGTTGGAAGTAGTGGTGCCGGGAGTAGTGGTGTTGGGAGTAGTGGTGCTGGGACTAGTGGTGACGGAGTTAGTGCATGCAATTGAGGGAGGGCGGGAGGTGCTCTTCAATCCAGGTAAGACACATCGTTGTAATTCGTTAGCGGAAAGTTGCAAATTAATAAATTATTTACTATAAAGAAATAACATTCAATACCAAATAATATACATATTTCACAATTGACCCCGGTTGATATTTTATCTTATCTCGTTGAAGTTCTTTTTAAGTAAAATATCCTAGTAGAACCTACATTACTATTTATAAAAAAAACGTGCATAGAGTTCACACGCGGTAGAAGTGAAACCTTCATAAAACTAGACTTCGAGAGATTGAGACGAACGCAGAGTATCAGGAGGAGGTGCTGAAAGTGGCACTACTCCGGAGGCGTGGAGCAAAAGTGCGGTGGTCTTGTTCTTCAAGAAAGGCGACAACGCTCTCTTGAAGAACTACAGACCGATTTCCCTACTGAGCCGCGTCTACGTACTGTTTTCGAGAGTCATTACGAATCATCTCACACACAGACTCGATGACTTCCAGCCTTTTTTGAGGCTTTAGTACCATAGGCCACATACATACCCTTCGTTAAATTGTACGGAAGTCCGAAGATTGCAATCTGCTACTTTTTCTTGCGTATGTGGACAATGAGAAAGCCTTTGATTCCATCGAAATTTGGGCGGTGCTGTAGTCCCTTCAGGGGTCCCAAGTGGACAGTTGGTATATCGAAGCGCTGAAGTATTTGTACAGTAGAGCTACGATACCTATGCGAGTACAGAACCAGCGTACGAAACCTATCCAACTGCAGAGAGCTAAAAGACAGGGTGTCGTAATATCCCCGGAACTCTTTACTCTTTACTTCTTTATTGCACTGCATTGGACGGCGTTTTCAAGCTACTGGACTGGAAAGGATACGGTATTAACTTCAATAGCAAGAACATCGATTAGATTCGATTTGCTACGACGGTATAGCCTTATGGCAGAATCGGTGGAGGACTTAAGCACTATACTCAATGACCTTAATAGTGTCTCCCAACGGATAGGTCTTAAGATTAACATGGACAAAACGAAATGCATGTGTAATGTCCCACCTATGCCGATGGTTGCTGGGAGCACTAAGCTCGAAGTTGTTGACGAGTATGTTTACCTGGAACAAGTAGTCCGACTTGGTAAGTCTAACTTCGACCGAGAGGTCAATCGCCGGATTCAACTCGGCTTGGCAGCGTTCGGGAGATTGTGACAAATCTTCTCGTCAGGCATACCTCAAAATCTCAAAACTAGATTGTAAAATCAATGCGTGTTGCCAGTGATGACCTATAGATCTGAGATGTGGTCCTTCGCTGCCGGCCGTCTGTGGAGGGCTATTCTCGCAGTTTCCCTAAATGATAAACTTAGGAATGAGGATATCCGCAATAGAACCAGAGTAACCGACATAGCCCAACGGATTAGTAAACTGAAGTAGTAATGGGCCGGCCACATAGCTCTAAGATTCGATAGCCGATGGGGAAAAAAGGTTTTAGAGTGGCAGCCTCGTACCGGTAGGCGCAGTGTAGGGCGAAACCCACTAGATGGAGTCCTGGTAAGACATGCAGGAAGTCGATGGATGCAGTTGGCTCAGGACCGTGCTTTGTGGCATACCTTGGAGAGGCCTATGTTCAGCAGTGGCTGTAATGATGATGGTGATGATGATATATCTATCTCCTTCCCTCGCAGGCTAAATCGTATATGTTTGTCTCTTTTTAGTGTAGCTTTTTAGTTTCATCGAGGTTCAAATGACAACGATTGTAAAGAAGTTTTCACTTCGAAAGGTTTAATATACATATTTTAAAAATGCACAAGGGAGAGCCAAGTGGTGCGAATAAAGTCATGCACCGAAATATCACGAAGGCAGGAGTCGTGAAGGGTGACGGTATGATCGAGTGTCATGTTACCGCACGGTGGTCGCCGTCCCTCGTGTGACATGCTATAAAAATAAAGTTGTATTTTATATATTTATTTAATGTGTGATTCTTAATGCGTGAAGCAGAATCTTAGAATTTTTTAATGGATTCTTTAACTAGGAGTTCATTATAAGCAGAGTTGAGATTACTTTTTTTAATAAGATACAGTGACAAGCGAGCACACAGTCCACCTGATGGTAAGAGAAAAGACATCTACATCTTTCCTCAATTATAAATTGAAATGCAGGTGCGTTGTCACCCGTGAAGACTAAAGATGGAATGCTCGTTTCCAGTATAAAGGGTCTCGGGTTCCATACACTCACCATACGAAACAGCAGCATTAAGCTACTATTTTATGCTGATATTCCGTGCAAGCGTGGTCCCTCCCGGTCGATCCGACCCATTCGTGCTACAACTATACTACTAATATAACAGAAAAATCTGACAAACAAGCAAACGGTCCACCTGATTGTCAATAAAGGCTGCGGCATATGGACACATATTACGATGGCTACTTAATAACAAGACTGCGAGTGGACAAAACCCAAATTCTAAGTCTTAAAAACGTGCTATGACCATAGTATGTGAAACGGGTTTAGATAGATACGTAATATGGTAATAGACAAGCTAATAGTTAAAATAGTATTTAAAAAACCCGACTATAATAAAACAGTTTTCTGAAAAGTGTTTAATTATATTTGACTTTAATAAGACGTCTTTTATACGATTTAAGAAGAACTGTATAACAGCTTTATTACAAGTTTGTCAATATGAAATGGTCATTCAAAATGAAAAATCTATATATGATTTTCCATGACCTAGACCTATCGAGCCGTGGTAGCTCAGATGGTTAACGCTCGCTGTAAATATCACAGTACGCGAGTAACCCGGGTCCGATCCCCGCCGGCACCAATGAAATTGTTAATTGCAATTTTAAGTGCTGATTTACCACGTGCTCGACGGCGAAGGAAAACATTGTAAGGAAAACATTGCAAGTCTGAGGAATATGAAAAATATATATATATATATATATATATATATATATATATATATATATATATATATATATATATATATATATATATATGGAAGAAATTCTCAGTAGGAGACCGGAGTCAGGAAGTTGGTGTTGTTCCGCACCCGTGCCTCGGAAAGCACGTAAAGCCGTTGGTGCTGCGCCTGATCTATCTTCGCTCGTGCCATCGGATTATGAGAGTGGGGGAATAGAGAGTGCACCTGTGCTTGAGCATATATTTGGTGTCCTGCGCCGATGGCCGGCAGCCGTGACGACAGAAATCTGCCTGGAGGACATTATTATTATACATATATACAGTCAAACCTGGGTAAGTGAGAACTGGATAAGGGAGAAACCTCTATAAGTGAGAGTAATAGCCAGGACCCGTAATTTTAAGCTTCCAAAACCTCTATTAGCAAGAAACAGAAACCCTTTTTTTCCCCTTTTTTCCCTCATGGATCTACGTAAGTGAGACTGCTACTTACATATACCTCTATAAGCGACAGTCGAGCTTTATTTATTTATATTATTTAGGAGGAACTATAGCTATAATAAAAATACATACATACATAAAAGATACACACATACAGTAACAAATGACAAAACAAATTACAAATTTAACATCTGCTATTTTATTGCTCATTCTTAAGGGGAAATATAATCAATCAAATCAAATGGCTTAGCAAGATCCTTCGTTATACCGAAAATATTGCAGCATTAATTTTGAAATAAATATATGGTAAGGTTGAGGATTAATGTTAAGGATTATGTTAGATGAAAACACGATTTCGTAAAATTTTCTCGATAGAAAAAAAATCCAAAGTTACCTCCAAAATAAACAATAAACCGCTGTTATTCATAAAATACTTTAAATAAGATCATGAAACTTTGCATACTAACTGAACTAACTATAAAGCTGGGCTTATGTTATACTTTTTTTAAAATACCATTATTTTCACTATAAAAAGAAATTACCTAAACTATCGGCCTTTTGAAGCGTGATTCCTGCGGCCCGGTTACTTCGCTCCGGCCTTTGAAGGGAGAGGTTGTGTCGCTTACGATCGAAATATACATTACGCAACAGGACGACGTAAAATTAAAATGGGAAATAACCGTAATAAAAATAAGAAGCGACTGGCTTGGCGTTAAGAAACAGGCATAAATATGATCAACCTAATGAAATAAGTGTCTAACGACCTTTCTACTTACAGTATTAGTGATTACAAACATTTCGGTACATAGCATAGGTACGACGCGCGGGCAAGTGGGGACGAAATTAGAATTTGAGCTGACTTACTCTATCCCCTTAACTTTCGTGGAACTTCCTACCATTGTTTTTGTATTGTGTTTTTGTCAATATTATACCTATTCTATTTCGTGGAACTAAATAACGTTGTTATTTTATCGCATTCTTTTCGAATGGACACGTGTGCCTGTGTACCGTCCTGTTTATCGGACTTTCTCAGTCTATAGTTAATCAATTGCGAAGTAAAGTTCTGTTCTGCATCATGTCAAAACGGAAAATTAAAGTACTGTTATTAAGTGATAAACTTAAAATAGTGAATGCGTTTGAATCCGGAAAATCGCGAAATAAAATTCAGAGGGAGTTTTATTTACTCTGGTATCCACCTATTATAACATTATAAAATCAAGATACCCTTAGAAAGTACTTATATGTCGAAATCTAATGAACGTAACATAATATACACACTATTAAAAATGTATATGTACATAATATATGTTGTGCATATTATTCACCTAATTTTATCATATTACATATTTACTACATTCGTACTTGCTGTGACTTGTTATTGCTGCGTACCTCTATTAGAGAGAAACGCTACTCATGTACCTGAATTAGCGAGAAACTCGGGTTAGTGAGAAATCTCTATAAGCGAGAATGAGATTGGGCTCCCTTGAACTCTCGCTTATCCAGGTTTGTCTGATATATATGTCCTTGATTAAAAATCAAAATGCAGTTTTAGTGTCCAGAGAATTAAGATGGACTATCTCTTTCCTTTAATAAAGTCTTCAATCTTTGTCACTCGCGGCGAATGCGGTTCTTCAGAATCGAGTTGATCCTTTGATACTGCAGCTATAACACAGCTGGAGGTTTTCACATTCTTCTTAGTTCCGTTCACAACAAATTATAGCACCGTCCCATGTCGTCCCGTGGGTTGCAGTTATGGGAAATGCCCCCTATAAGAGAACCTAGAGATGTAGAGAATCGAATAACCTTATTAATAAATGAGATGTTTCATTTTAGTCCTCATGGTTAACAACGCCTTTGCATTTGAATTCTTAATTAAAGATATAGATGTCTATCGGCTAAAGTATCAATTTACCATCAGGTTGACAGTCTTTTTTTTATAGAATGAGGGTGCAAGCGAGCACACAATCCCCCTGATGGTAAGTGGTTGCTGTGGCTCATAGACATCTACATGCATAGTGTGCTCGTTTGTCGCCCTTATTTCATAAAAAGCAATATATAGGCCTTTATTCAGCACTGCACTTTGATAGGCTGTAAATTAACAATTTTTTTTTATAAATATACAAAAGGGTTGCCTACAAAATGTCTCCGTACCAAGGTTGATATATTATAACAACGAGGGTAGTTTCATTTTTTATTCCCGCCGTAATCGGGCCAATGATTAACACACTACACGGCGCAGGAATTCTGGGAAGAACGCACGCGACGTCGCCGCATGGTTTGGAGACGATCAAAACGCGCGTTTTATTGGCGGTAGGTACGGGTTACTATATTTTGTTTAACGAGCGGTCGATAGGTTAGCGTGCGTCAAAGCAAAGCGTTCAATCGTTACGCTATCGCTTTGTTTTTTTTTTTTTTTGAAATTAAACTGAGGTGACTAACGAATTCACAGTCCACCGGATTGCAACAGCTCTTCCTTTATAGAATAAGAGTGACAAAACAGCAGTCGACTGATGGTAAGTGAATACTGTGGCCCATAGACATCTACACCTATCCTCATTTAGGATCAAAATGCAGATGCATTGTCACCCCGAGGACTAAGATGGAATGCCTCGTTTCCAGTAAAAAGGGTCTCCGGTTCTCTACACTCATCATACGAAATCCAGCAGCATTAAGCTGTCATTTTACGCTTGTATTCTGTAAGAGGCTACTGACTACAGGAACGTACGAATATTCATGTAAAAGAAAATTCAATGCCTTGTGTACCCCATCGTGGTATTGCAAGGCAGATATGTAGTGTACAGACTCTCCTTATGTCTCATACATGATTTTATACCGTAAACAATGATATTGTATATTTTAGTAGTGAAAATGAACGTATTCATAAAAAAACGAAATTCGATACCTTGTGTACCCCCCCGTGGCACCGCAGAGCAGATATGTAATATAAAGACTCTCGTTCTGTCTCATATATAGATATTATACTGAAATATTATAACAATGTAAGCAATGATATATATATATATATATATATATATATATATATATATATATATATATACTGTGCTATTGCAGGTGTCCGAGGCAGTACTCACAATGACCATGATGAAACTCCTCGCAACCTGTACTTATACTGGCTCTATATACCCTTCAGACTGAAACATGGCAGTGCAAGTATTGCTGTTCGAGGGTAGAAATATATAAGAGAATGATACCCACCCAGACCGACTCCTAGGCAGAAAAACGTATGTTACCATCGTGTTAATGGCAAAGTTGTGTCGTACAGTATAGTATGAAGTATGTAGTATTCACGATGCGGTTGATCATGGGCGGTAGTATAGTCACTAACCATCAGGTGAGTCGCATGCTCGCTTGCTCCCTCTTCTGTAAAAAGTAGTATGCTATAATGCCTAACACAATTACGTACGCTCGTAATGGAGATTAGAACAAGCAAAAATAAAAAATATGTGATTTCGAAATTCAAATAGGTTTGACGCCAGACGACACAGTATTGACGACAAAGAAGTACCTACTTTAGTTCTTATGGTAATCTGTGCTTAAGTATTAGAATTACGAAGCACCATGCTGCAGCTGTACTATGGTAGTAGTACGAATAGCTCGGCTAGACCGGGGTAGGACCATGCTCTCACAGGATACAAGCGAAAAATAGCAGCTTTAGCTGCTATGTTTCGTATGGTAAGTGTAGAGATCCAAAGAATCTTTGCTGAAAACGAGGCATTACATATTAGTCCCTAAGAGCGACAACGCATTCTGCGTTTGATTCTTAATCGAGGATATATGTGGATGTTTATGGGCCTCAGCATCAACTTATCAGCCGGTAAGTTGTGTTTTTTTTATAAAAGAGGGTACAAACGAGCATGAGGCTCACCTGAAGGTAAGTGACTACCGCCGCCCATGAACAACCGCAAAACCAGGGAAATTGTAGGTGCATTGCCAGCCTTTTAGAAAGGAGTAAGTTCTTTTCTTGAAGGTCCTTAAGTCGTATCGGTCCGGAAAAATCGCCGGTGGTAAACAAAGTGGTTTTCTATAAACAAATTTCGCTATCAAATAGTGATGGAAATAGTATTTAAGCCACTAAGTGAACATTAATTTTTTTTACTATTTTACTTCAAATACTAGTTATTCTTCGCGACTTCACCCGCGTAGAATTTGGGTTTTTCATTTTTTGCACAGAACCCTAATTATTTTTCTAAAATAAAAGTAACCTTAGTTACTTCTTATAACATCAGCTATCTGCCAGTGAAAGTCCCGTCAAAGTCGGTCCAGCCATTTCGGAAATTATTCGGAACAAACACACAGACAGAAAAAAATTAGAAAATTATCGTTTTGCCATAAGTACCGTCCATACTTTCATATGCATTACAAACAGACCCTTCAACTTTATTTACCTGTAAAGATTAAATAAAAAACCAGGGCAATATTTGCTAAAAACACCTGGTCCAACAAAAAGCTAAATCCGGCGCTGTCTCAGACCAACATGTTGCGTTATTTTGAGATTATTAAAGACCCTGTCGATTCGAAACGCTCGTTCGTTTCGATTTCAACAGACGACTCACAAACCCCATTAAATTACTTCCAACCAACGCGTTGTGTGGTGTTAAAGTTACGAAATAAATAATGTTGTTAAAATGTAGAGGTGTCCGAACATTAATTGTTTCGAAACTAATAACAATGAAACTAATTTGATTTAAAAATGTCATGTTTTTTTTTTAAATTTATTATGGCATCGGCAACAAAGTCTTCAGTTAATAGAATAAGTAAATCATTTATGTGGAGTCTGTGCTCTGTGCATCAAACTATATATTTTTATACGTGGTAGAGCCATGCTGCAACTATGTTATGGTGGTAGCACGAATGGGTCGACTTGAACGGAGAAGTACCACGCTCTCACAGAAAAGCAGCTTTATGCTACTGTGAGTGTAGAGATCCGGATTTCGTATAGTGAGTGTAGAGATCCGGAGACCCTTTTTTACTGGAAAAGAGGCATTCTATCTTAGCCCTCAGGGTTGACAACGCATCTGCATTTTTAATTCTTAACCGAGGACAAATGTAGATGTCTATGGGCCAGAGCATCCAATTACCATCAGGTGGACTGTGTGCTCGTTAGTCACCCTTATTCTATAAAAAAAAACACCTAAGACAATGTTGTTGCAAATGATTTTAGTAAAGTTGAGCATGGTTTTAGCTTGCTCCGCAGAATTCCGTCTTGTTTCTTTTTTGGTGTGAGAGTCTTAGGTACAAGATGTAACTAAGATGTATCTATGATTCCTAGCCAATAATAACTAAAAAGATTTTTGAGTAGGAAAGAGTTGGCGTTCTGGCAGACTCTACATGTACAAACATTTTATAAGGTTTCCTTTGATACGCAGTTTTTAATTTTTAGTTTGTGCAAGCAGCTATGCAGGTCTAGAAACCCTGTAAGTATCACCTGTAAGATCCATTGTGGTCGCTACTATGGCTATAGTTAACTGCTAAGCCCTATGTCTTCAATAAATCGAAGATTTTGATTAGCTGTGAGCAATTTCACTTCTTCGGGGCGAAGTACCTACATAGTTTCCCAGATGAGTTTTACGCTGGGTCCACAATCAGTAAGGATGGGCAGAGGTGTTTTATTCAGTTAAGGAACAAAATCGGCACATACTTGAGTTGTTTAGTCCCAGGATGGACATGTGCTTTTTTACACAACAGCCTCCAGTCAGGGGTCTTGCCAGAATACGCAGTTTATTCTTATTTAATCCCTGGGTTTCGGAAGCGAATTTACGATAGTGCGTCTGTGTAGGGTACACCCAATTTCTCCCGACAAGTATCAGTGTGTCCACTTCTGTATTCCAGGCTGGAGGGTATAGAGGGTCAACATAATTACATGCTCTGAGACATTCCATATTAGTTCTTAGAGGTGATCTTGGTTTTCAATTGTTGACCCGCGTTAATCCGACAAAAGAAATGTGGTCAATTTAACGAGACGAAATTATTACTATCACCAATAAAATCAGCTAGGCTACGACATTATAAAAATTTTATTATTTCCTCGCGATTCCAATAATATGAAATATAATTACTATCTGTATGTAAGAAATGTCTATGAATCTATGAATATAACAGACTTGATCAGTTTTTTTTGTTTCTTTTTTAACTTATAACATACCAGTGCTTGACTGTAATCATAGCATGTTTGAAGCCTAATAATTATTAAGAAAATAAATCTAAATACAAAGAGACAGCTAGACAAACATAACAATTATTAATGAATCTAATTTTGAGGATTTTATGGCGTTTTATTTAAAATTTTAAATTCCCCCATGGGGAATTAATAATTCAAAATTAAACGCAATAAAATCAATAAAATTAGTTTCATTTAATACGTGGTATTCGCGTAAACATAAGAAATCATTACAATGTTTTTTTTTTTAATTTTGATTTGAGCTTTCGGTTTTCTTTAAACATTTAATATTGTTTTAATATATTTTCGCAAACGAAATACCTACCTATATATTTAAATTATAGTCATAAAATTATAAATTTTTTAATTAAACAGAATAGACAAAAATATAGTATCATAGTTACTTCAAGCACACAATCCGACCTTTAAAAAGCGACATCGGAAAACTTTGCGAGAGTGAGATAAATAGAAGAGGCTTCGTTGGAGGGCGGAGCCTCTTCCAAACAGGCCCATAGGCCTCCGCCTTCTAACCAATTTATTATCGACTCCGACAGACAGTTCGGTTTAAATATCACTTTTAGTTTAACTGGCAGAGAACAGAAATGAGTTACACAGCGGGTTGTTGCATAGTTATAGTTAACGAACGATTAGGTTTAATAGACTACAATGATTAAAATTATAGAAATTAAAGAAATTTATTTTTTAAACAATAATGCCGTAAACAAAATAACATTAATATATGTACATACATAGTACGTGAGTGTAATATGGTCATCCGGTCAGTATGGTCACTGTCTTATTATTTTTTTATTTTAAAAAAAGAATATTCACAATGCTATAAACATTACTAATATTCCACGAGAGAAAGCGCCGTTCGCACCCAGGCACAAAATGGCATGGTGGTTGACCTGGCAGTGCGGATAGGGTCGCTGGTGCGGGCAGTCTCGCTGGAGGTGCATTTCCAAGCACGAGTAGCACCACCACTCGTGGTAAGCTCAAATTGCTTGCGTTACGAGTGGTTCACGCCAGTAGTCGAATGGCGGATTCGAACCCACGACCTTTTTGAGTTCGCGGTCTGCGCCCTGCCATTAGGCTACTTGCGCTTAAACACACAGAAACTTTTTAGTACAAGAATGCTTGGTTGCTTGGATTGTATTAGTATTGCTGTATTGCAGCTCGTCGTCGCGATTACGCTTACGGTGTTATAAAAAATATATATGCAATGCACTTTACAGTTTTCGTAGTATTCAGGTATTTTTGCCGTTATTGAAGTCGGTCACAAGAAAAACCGCTGAAATGCCTATTTTTACATCTTAACATTTTAATATCTTTTGTCCAAGCCGTTTGAATGTGAAATATCTAAGTATAATTATTTTACAGCCTTGTTTGCATAGATAGCTCCGTGATACGATAGCTCTTCATCGGTCAATCAAATAATAAAGGGTCAAAAGGGCGATGCTTTATCAACGCCGTTTCGACAGTTGACACTATAGTAAATATTTTAGTCGATTTTAGTATGGTATACGAGGGCGGCACTGAACATTTCGGGAATCAAGGAAGTGACACAACATTACTATTTAAAAATGTATTTATTGCTTTTAGAAGTATTCTCCGCGAAATTTGACACATTTTTCCATACGATGGAACCAATAATTGAAGAAACCATTCGATTCGAAAGTTGGGGTCTCCAAAATGGCCGTTTTGTAGGCGTCCACAGCTTCTTCAGGTGATGAAAATCTCTGTCCACGCAATTTATTCTTTATTTTAGGGAAAGTATAGAAATCATTAGGGCTTAGGGCGGGGCTGTACGGCGGATGGTCTAATAATTCTATGTTTTCTTGCTCTAAAAACTCTTTTGTTCCGTGTGCGGTGTGAGAACTCGCATTGTCGTGCTGGAGGATGATGTGGCGGTTGCAGTTCTCTTTACTGAGTTCAGAAACGACCTGTGGCAAACAAATGCTAGCATACCATTCTGCATTAACCGTTCTTTGTCCCTCAAGAGGAATAGTCGTAACATGGCCGGTTTTGGAGACAAAGGTGGCCACCATTTTTTTTGCAACACTCCGTGAACGAACAATTTTTGTTGGCTTTAACTCTTTTCGAACACCCAAACTCGTGACTGGTGTTTTGTTTCGGGTTCGTACGCATATATCCAGGATTCGTCACCTGATACGATGTTGATGCATTTGAGGATCCTGCGTAGAATCTTTCGAGATTGCTGAGGCACCAAGTAACGCGAGCCACTTTTTGCTCTTCACAGAGCGAATGCGGTATCCATCGGGAAAACAACTTTTTTACACCTAATTGTTCATGCAAGATTATTTATATTTGACTCATGCCAATGTCTAAAGTTGCCTGAATTTCGCGGTATGTCACATGTCGATCTTCCTCAAACAGCTTACGCACAGCATCAACGTTTTCTTGGGTGACTGCAGTTTTTGGACGACCTTGACGGGGATCATCACTGAGCTTGACACGTCCACGTTGAAATTCAGCAAACCAGCAATAAA